>OX371223.1:276164221-276764221 GCA_947310385.1 Nephrotoma appendiculata
GCGGTTTTCTTTGACGTTCGGAATCTTCATAATTTACGAGCGGTTTGGTGATGGTATTGTCAGTTGAGAAGATACCTATAAAGTATTACCAAACACATGAGACACTCACTATAAACGAAACTATTGATTATTTCCTTAATTTTTGTATCATCTAGATGGTTTTGACGAACATTGGAAGAACGAACGAGTGTAGTGGTCGAGAAAGATTATCCACGACAATATTCTTTTTCCCTAACAAATATTTAATTTTTATATTAAACCCCTGAATAAATAAGCAAACCGCCTTGCAACCTATTTGTAATCGAAACGACATTAACCATTTTAACGGTTGATGATCCATGCCAAAAGTCACTTCGGCTCCTTCTAAATATAGCCTTGAATTTCTGTAAGGGCCAATACGACTGCTAAGGCATCTCTCTCAGTAATCGAACAAATTCGTTCTGCAGAAGTTAATATACGGCTGGCATATTCCAAGGGTTTCCTCGCCTTTATAAAATTACCGGAGAATTACGGGGCTTATTGGAAAATAATATAAATAATTAAGGCTTATTTTAGATCATCAAACGCACGCTTGCTTTCACCAGTCGATTTTCACTTGACGTCTTTCTCTGTGAGATCACTCAATGTTTTAAAGAAATTGGGCAGCAACAAATGATCGGGGTTTTTAAAATTCGAATTATCATCCATTCTACAATTAAATTTCTTGTTTGTTTGAAAATTTCTACTCACATCAACCGCACAAAAAACAAATAAACATGAAATGACAGTACAACATAACCTAATTTTTCAAAAAGCCATCTATTGGATATTTCTTAAATGAAATGCCCTAACGGAAATTTTATGCGTCACTGCTTTTGTATCTATAACACCGCATGAACACGAGCAGATGCTAGTAGATGCAAGTACTTTTGAGTACTTTACTAATGTCAATGAAACACTGCTGTTGGAAGTAAACGTTTTGGATTGAAAATGTGCATTTTATTTCTCTAATAAAATGTTAAATATAAGATGTTTTAAAAATATGAAGCCTGGAGTTCTGAACGAAAACTAATTAGTTTTAATTAATTTAAACAACGAATTTGAAAGAGGGTTGTCTTCTGCAATATTTATAGGGGTAGATACTCGATTGGCTAGCAAGCAAGCAATTTGCTAGCCGAAATCCTGGCTACTCAATCAATTTTACCAAGGAAATTTGAATTTCAAATTATACTACAAATTATACTTCAAATTAAATCTGGCTAGAGGAAGGAACCCTGAATAATAAACCAATCATTGAGGCAATGAGTGTACAACAAAACGGAATGTATACCCCAGGTGGTACGTTATTTATACAGTTGGCCAACCCACCCTCACACAAAGCAGGCTCAACGGATTCTGGGGTGAGCCAGCCATTGCGAAACCCACTTATACAAGCACAAGTATCTCTAGATCACTAACTAGGCAAATGCTTCCCGCTACTCAGCAGGAAAATAAAAATGCTGAACGTAGGAGAATGGAAATAGAGAAAACCACCACGATGGCGCTAGAAAAAACGATGATTTGAAGAAATCGATAGAAAACTTAAAGAAAATCAATGAACAGCTTTTCAAAGAAATCCAACATTTTAAAGGAGAAATTGCTGTAATCAAGCCAAAGAAAATACTGTAGCTATCTATGAAACAGATGAAGATGAATATGCATATGAAACGAGTTTTATACGAAGGCAAATTAAAACTAAACGTCAAAACGAAAAGCGAAAAGCAGAATCTTCGCCTGAAGTGGAAAAATCAACACAGAGCATCAAAAAACCACAACCCCAACGACCTGAACGGTCATCTATGGACCTAGTGAATGTACATAAGAACGTATCATTGATACCGAAAGAGAGACCACTACATCCGGTTAAAACATCCAATGTAATTAACCAAGGGGAAATGCAGGAAAATCAACCAATACATAAAGAGATACAACCTCCACCCATTAACATACTTAATGTTAGTGAATACAAAACAATTAAAAAAATAGTGAAGTTAGTTCCAAACGATAAATATAAAGTCACTAAATAATAACGTTTGGAAAGTGAATGCACTTGACCCAGAAACCTACAGAATGTTATCAAATGCAATCACCGCTCAAAACATCGAAAACAAAGCTGAGCAATCAATTAAAGTCATGGCCAGAGGGCTACATCATACATGCCCCAACGAAGAAATAATTGAGGAACTTCGCCAGAAAGGATTCAAAAGTCTAATCGCTGTAAACATATTAAAGAGAAAGATCACTATAAACGCAAACGGTGAACGAGAAACAACCAAAGTTGGCCTCCCCCTTTTCATGGTAACATTTGACAACGCTGAGAGCATTGATAGGGTAAATGGAATCAAAGCAATCCTTAATATGAAAGTTAAGATTGAAGCATTAAAAAAGAACCGTAGTAGAGTACCACAATGTTACAATTGTCAGGCGTATAACCACACACGCAAAGCCTGTAATAGGGAGCCCAGATGCGTAAAGTGCGCTGGGAAACATCTAACAAAAGAATGCAATAAAAGTAAGAACGAACCAGTGAAGTGCATGCACTGTGGTAATCATCACCCAGCAAATTACAGAGGCTGCGAGGTAGCGAAAGAGCTGCAAAAAATGAGAGACAACAAGAGAAATCAAACAAGTCAGAGTTCTTAACCTAGGATGCAATCCTACTCAAAACAAATCCCCCTAAATAGCGACAAAGTAAAAGAAGGCATATCATATGCACAAATGTCTAAGCATAACGAAAATATCAGGAACGCTCCGAGTTAGGAAACCCATGTCCTGCAAGAAGTATTCTTCAGAAGCTAAACGCTATCAATTTGCATCTGGCTGGGCAGGACCAAAGACTAGAATCTATGGGTGAGCTAATGAAACAACAAGAACAGAGACTATAGGAATACTAGAAAATGCATCGATGATCCAAGATAAAAGAATAACGGATGCGTCAAGTAAAATTAGTAACTCCACTAAAAACATTGATTCTAGTCAAAACAAACTTATCAAGAAAAAATAATGACACACTATTTAAGAATTGCTACCTGGAATGCAAAAGGCCTAGCGCTATGCATTTCAGAATTAGAAGTATTTTTAAGCACAAAAAAAATTGATATATGCCTAATCTCAGAAAGTCATTTTACCAGAACCTCGTATGCCAAAATACGTGGATACCAGTGCTATCAAGCTCTACATCCAGAAGACAGAGGTAGAGGCGGGACAGCAATCTTTATTAAGGGTAATATAAAACACCACGATGAATTATAAATAGAGGAGGAAGCTATGCAAGTAGCTACTGTATCTATCGAAACCAAAAATAACAAGAGCTATAGTATATCAGCAGTTTACTGTCCACCCAGATATAACCCAAAAAAAAAACTACATCAAACTTCTTAAATCACTTCGCAATAATTTTATTATTCGAGGCGACTTTAAGGCGAAACACATATTCTGGGGATCAAATAGAACTAGTCCCACAGGAAGGGAGTTATTTGACACAGGCAGGACATTAAAATGTAAGTTTCACTCCAGTAGAAAGCCAACCTACTGGCCTACGGACCCAAATGAAATTCCTGACCTGGATTTCTATATATCAAGAGGTATCTCCGAAAATTCTATTCTCCAATTTTAATGACAATAAGTGACACGGTAATAAGGAAAGCAAGCCCTCCAAGACTAACAAATAACAAAACCAACTGGGAATACTTTCGACAGCTAGTCGAAGAAAGGGTATGATATCAAAGGGCCGAGTGTCGAAGGGCCGAATGTCGACCATATGGTCGACACATTCGGCCCTTCAACACATTCGGCCCTTCGACATTCGGCCCTTCGACACATTCGGCCCTTTGAAATTCGGCCCTTCGACATTCGGCCCTTCGACACTCGGCCCTTTGACATCTTACCCTTTCTCGAGGTATATACCTATTATCAGAAGACTGACAAATAGGGCCGAATATCTCTGGTGGCACATGACAAAATTTTCCTTCACCAAAATAAATCGCTGACCGGATACGTGGAATTTCATAAATTTCAAAGATGAAAAATATTAAAATACATAAATTCATAAGAAATTCATTTATGTTTAATAAAGAAAAAATTTATTAAATATTCTATAAAAAAATATGAAAAATAAACAAATATAAAAATATTCTAATATTCTTAAAATATTTTATTTTGTTGTAAAAGAATAAATTTAAAAAATTATATTTCTAAAAACAACAAACATTCGGCCCTTCGACATTCGGCCCTTTGTACTATTCCGAAGAAAGCATCAACCTACAGGTGCAGATCTCGAACGCTTATACGATAGAAGAAGAACTAGAAAACTTCATTGAAAGTGTGCAAAAAGCGGCCTGGGAAAGTACTCCTGATCAGCAAAAAATATTACAGAAAAGTATATACTATCCAGTTGAAGTGAGATAGTTGATTAACGAAAAAAGAAGAGCTCGTAAGACTTGGCAGAGAACCAGCGCCCCTGAAGACAAAACAATCCTAAGCAACTTGTGCAACAAACTTAAACTACTTATAAAAGAGATTAATAATGACTCAGTTGCAAGCTTCTTTAGTAATCTGACAGGTAAACCTGACACAGACTATTCTCGTGGAAAGCTACCAAAGGTTTAAAAAGGCCTAAAATGCAAGTGCCACCCATTAAAATGGTTGATGGAAAATGGGCTCGCAGCGAAAAACAAAAAGCTGATCTGTTTGCAAAACACCTAGAAAATACCTTCAAACCACCAACTGGACAAGCGGATAATGAATATATCTAACATTTATAAGCAAAGTAGACGAGGCATCTGTGATACCAGTTACTCTGAAAGAAATCAAAGAAAAAGTAAAAAATCTCAAAGATAAAAAGCCTCTGGATACGACTTGATAACGGGGCAAATAATCAAAGCTCTACCAGAAAAAGCACTAAGGAAACTACAGCACATAATCAATGCTATTTTAAGACTATGTTATGTTCCGAGACAGTGGAAAGTAGCGGAAATCATAATGATTCCAAAGCCTAATAAATCACTAAATGACAAAACATCGTATAGGCCTATTTCTTTGTTAACAACAACATCAAAATTTTTCGAGGGACTGTTTCTCAAGAGATTAAAGCCAATTATAGAGAGCAGAAATCTTATACCAGAACATCAATTTGGGTTTCGGGAAAGGCACTCAACGATAGAACAGGTACATAGGATTACTGATACAATTCAGGAGGGGCTCGAAGAAAAGGAAGTATGTTCAGCAATATTCTTAGACGTAGCCGAAGCATTTGATAAGGTTTGGCACCGTGGTCTAGAATTTAAGCTCCAACGAGATTTGCGTATTATACCTCCTGTATACAAATGATCTACCAAACATAGCAGACGCTAGAATAGGAATGTTTGCTGATGTCACAGCTGTTATGACCACCGATGCTAGTATAGTTGAGTCCACAAGAAAACTACAAAATGCTGTTGATATGGTGAATAACTGGACAAAACAATGGAGAATAACACTTAATGAATCGAAATCAACACACATCAACTTTACAACTAGGAAATTGGAATATATTCCGATTAGACTGAATTCACAACAAATATCATATTCTGACAATGCTAAGTACCTCGGCATGACGCTAGTCTCTAAACTCAGGTGGAAAGCGCGTGTTAAAAACAAAAGACAAGAACTGAATTTAAAATTCAGAAAAATGCACTGACTTATTGGAAGAAACTCCGAACTGACAACGCACAACAAATTGCTGTTATATAAACAAATCCTAAAACCAATCTGGACGTATGGTATTCAGCTTTGGGGTTGCGCAAGGAAAACTACAGTGAAGATCATTCAAACATTTCAAAATAAAGTACTACGTAGCATTGTGAATGCTCCTTGATACATTAGAAACAACAATCTCCATCGAGACTTAAACGTGGAAAACGTCAGCGATGAAATACAAAAATTTGCAAAGGGTCATGTACTGCAACTGCAGCAGCATAACAATGAGCAGCTGCGCAACCTCCTGGATCGCACCAATGGACCAAAGCGTCAAAAAAGAACAAAGCCTTTAGAATTAGTGGTTCCTTGAGCCGCTTAAATCAAAGGACTGACAAAGCTGGAATGAACCGATAGGTCTCATCCCACAAGAATGGACTACTTAACTTATAAATCAATTACTACATAATCTATATAATAAGTTGTATACAGAAATAAAGATTTCTTAAAAAAAAAAAATCAGCTTATTTTTAATGTGCTAGATGTCACTACCCCGGACTTTATAGTTGTCAATAGGTTTCTCGTTACTTTAAGGCTCTATTCGTACAAAACGCGAACGCGATTTCATGTATTCTCGAAAATAAACATTATCGGAAAGTTATTCGCTCGACTACTAATTTTTATTCTGTACGATAGAAAAACATTCATTCTCCATTTTCAAAGTGGGGATATGTTTTGCACTGGCGAATTCTGATTCACATACCAATAGTCCACAGTTAAAGTTGTTATACTTTCTTTCATACATTGTAGTTGAACTACCGGAGAGCAGCATCAGGCATTATTTTTGAGATGGATTCGTTGTCAATTCTAGTTTTCTTTTAATGGCTAATGGGCTCTTATTGAATTTAGTGGGGGACGCAAACCACTTGTTGGACTGTTCTATACAGCCGTTCGGTTGACCTTATTGTGCAATTAAAATTGTAACGGCTACCTGGTAGGGGTTGAGGCATAAACGTTGATAACGAACGGCAATCGTATGAACCGGCGTCGGATTCTCATTTTAACTCTCGCTTCCTCGTTCTCCACCTTAAAGACGCGCTTGTTGACAAACAAATATAGTCGCTACTATACCAATTTGTTGTTGCTGGAGATTGCAATTGCATGGATGCAATTTTGTTTATTGTCCAACAGATCATAAAACAATAAAATTGTTAAGTTTTATTTTTATTTCTATGATCAATAAAACCAAATGAGCGCCCATCATAAATGCAGACTAATGTGCAGCATACATCTAGGCGAGAAAAATAATTAAAATCGATAAAAGCTTTCCACGCTCATCATGAGGGGAGATAAGATGTAGTTGAGAAGGTATTTCGGAAATGGAAGATGAAGTTTTCGGACATGAGTCAGGGGGGCGATACCACGGAAATATGAAATTTTGATGGGTGGCAAAAAAGACGAAAAAGAAGAGGTGAAGGGAGGACAATCATAATTTAAACCACACGTCGGGCGGATCGTGAGATTGATAATTTAATCGCCAAGTCAGGTGAATTTAGAAAAATACTGTGATAGTGCAAAAGAGAAGGGATTAACAAATTCATGATTTGGTGTTGTATTCCAACTATATACAATGTATTTGCTAATATCGTATTCATAGTTTTGTGAGATATTAAAGTAAAACCCGTTTAATTTTACCGAAGCAAAACATCTAATGTGTGTAAACCAAAGGTTGAGTCAAAGAAAAGTTGCTTGGAAATTTTGGGTAAAACTAGCGAGTTGCTTCTTGTGGCGAGTATAACAGTTTTTAAGAAGTGTCGTGAACAGATAGAAAACCGTTGTGCTCTTTGTTCGTCGAGTTTGCAGTCGTGTGTGATTTGGATTGTCGGATTGTTAGAGAAGTGCTTAGTTAGTGCTGAGCGTAGACGGTGCAGATAAACTGGCGCCCAACCACTATTTTCAAAACGGTTAATTAGCTTCGTCTACCCATACTCCGATAACTAGAAAGCACGTTACAAAATTTAGCAAAACAATGTTTGGAAAACTATAACAAAAGAAAAAATTAAATTTATTTCATAACTGACATAAACGACCCAGCCGTCCAATTTACATTTTAATTTAGTTCAAAAGTGAACAATTCTGAAATAGTTGAATAAATTTTATAATAATTATTTCATAATTAAAATGAAATTATGAATTAATATTACACAGTTAAACCGACTACATTTAAAGTTGCACTGGTGATCACTAAAATAGCAACAAGGAAAAGGATTCTACTGTACATTTTGAACAATATATAAAGGTTTGTTTTGTCTGGATTGCGTTTAGTCCGCTACGAATATCCGATTGATTAATACGAAATTGTCGAGTTGAAATATCAGAATGAAATACGTTATCGTCATTTTATCGATTTTGGTCAGTTTATTCCTGCTGTGGATAGTGTATCGTATACGAAATCGTAAGCTGTTTAGAATGATTGCCGGTATGAATGATTTTGGTGTACTACCTTTAATTGGCCAATCACATTACTTTATTGGGAAATCGAGAAAAGGTATAATTATATCGAAACACATTGCGGGCCTTAATTCTGTTATTAAATAAGTTTTCTTCTAGAGTATTTTAAAGTCATTATCGATATTTTGAACGATGCTAATTATTGGTTACCATTACAATTTTGGATATGTTCAAAATTATGTATTGTGGTTGACAATTTAGAAGATGTTCAAAAAATTTTAACATCACCGGACTGTCACTCAAAAGGTTCCAGTTACGACCGATCACCAACTGGAAATGGATTAATAACATCTTCAGGTATAAATAATAAAATCTGTTCAAAATAATTTATTTAGTTTAGATTTTAATAATTTTTAGCTTCCGTGTGGTTGGAACACCGAAAACTTTTGAACCCAGTTTTTCATATAAAACTGTTAAAGGGCTATGTCAAACAATTCAATGAAATATCTCACAAAATAATTTATGATTTGGAATCATATTGCGGTAGGGGTGGGTTTAATATGTCCAAAATGATCGGTAATCATGTAATAGATGTTCAACTTCGGACACTTTTCGGGTGTGAAGCAAGCCCTGATGTTATTTCACGATTGCATTATAATATTTTGACAGTTAGTCAGCATATTGGGGAAAGTGCATTACAAATAAATTGTCACCCCATTTTCAATATTTTACCCCAAATTTGCGTTCTAATATTTGAAAGTTATTGCACTGCAATGATGAAAGAGAATTGCGCCCTAATAGCAGCCTTAAAAACGTCAAATACAGCTATTGATCCGGATGCACCAGAATATTTCTTTAAACGTTTAGTAACGCTATACGAGGAGGGAGTGTTTAAAGAAGCTGATTTTGAAGATCATCTGAACACCATGTTGTTGGCAGGAGGAGATACAATGATAATTACGTTTAACAATGTGTTTATGCTGCTAGCGATGAATCCGGACGTCCAAGATAAATGTTACGACGAGTTGATGGAAAATCTGGGTCCTGATTTCCAGGAAATTGATATCGATCAGTTAAATAAATTGGATTATCTAAATCGCACAATAAAAGAGTGCTTACGTTTAATTCCAACAGTTCCTATTATTCAACGAAGATGCACGACAGATTTACCGATATGTAAGTATTAAAAAAAAAATTAATTTTGGCTTTACATCATTTTTTATGACAGTGGGAGGCACAATACCAAAAGGAGTTGACATATGCATTCCAATTTATAAAATTCTTCGTAGCCGTCAGCACTGGGGTGATCAACCAACTAATTTTAATCCTGACAATTTTTTGGAAGAAAAGATTTTAAAACGACCAGTCATGTCCTACATACCATACAGCTACGGCAACCGAAATTGTATTGGTTCAAAATATGCACATTGGCTGACGCGTTTTGTAGTCGCACATCTGATTGCAAAATTTAAATTTTCAACTAAATTGAAATTTGAAGAATTGAAATTCGTATATGGTATTACCATGTCAATAGAGCCTGATCAACTTATCGAAGTGCGAAAACGGTAAATTGTATTTCAACTAAAAAGGCATTTTAATAAAATTAATTGAAGTATCATACACAAAATATCATTTACTAAAAGAACTCAGCTCGTAGACACTCCACTCTCCAACTTCGGCCTGCTTCACCTTCCACATCTTTGCAAATTGTGCCCCAATACCATTCATCCGGTTGCGCTTATCTTTTGAGTTGTTGTGTGCACGCCCAAAGGTTTCTGAGTTGGTACAAGTAGGGCTGGATCCCGGGGTCTAGTGACTCCGGAACACATTTGCTGTGAAATTTAATTTTGTTTTTAGTGTTTCATTATATGAAATTAGTGACATGCTCGAATCCGAGGGGTCCGTTCCCTGGATCAAGGAATCCTTTTAAGTTTTTTCACCATTGATCTGTGGCGTCCTTCACACCTTGCTCAACCAAATCATGTAATAAATTATAAATAAATTTCCTAAATTGTCAAGCACCGTAAATGGTTAGATGGGTACAGAAAAACCTTTTAAGAGGTTTTTTTGTATGTACGTAAAATAAGAGCAAGCCAAAAAATAAAAACAATATTATTAAGATTTTGAATGGTGAAAAAAAAGATTAAAATAAAAAGCTCTAAAGCATGAATTAAAAATAAAATAAATAAAGAGTGTAAAATTAATATAAAATAAAGGTGATTACATTTATTAATCAAGTGAATCGCAAAGAAAACACAAAATACTTTACCACGACTCCAAAGATCCAATATGATTGAAACTTTGCAAATGGAATTTATACCAAAATGAGCAGCTTTTTGTATTATTTATGAAAAGGCGGCCCCCTGGCTCTAGCTAGTCCCATAAAAAATTTTCCAAACTATCTATTTTTTGAAAACTTTTTTTTTTTGTTAATCCCAGAAATTCCTTCTCGAGCCTGTCTCAATTAACTCGATTAACAACGTAAGCACGAAGACGGCGACCATACGCAAAACTTAGATTGTCAATCAATCAAAGGTATGAAGAAATTGTATTTTATAGTAATTTTATTGTTTATCGCCACTCCACTTGCCAAACGAATTGCGTTATGAATCAATTGAATCGATCCGCCGAAAAGAACGTTTTGTTCCAGAGCTCCAGAACTTAAACCAGATTTTATTTTCATTAATTTTAGAAATTTATTATTCTGTTTACAAAAACAGGGGCCTTATTTCTGTATACACGATACGTTTCTTCAAACGATACGAAAGTTCTATACAAAACGAATACGATTTCTGAATACGAACGTATTTTTAGTTTCTTAAATGGTTTTGGGGAACAATTCTGGAATATGGCTCCTGGGACGGAACTCGAGCAATTCTTAACCGATTATGATGGGATTGGGTATGCTGGATGGAAATGGGATTCTAAAATGGTTTTGGGAAGGAATCATGGAATATGGTCACCTGGGACGGAACTCGATCAATTCTTAACATGAAGGGATTTGGAATGTTGGATGGAAATCGGATTCCTAAAAAAATTCCTTATGAGAAAGACCTTATAAATAGTTTACCAAACATTTGCGGTTCAGGTGGAGCTTGAACCCCGTTCATTTATTTGAATGTGTATGAACAAGAAAAAAAAAAGTTTTTTGTAGATTGGTGTTGGTTAGTTGACTAAATGAGTAATTTATAACAAGTCCAATTAGTTTCTCAAATGTCATGTCCAAAAACTGTCAACGTTCGACGACAAATGTGAGACATGTCATATATCGTTCTTCTTTCATGACAATGCCTTAAGCGAAACATCTATGATATGTCTTAGACATTTCTCATTCTATACTTTTTAAAATGACGTAGATAAACAATCGAGAGATAAAAATTTACTTTTCATTTCATGTTTACTCCTCCTTGAACGTCATTACAATTGTTTTAATAATTAAACAAATTTTATTATTATTATGGGTATTTACAGTTACGGGAAAATTTTAAAATGACATTTTTTTATATTTTTCTTTTATATTCGACACAAAGTTCACCCATCCGGAACACCAACACAAGTGCCGGAAAGATGATTGTTTAAGGAGGCATATTAAAAAAATATTTTTGTTTTTTAATAAATTTTTATTATTTAATTTGTATTTTATTTCAAAATTTTCGGTTCGTGTTATGATATTTCCTTAAATCCAATTAATGTTCCAAATTTAAAACATCTTAATATTCTGCATATCAATATCCGGTGCATGAATAATACTACTAAATTTGATAGTCTATTATTATTCATGGAGAGTCTGCGAACTGATGTGCACTTATTATGCATAACTGAAACAATGGTTAATAGTTCGAATATATTTTCATTTAATATTAATAATTATACTAGTATTTTTTCATGTAGAACTGATCGATCAGGAGGAGGAATCGCTATGTATATTAGAAACGATATTTCCTATACTATTCTCAGTGTTGATGATGGCAATCTACCTTTTCAGTATATTTGTGTTCAGCTTGGTGGATTTAGCTCTACAAGAGTCTGCGGTATTTATAGACCACCATCTTCAGATACCAAACTATTTCTTGAGTTTTGTGATGATATGCTTAACAAATATAAAGGATTATCCGATTTTGTTATCGTTGGCGATATTAATATATTTACCTATTAATAAAAACTCAGTTCTAATCTCAAACTATGAAACTTGTTTGTTGGGTCATGGAATGATTGCTACTAACAATTATACAACTAGATCTGCAAGTGACAATATACTAGATCATACGATAAGTAGCTTCCTTAATATTGAACGTGTTTTGAACTCAACTATCTGTGCAGATATCAGTGATCATAGTTTTGTTTTTTCTACGTTTCTCTTTAAACCAAAATATACGTCTAAAATACTAGAAAAAAAGATCGATTATAAGAAAGTTAATCAGCTCTTTGAAGACTTTCTTTTTTCCTCAAGATTCGATACTCGAAATCCTGATTCTACATTAAAATCAATTACTGAAAAGTATAGTGAATTACTTGATAATTTTACTACAATTAAGCATACACCGATGAACTTAAAAAACTCCAGTAAGTGTCCATGGATGTCTTATGATCTTTGGAATTTAATTAAAGACAAAAATCCTATCTTCAAAAGACTTAAGCGAAATTCGGATAGTGCTCAGTTGAAAAATTTTACAATAATTTGAGTCAAAAAGAAGTCAACAATTTTATGAAAAATAATGTTTGCTCGAATTCGTATACTATAATGTATAATGATGTTGAATATAGCGACACGAATATTATTGTTGATATATTCAATAAATTTTTTGTTGATGCTGGAAGAGTTCCACCAAATAGGCTAGCATCTGAGGGCAATGTGAATAAACTTCGAACAATTAGACCTATGTCTAATTCATGTTTCTTATCACTGACTACAGCATCTGAAGTCTATAATATTATAAGCAGTTTAGAGAATAGTAAGGGTTGTGGTTATGACAGAATTGGCAATGTTATCTCAAAACGCAATTCATCAGTTTTCTCTGAATTACTGTCTACTTTGTTTAATGTTGTACTAGAAACCGGGATTTACCCGAATTGTTTAAAAGTAGCAAGAGTCATACCCATTTTTAAATCTGGTGATAGTAAATTAATAAATAATTTTAGGCCCATATCTATCTTATCAGTTTTTGACAAAATATTGTAAAAATTGATTGCTAGCCGTATCATTGAATTTTTAAATAGTTTTAATTTCTTTTATCAATATCAATATGGATTTAGACAGGGTTCGGGTACTGAATGTTACGACTGTGTTGGTCGCAACCACCATTTTATGTTTTTATTCACCTCAAATGTGCGCTGAACGCACTCTCGACGTTTTGTTTTGTGCCCCATCGTGTGGTGGCGCAGAGGTGAGAAAGAATGATGGAAAGAGAGAACAATGCGCATCGAGTGTGTGCAAACAATACCAATACAATAATAGGAAATTTCTTGTTAAAATCTTGTTGGTATATGTAAATCCAAAACGAAATGAGAATTCCATACAAAACGAAAAAAAATTACATGGCTACAAAAAAACAATTTCATTATTTGTAATAAATAATTTGTATCGTTCAAGTTAAATTGAATAATACATTGCCAGAAATAAATAATGATATTTTGTTATTGAATTATTTAAAACAAAAATTGTTTTGAGAAAACTTTTCATTCAGTAATGTTTCAATTAAACTAGCAACTTATTTTTACACCGTAACAACAAATAAAATAAAAACAAAATACACGAGATTTTTTACTGCCGCTCTTACATGCTTTTTTACTTTTTTAGTAAACCAAAATATGTTGAACGGGATGGGTGTACGTCTTTGCGTATGACAACAAAATATTTTGTTTTTATTTTTGTTCAAATAAAACTTGATTTTTAAGTAATGTGGTGTAATAAACCAAAACACATTTTAATCAATCAATACAAATGATAAGCCCAAATGCATGATTTAGTTGGTTGTACCAAATATAATATTGCCGATCTCATATACATTATTTCGCCAAATTTTTTTTTTAAAGATGGAACCAATGCACACTAACCCACCATACGGACACTTTTTTCATTAAAAAGTTTAGCTAAGACAACAATTTTTGTGAGACATCTAACGTTACATGAACAAAATTTTACGAACTTTAAATTTTTTTATCGATCTTTATTTTCGACGATTTGCACATGCTGGATGCACATGTTGAAGTATGTGCATATACTTGTTGAATAAAAACGTAAACAAGAAGCAAGATCAAGTTTGAATTTCTTCAATGGTTTTTGTTTTTCGTAAAATATTATTTTTTTTTGTTTTGTGTCCTTTTAAAACAAAATTATGTTTTGTGTCCTATATTACCTACGAGTATGTACCTTATGAATGAACTGTGAAAATATTTTATGATACGAGAGACTCCATTAAAAAGAAGTTATTGTAAATAAGACTTATTGTTATTGTTTTAAATTTAATCAAAATAATTTTTTTCGAGTTATGTATATGTAACATTGTTATTCGTATTATTAAGCGATAATTTGTTATCCGTGGATAATTGATAGTAGGGATAATAAATATGTAGATTATATTTTTTTTAATATTAAATCTAAGGAAGCATGCACGTGTTAATTTTATCTTGTCTTTATGAGTGTGTATTTTAAAAACGCATATGAACAAAATCGACCTTGAACTAGTGTATGAACTAGACATTTTTGTTTTATAAACTTATTCTTAGTGTGGAATACCGTCGATGAGGTAAACTAGTTCAGCGTTGCACTTTTTTATTTATTTATTCTTGCATCGATTGGTTTTGATATCGAAAAAATCTGAGAATGATAAAATTTTATAAAAGGGCCCCAATTTATAAATATAGTCTAGGAAGTAAGAATATTATTAAATTATAGGAGCCTATTATAATGTAAAATATTATTTCGTTAAAGAAACAGCAGCAGATAATTTTTTTTATGAAAGCTGATATTCGATAGGAACTAGAAGAAATTCGCGTTTATTCTTGATAAATTTGAATTTAGTTTGATTTCGGTTTGTTATTTATTTAGTAGAAATGTGGAAATGGGAATTGAAGGAAGACGAACAAATATGAATATTTATACAAAATATTTTTTTTATTTTTTCCTGTGATGTATGTGCAATAAACTTTTATTTAAAAAAGTCGAATATTATAAATGTATTGTTTCTCCAAAATTATTTTTCCGAGGAATTAAATTATTTTTCCTTTAAATATTATAAACAGAAAAACGAAATTATTTAAATTCCTATTTTGTTTCTTCTTATTTTTTACGTTGATCGTGTACTCTCGACTGCAATTTATTCAAATGCTAATATATAAACGATAATTATTAATATAACATACAAATTACAAGATGTAATATACATTAATAATATTAAAAAGCAGGTAGCCAATTTTTTTAACGATTTAAGTATGAAATATGGACAAATTAAATAAACCTTAAATTTTTTAATATTTCTTAGCGGTTGAACAGATGATTGACTTGTAATGATATCTGGATATTTTTTATTTTTTTATTTATTTATATTACGACTGAGTCTTGTACCCATTTAGTAATTTACATTGCATAATAAAGTATTTTGATAACTCGGCGTAATCAAGTGATTATCCCCAGTTTCGTGTAACTCCTCCTCAGATTTTTTGCCAAAGTAAGTCTACTGACCTCCTGGTCGCGAAAAGTCCAGTGGTTTGGTAAAAATAAAAATTAAAATTATTGCTGATTACGAAAAATTTATCGAATGAGTAATTTCAACTAGTTGAGATTGTTTCACTTATTTAAGCGATTTCCTGGAACATGGAAATAGTTCACTAATATTAATTCAAAATGAAAAATCTATTTTGATTAGCAGGAAATAGAATCAGATTTTAGATTTAGATTTCTATATATATATAGATTTTTTGTTTTAAAATAATAAGTTGCAACTGGTTGCATAACCAAATTTAATAAATGATTACATTTGGATTTTTTAACGATTGTCATTTAATTTTTTAAAATATCGTCACACAATTAAATGTAAATTAATTTAATGAATTTTTAAAATTGGAGCAATAAAAGAAGCATGGGGATGAAAATTAAAATTTATTATTTTATTTCCAGTAAAATTCCATAGTACAAGTTACTTATAGTATCATGTTACTAACCTTTACGAGTATATTATATAAAGAAAACTTTTGTTGACATTTTTTGTAAACATTACGCATGAACGCCAGCATCTCCGTGGCAAATATTATTGGCACAAAGTGCATTGATGCAGAAAAACTTGTAAACAATTGGATTGGTGAATATGTTGTAGCCAACACCACACTTTTTTTACCACGAATGTATACATAGATCTCGAATACATCAAACTTGATTTCTATAGCGAACAATTAAAGTTACTTGTCTTTTGGTAAAACTGTTTTGCACAATCAAAAATCATAATTCCCGCGTAACCTTCAGAAAACCAACAAAATCAACCCTTGTTGTAAACTTAATCTTTAAATTTATTTAAAACTTTAATCTTTAAATCTATAACTTTTTAACATCAGTGAAAAAATTGAAAAAACTTCCGTGGAAGCTGCCTCTTCTGGAACACAGATTCCCACTAAATCTCGCAAGAATCTCGCAATTAATACAAATTGATACAGATTAGTCAATCCGACTGGGCTATATAGATGTCGAACTTTTGTGAAATAAAGTTTTATTTTAGAAAAAGTCATCATTTCCGATAAAAATTAAAAATTAACCAAACTAATGTATTTGGAAAATATTTTATGAGTAAATAATAGTAAATATAAGGTTTTTTTGGTATATGGATCAGATTTTAAATTTATAATAATTAATTTCTAAGCTTTCGATGTCAATTTAACATCATTATCAAAGCTAAACTTCAAACTAATGTGTTTGAAATTAAATTTACGAGGATGCTCGATTTTTAATTGTAAATAAAACATGTGTGAAATTTTTTGTTTGTAATAATATTTTATGGTATTTAAGCTTGGAATATAACGTCATTCAAATGTCCGTTGGGGTTTTGTTTGGTGGGACGTATTGGGGAGGTACAATTTTCAATGAATCGAATAAATCTCGCTGAATTTGCTGGATGACGTTCGTTATGTTTACTTTGAGGGCATCAATTGTTTGCGATTTACTCGCATAGATCTGCAATTTATGGTAGCCCCAAAGGAAGAAGTCGATAAAGATGATATTTTAGCGAAATTTGGGTTAACTTCTAACTGCTCCAGAGTTAAACCAGCTAGCTTACGGCGTTGTCTATGGTCGTTTACCTTAAGTTCTTAGGTCAGTTGGATGTTATACGGGTGTAGACCCAAGCCTCTACACTAAATTTGCCAAGCTGAAGTCGCGGGGCAAGATCTTGTGAATGACGAGAAATTTAACTGCCAAGGAGTTTCCCGTACACTCTCGCACAGCGGCGATGTTTTCATCAGACCTTGCTTTTCTGTGATAAAATAACAAAAATCGCAAGATCAACATGTTTCATGGTTACTTTACTTTATTTTAATACGTAAAATAAATTGAAATGATCTGAACAAATTTTGTTTCAAATTTAATTTACAATCTTTTGGTTTTTAATGGTTTTTTCGTGAATGTTATATAAAAGTATGTATATAATATTGCTGCCACTTCTAAAATTAACGCGGTCTCTTTATTTATAGTAAAGTCTGGCTGTACAATGCCTGAATTTTGTTGATAGACAGTTTTCTGGTAAAATTACCATTTCCATTGAAACTGAAACATTGATTTTAGCCAATATTATTGTGAATTTAATTTAGAATCTTTTAGTTCATAATGTTTTTTCTAATTATAATAACACACTTTGCAAAATATTTACACAAACCGAAAAGGCTCCTACGCCACTTCCGGACTTTCGGCTAAAAATAACTGGGATCTCCTAATTTATGAGAAAAGCTTAAGTATGAAGTTTCACTCCAATACAATGTAACAACTTCAAAAACAATTAATTTTAGAATCCAATTCCCGCAGATCATAGCAAATTTCATTTAATCTCTTTAAGCAATATTCAAGTTTCTGGTTAATTTGGAATCGTATTCCACAACTTAAAAAATACAAGAAGCTCAAACTCAAAATTTATTAAGAAATATTAAAAATTTAAGTAAATAAATCTTAAATTTTTATTATTTAAATATTTGCCCATATTTATATTAATTATCATCTATACATACAGGGTGTCCCTAAAGTAGCTAACACGAATGGTACCGTTGGATTCCTTGATCAAAACGAAGGTAAGGTTACTCTGTCACTTTGCACGTTAAAGCCCCCCTTTCAAGTTTTACACGTTTAAAGAGCAGCCTTCCAACGCAGCACCTTGTATTAAAGAAACTTCAATATCCTGAGAAATAACTATTTTTATTTCCAAGTATTAATTTCTTTAAAAAGCTGATACTATTCTCTTTTAAATAAGGTATAATAATTATTAATATTTAGTTAAAAAGTATTTCAAATTTAAACAAAACTTTTAGAATTCTATTTTTTTAAAGAAATTATTTTCTTTCTGTATCATTTAACTCTTAACATTACTTTACGTCAGTAAATATTTTTTGATGAGAATTTCAGAATCTCAGAAAAGCTAATTGTTAATCATATTTGCTATTTAATGTTACCTAAAAAATTAAAAGTTCACAATGAAAATGTTGTAGTTTCTTTATTAGACACTGCTGCGCAAAACCAAAAATGTAACAGTAAAATTTAAAAAAAAAATCAGCACCTCGTTCTTTGTCGAGTGTAAGGATTTCAGTGTGACACAAGCTGAAACTCTCGTAGTGACCTTTCTCGGTGCCAAGCCCCATATTGCGAAGTTTGCCTTGTAGGTTTCATCTCGTAGGTTTTAATCGCTGCATACATTCCACGGTAATGAATAACGCTTGAGATCCCAAGTCCAGCAACATTCTGCATATATTTGTAGATTTCCAGATTGGAACTCGAACTACTGATGTTGGTAATAATGATTGGAAACTTGATATGGTTGCTGCATTTGACAACGACATGAGTCATAGCCTCTTCTATGTTTTTTCTAGTAGCCGTGTTCGCTGTTGGTCTGACTGCATCTTCGGTGTGTAGCATAAGATGGTGTTTTCTGTAGCATTTACCGCATGTATAACTCGAGCTTCATACGATTGACTGATGGCTTGGAGTGAAACAGTTTAAGCACAGCTTTCTCTCAGGCACAAAACCTACCTGTCTATCATTAACGCTTAGGGAAAGAAACTGGTCACATTTACTGAGGTAATGGCCTTGCGAGCATTTAAGGCACAAAGGCTCTGCACTTGATTGGAAGGATTTAACTCGATTGCTGGTCGACACTTTATTGACTTCTATAGCATCCAATAAATCACTTCGTTTGCTTAAAAATCGGTAGGGAAATCCTCTACAGTTATCTCATTTGCCCTTAGTCACACTATCCAATTTGTTTACCAAAATATGAATGAGCCATGGGTCCTTTTTTCCGCTTCGGCTAACACCTTCAATCCTCTCAGAACTTCATCCGATACGTCAGCTATTTGATGAAGCGCCTTAGCCGAAACCTTTGATATATCTGGCTTATCAACAAACTGCTTTATGAGATTTGTCATCACGAGCCTTTTTTTATCGTATCTCTATTTAATCTTCTCCGTAGCCGCACTATGTTTGCCTCAGTTACTGCGATATGACGAACTAATGTGGCAGCTTCTCCTGTTAAAAGTTTATAATATTTAAAGGAAAAATAATTTAATTCCTCGGAAAAATAATTTTGGAGAAACAATACATTTATAATATTCGACTTTTTTAAATAAAAGTTTATTGCACATACATCACAGGAAAAAATAAAAAAAATATTTTGTATAAATATTCATATTTGTTCGTCTTCCTTCAATTCCCATTTCCACATTTCTACTAAATAAATAACAAACCGAAATCAAACTAAATTCAAATTTATCAAGAATAAACGCGAATTTCTTCTAGTTCCTATCGAATATCAGCTTTCATAAAAAAAATTATCTGCTGCTGTTTCTTTAACGAAATAATATTTTACATTATAATAGGCTCCTATAATTTAATAATATTCTTACTTCCTAGACTATATTTATAAATTGGGGCCCTTTTATAAAATTTTATCATTCTCAGATTTTTTCGATATCAAAACCAATCGATGCAAGAATAAATAAATAAAAAAGTGCAACGCTGAACTAGTTTACCTCATCGACGGTATTCCACACTAAGAATAAGTTTATAAAACAAAAATGTCTAGTTCATACACTAGTTCAAGGTCGATTTTGTTCATATGCGTTTTTAAAATACACACTCATAAAGACAAGATAAAATTAACACGTGCATGCTTCCTTAGATTTAATATTAAAAAAAATATAATCTACATATTTATTATCCCTACTATCAATTATCCACGGATTAACAAATTATCGCTTAATAATATGAATAACAATGTTGCATTTACAATAATAATAAGTCTTATTTACAATAACTTCTTTTTAATGGAGTCTCTCGTATCATAAAATATTTTCACAGTTCATTCATAAGGTACATACTCGTAGGTAATATAGGACACAAAACATAATTTTGTTTTAAAAGGACACAAAACAAAAAAAAATAATATTTTACGAAAAACAAAAACCATTGAAGAAATTCAAACTTGATCTTGCTTCTTGTTTACGTTTTTATTCAACAAGTATATGCACATACTTCAACATGTGCATCCAGCATGTGCAAATCATCGAAAATAAAGATCGATAAAAAAATTTAAAGTTCGTAAAATTTTGTTCATGTAACGTTAGATGTCTCACAAAAATTGTTGTCTTAGCTAAACTTTTTAATGAAAAAAGTGTCCGTATGGTGGGTTAGTGTGCATTGGTTCCATCTTTTAAAAAAAAATTTGGCGAGAGATCGGCAATATTATATTTGGTTGTACATAATAACTAAAAAAAAAAAATCCAATTTGATCGACAATTGGATTTTTTTTGTGGGCTTGTATAAAATTTACAGTAAAGAATTAAAATTACGATACCGATATTGGAACTTGGTATAATATCACACATAATAATTTTGTGTATTATGTGTACTGTGGTAAAATCTTTCTATGTTTTACACTACATAGCAGGTTACAAAAATAATATATAAAACACAAACGAATATAAATAAAATTGTATACCCTTTAATCTAAATTCATTACACAAATAAATTGTGTGAAATTAATTTCATTATTTTCTTCGGTACTGTATGTCTTGAAACAAAACCAAAACAAATAATACAAGAGAGCCAAGAGAAATTAAAAATCTTATCCGCGCACGTGTCATTGAAAAATTGTGTTGTTACTTTTATCAGTAAGTTGCTAAATGAAAAGTTACTCAATAGGGAAATATTTTTATTGGAAATGTTTCTCAAAATATCATTATTTATCGTGATCCTTCAGATAAATTATGTTTGTAGATAATAAAGCAGATTTATTGGGACAAATAAAGAATTTTTTTTGTCCCATGTAATTTTTTACTTACTCGTATGGCACCCGCGTTTTTGTTTGGATTTACCTATACAAGCTCATGGAATTTTTTTATATAGAAAAATGGCCTATTATGTAGTGGTATTGGTGCAAAGTAAAACGTTTTGGAAGAAATGTTTTTCTTATATGTCTCTCTCTTTTATATCAACGAAAATTTGATATAAAGGAGAGACAGAGAAGAGAGATTAATTTCTTCTAAAACGTTTTACGAGTTGTGCGGCACTCGAATTTTTTTTTTGCTTTTGGTGATTCGAGTTTTGATTGGTATACACTTAGACAGTCGAGTTTTAGTTTTGAGTCTAGCGTGTATTGTATAAAGAAAATTATAAGTTACGGGTGGTAACCATTTTGTGTTGGACTAAAAATAAAAAAATTAAAAAAAAAAAAAAGTAAAAGAATTAATAAAAAATTTTTTTAGTGAGTTAAGTTTTTTTGTAATTAACTTACATTATTAAGTGGTATTAATAAGATACCACCTAAAAATATAAAATTGTATTTTCGCTGATGTAAATAAAACAACTTTAAAACAAAAAAATCGATATTGAGTCTATATTGGGGATATCGATTGTGGTTTATTTGTTCACGGGCTAAGTGTTGTTGTTGTTAAAAAAAAACGAAAACAGTGAATTCATACATAGTGTTAGCAAAATCCTATTGTAAAATCAAGCCACCTTTGGCATTTTGTTAGCGTAGCGGTTGTCTGGAAGCTATAGCGGTATTCCACGTACGACACCATATTTTACGGGCGGCCGACAGAGGCTTGTTCGCAGCAGTTATATAACGGCGAGAGTGCCACAACCATTACGGACACCTTGTTTGTATTAAGGTGCAAATAATAAACACCGCAAAGATTTAGTTAAGCGGACTCAATTTTCTACGGTATCGTGTTGGTAACGAGTGCTGCTGTTTTATAGTTTTCAGCGTGCACATTGATTAACGGTTACCTTGTTTTGCAACAGGTGTGCAACTAAATAACGAGTATCGCAAATTTTTGGACACCGCCTATTTTCATCATCTGTCTACTAAGGCAAAAGTTTCAGGTGTTACTACCGCCATTTTGAATCACACATTTACGGCGGCCGATCAAGGCCGAGTAATTGGTATCGGGGAGAGGCCCCGCAACGACGGGTAGCCAACCAACCGGTTGCCCGTTCCTTTTTATATTTTGGTATCGGGGAAAGGCCCCGCAACGTAACGGGAGGCCAACCGGCCCCTCGTGTTTTATATTTTTTTGGTATCGGTGGTCTGCCGCAACGGGGTAGCCAACCGGCTATTGTTTTATTTATCGGTGGTCTGCCGCAACGGTAACGGCACCAAGGCCGCAACATTATTTTTATAAATATTAAGGTACAATTTTAATTTTTTTTAATTTCTATTTTAATTTTTTTCTTTAAATTCTTTTTTTTATATATATATTTCAATTTTTTTTTAATTTTCTTAAATTTTAAATTTTCCGAATATGGTATGATGGGAGCGGAGACTCCCTCTGTGTCGGTTTAGTGTTTGCGGTCCCTTGGTGCCCGCATCCAATTTCGTAACCAGGGCTTTGCCCTGTTTGACTTCGAATGGATGCGCGCACCAAGGCACCTCTACCGTTATTATTATTTTTATTTATTTTGATTATCTGCTGTTCGTTCCTCAGGTTTCGGCCGATGAGTTTCGGCGGAACTCGGTTTTTATTATTATTTACGTTCCCCTAACTATCTGTATCATCACGGTGTAAGCCAGGAGCCATGCATGCCTTAAACCCCACGACCCTTCGCACTTCTCCCTGAGAACGTAGCCGGCAAACATCACCGTGGAGGCCTCTGTATGCGCTTAGTGAAAATCTGCAGGTTGGCAGTAGCCAGCCTGTAACAGTGGCGCCCAAACTTTCGCGAATTTTTAATAATTTTTATGTTTTTAGGATTTTAAGCTTCACTCCCTTTGGCGTGCGCGTCCAGTGTCGAAACCGGTGTTTCACACTGTTTGAATTCGCATGGACGCGCACACCAAAGCCAGTCTCCCGGTTGACATTCCCTATCTACGATCGCAACCAGCACGGGCTGTTTGATTGCGCGTAGATGGGGGGTGTCATCCCCTATTCTTCGGACATCCGACTTCCGAGCTCTTTCCCATTTCCACTATGTTGTGTCTGATTGTGGTGGAGCTCGGATGTCATTTGTCTGGGGTTTAGCTGTTAGCTTCATTGTCCCTTGCCCCGAAATTCCTCGAGCGGAATTTGAGGAACAGCAATTTTTATTATTATATTATTATTATTTTATTATTTTTATTATGTAGCCGACATGGAGTGGGACTCTCACTCTCATCATACCATCCGTCTTGCGGTATTAATAAATAATTTTTGACATATTTATATTTCTTTGATTTTGCTGATTTTTTTTTCTACTTTGGGTTGTATTGAACCCCGTGGTATTTGGTAATTAATTTTTTTATATATCATTTATTTTTATCGTCTTTATTCTGCCTGCATACCGCTGGGTGGGTTGGTAGATTTGGATCTCCTTTTCTTTTTTTTTCTTCGTATCGTTGAGTGAATTTTAACGAGCTCCCCAAATTAGGTTCTCATCGAGAAGCGCCAATTTCGGGGATATCTCGTCCAACCGTCGTTAAACCAATCGTGGGAATACGGGACCCACAAACCACCACAAGGTAACCATTCCTTCCTTCTTTTATTATTATCTTATTTATATTTTGTTGTTGACACTTTGCCTCCTTATCTGGGTGTGTTGGTAGTTTCATTAACTACGGTATTATTATTATTAACTTTTATTTATTATTATTTTGTATGAATTCAAATCTGTGGAATACGCCAGAAAGACCTCGAAGACGTACAGTGTGGGATAACTCGGACGTAGAACCACGTATCCAACGTAATCATCCGTGGGATCGAGTGGAAGTTAACCGAATTCCTATTCGAATTGGGTATTATCCAACGCACGGGGTAACTTTCTGGTTGTTTATCACGATTTGAGAATCATTGGTTGAATTTTGTTGTAATTGAATTTTAACGAGCCCCCCCAAATTAGGTTCTCATCGAGAAGCGCCACTTTCGGGGGTATCTCGTCCTATCCGTGTTTAAATAATCGTGGAAATACGGACTCCATAAAACTTTACAAGGTAACCATTCCTTTTATTATTAATTTTTTTTGTACGTTTTATATAGTTGTAGTGGGTGTGGAAATAGTTGTAAATTCACTTTATCCTGAAACCTTCAGTTTCGAGTAAAGTTATTTTGAAATAAAATTTTTGTATTTTTGAATAAATTTAATAAAGACTACGTCAATACTTTTCGCCTATTTAAACCAAGCGAGCTTATTCCCTTATCTCTACCTAATCCAAAATGGACGTCACATTTTTAGAACCAGAGGAGTTGGAAGTAGAATGTCTCCTTTGCGATATTCGTTTCGACACGCCTGATGCACAGCATCAACTCGAGGAAGCGATCCGAAGTGAGCAGGCCGAGACAAAGCTAATACCATCCAGAATGCATACGAGAGCGGCAAAGAGGCCCGATATCGAAATTAATGCGTGCCAACGAAAATTGAGGACTTTAAAGGAACAGATCACGCAAGTGGATAAAGAAGCCGTGGATACCGTTGAAACGGCCCGGCGATACCACTCTCGTTTACTGCATTTGTCCGGGCGATTAAGTCGAGCCCTAACCTCCCCAAAATACCAGAATTTCGCACGGCAGGGTCTTAAAGCATGTGAGGATCTACAGACGAGTCTGCAAATCTATTTGCAAAACCACGACAAGCTGAACGAGTCTATCGAAAGCGCTAAGGGCATCCACCTCGAAATGGACCTGCTCCCTCCAGATAATACCCAGGACAATGAAAATCACGGGATGCGAGTGCAAGACCTCGGGGATGATGAAGATGAATCTGAAAACCCACGTCAGACGGAACGCAGATACACACTAGAGGAATTACTTGATCAGGTGCAGGCGAAAAGTCTGGCGACATATCAATCCAATCTGGCGGCATCACAATCCAACGTCCAGACGGCTCTGTTGGAATCCATATGCTGCAAAAATTTGAAACCGTATCACAGCAATTGGTGAATATGAACCAACGACAAACCACCCTGCAGACACAGCTGGACGGAAA
Organism: Nephrotoma appendiculata; assembly: GCA_947310385.1. Taxonomy (NCBI): domain Eukaryota; kingdom Metazoa; phylum Arthropoda; class Insecta; order Diptera; family Tipulidae; genus Nephrotoma; species Nephrotoma appendiculata. Next base: position 276,190,005 of record OX371223.1, read on the forward strand.
TGACCAGTCTAAACAGGTACCACCGACTCCAATGGGGCAAGAACGAGTTTCTTCAGCTGCTACCAGTTCACCATCCCCACCAAAATTCATCGATCGGCGTCTATTATCCGGAAGTGGACTAAGTTATACGGGTTCTCCATCGGGCATAAACATCGACATGTTTTTATTTCAAGTGGACACCATCGCCTCGTCTCGGGGATTGTCTGACCAGATTCTGCTATTAGAGCTACACACTATATTAAAAGACATCGCGCTGCAGTGGTACTGGACCTTCCGTAAACACAACCCGCACGCTACCTGGACCGAACTATGAAACGGTATGATCGAGCGATTTCAAGACCGCCGCACCAACTACAAAATTCGAAGAATGGTCGAAGCCCGGAAACAGCAACCCAACGAAAGCTTCCTAGATTTTTATAACCACGTGTGGACTCTTACCTTACAATGTCGAACGCCGTACTCAGACGAAGAGCTCATTCAAATTCTCAAGAATAATATGAAGCCGACGCTACAATACCATCTAACCGATCGCCAGTTTAGCAGCATCAACGAGCTGATCAAGAGCTGTTCGGCTTGGGAGGAGTCTTTCCGGCGGCTCAAAGCTCCGGCGGATCCTGCGATCCATCCACGACGCGTGATCAATGAGTTATCAGGCAGTCCTTATGATGATGCTGGAGCGTATGACTCGTACGAGAATTACCCCTTTACTGATGTTCTACCCGATAACTCAGTATCCGCAATTCAAACGGGGAGCAGGTATCCGTCGGCAGCGGCGAGACTTTCGGGCGGACAAGTCCCAGCAGACAGTTCTGGGTTAGTGTACAAACAGCATGCAAATTATGGCAAAAATATCGTCTGCTTTAATTGTTCGGACATGGGTCACACGTTCATGGATTGTCAATTGGCTCCAGTCGGATTATTTTGTTATCGATGCGGGCTACGAGGGACGATATCTGAGCGTTGTCGACGTTGTGCCGAAGAACGAAACGCTCAATCAAGATTGTCGGAAAACCAGAACAGTGGTTCTTGGAGGACTGGGCCACGAGAATCACCACAAACACAATCGCAACCCAGACTGATGTTACAACGGACAAATCCACTCAAACCGATTCAGGAGGACGCAGCGAGCAATACGGACGCGGAAATCCGCTCCTATTCAAATCTGACGAAGAAGTAAGCTCGTCTGCCAGTAATGATTCATTTCCCGATCCTTCTTCCCCATCCAATCCTTTTTTCCCTTCTCGTCGCTCTTAAATTTTTCTATAATGCTCCATCATTGGCAAAGTTAGATCGTTTAAAACGTTCCAAGAAATACTGGAACCGTCGCGTCGCAATGAGAAATGACGTGATTTCCTCCGTTCTATTCTCCGAGGGTAGTGACACTCGGCCTTACGCCCAGGTCTTAATCAATAAGATACCTTTTAAGGGTCTTCTCGACAGCGATGCGAGTGTCAGTGTTCTCGGGAGTGGATCGGAGAAACTCATGTCAAATCCATTTGTTGAATTCCATAACTTTCCATTAACGATAACTACCGCGAGTGGTCAAGTTCAACGAGTATTCGGTTATATACGAGCTAATGTAGAATTTAACGGAATTACTAAATTTATGAATTGTCACGTTGTTCCTTCGTTAGAACAACCTTTATATTTAGGTATTGATTTTTGGAATCGTTTTGGAATTTCCCCAAAAATCTCCGCGTTAAATAATTCGGACGAATTAGGTGAAACTACCAACACACCCAAATTTCATATTTTAACATCTGATGATCGTCGTAGATTGGATCTTATTCGCGAATATTTTCCGAGCAGCGATATATTAGGTTTGGGCCGCACATCCCTCATCACTCATATGATCGATGTCGGTTCCGCAAAACCAGTCAAACAACGTTTTTATTCCGTGTCCCCAGCTATCCAGAAACTCATGTATGCCGAGTTGGATAGAATGTTGTCTTTGGGGGTCATCGAGGAGTCACAAAGTTCCTGGTGTTCACCGGTCACGTTGGTTCGTAAGGCCAATGGCAAAGTTCGTCTGTGCTTGGATGCTAGAGAACTGAACAAGGCAACCGTCAAGGATGCGTATCCGCTGCCCATAATCAACGGATTGTTGGGTCGTTTGGGACACACCCGATTCATTTCGGCGATTGATTTGAAAGATGCCTTTTGGCAGATCCCACTCGACCCAGCATCCCGCGATAAAACAGCGTTTACGGTTCCTGGACGGCCCTTGTATCAGTTCAAGGTGATGCCGTTTGGCTTATGCAACGCACCACAGACGCTTTGTCGCTTAATGCACCGCGTGATCCCGTACCAGCTACACGATAAGGTCTTTGTGTACCTCGATGACCTTCTGGTCACATCCTCCACTCTGGCTGAACATTTCGATTTGCTACAACAGGTTGCTGGATATCTGAAGGACGCTGGTTTAACAATTAATTGGACCAAAAGTAAGTTTGTGTTGAAAGAAGTAGACTATTTAGGTTATATTGTGGGTGATGGCTGCCTCCGTACAAACCCAGATAAATGTAAAGCTATTCTGGAGTACCCTATTCCGAAAACGACGAAACAGATTAGACGTTTTCTGGGAATGTGCGGATGGTACCGTCGCTTCATTCCAAATTTCGCCTCCTTAGCTTCTTCTCTCACCGATCTTACTGGTAAAAACACTAAAGTATGTTGGTCTGTAGCTGCTGATTCTTCTTTTAATGCTCTCAAAACCGCCTTGTCAACTGCCCCAGTTTTGACGCATCCTGATTATACAAAACCCTTTTTTATTCAGTGTGATGCCAGTGCCGTTGGGGTCGGTAGTGTCTTATTTCAGGTGGACGCCGAGGGGGTGGACGCCGAGGGGGTGGACGCCGAGGGGGTGGACGCCGAGGGGGTGGAGCGGCCCATTGAGTTTTATTCTCATAAGCTCAATGCGGCGCTGCGAAATTACTCGGTGACCGAGCTGGAATGCTACGCTGCCGTCCTCAGCGTGCGAAAATTCCGTCCCTACGTGGAAGGTTATCCATTCGTCATTTATACCGACCATTCCAGTTTGCGCTGGTTAATGAGTCAAAAAGACCTCTCCGGACGTTTGGCGAGATGGAGTCTTAAACTCCAAGCGCTGGATTTTCAGATTTAATACCGAAAAGGTTCAGTTAACGTTGTACCTGATGCGTTGTCTCGAGCTTTTCCGGATGAATCCGCTCCTTGTGAGGATGATTCCGAAAGTAAGAGCACGCCTGATCCTGGTGTTCAATTTGGAGATCCAGCCTTGTCGAGTAAAAACATCGACCCTTCCGTGAATGCGTTAATACCTTCTTCAGTCCCAATTCTGCACGTTGATCAAAATTCGGTTGCGTTCCAAGATCCAGATTACGTCGATCAGATCGCGAAAATTCGTTCATTAAAAGATTGTTCGCACAACTACAAGATCCAGGATGATAAACTATTAATATCCCCTTCGTTCGGTTTTAAATATATGGATACCGATCTTTCGAATTGGAAACTTGTTATTCCTAATTCACTAACTCAAACACTAATCGAACAGGCTCACGTACCTCCCACTTCAGCACATTTAGGCGGCAGCAAAACTCTCGAGCGCCTTCAGCGTCAATTTTACTGGCCTCAAATGGCAAAACAAGTTAAACAATACGTTGCTAGCTGCACTAAATGTAAAATGAACAAAGTTGTTAATTTCTCTACACAACCAGCCATGGGAGCTCAGGTTACGTCAACTCGCCCGTTTCAAAAACTATATGTCGATTTTTTGGGTCCGTATCCACGTTTGAAACTCGGAAATACCTGTATCGTTATCGTTCTGGATCATTATTCGAAATTTGTAGTTGTCAAACCCTTACGCGAAGCATCTGCCTCTTAATTGTGTCGATTTTTGGAAAATGAGGTATTCCTTTTATTCTCCGTACCCGAAATTATTACCTCCGATAATGGGAAGCAGTTCACCTCGAATCTATTTAAAGACCTGTTAGCTAAATACGGTGTAACCCATTTACGTACGCCGGTGTACTCGCCCCAAAGTAACGCTTCTGAGCGTGTTAATAGAACGTTAATTGCAAGCATCCGTTCATATTTGAGCGATCACGACCATAATTTGTGGGACAAAAATTTGCAAGAAATTGCGGCTGCTTTACGTAATGCCATACACGATTCGATACATTACTCCCCTCATTATGTCGTGTTCGGTCAGCATATGTCGATGCATGGTACGGATTACTCACTGCGAAGATTACTCGATGAACATGATCCCAGCGAAGTCCAGGTATGGGCTAAGCCAGATCGAGTAAATCTGTTAAAAGATCGTATTATACATTATCTGCGTGTGGCATACGAAAAGGGAGCTCAGCATTACAACTTACGTAGTACTAAGCGCTCTTTCCGAGTTGGACAACCCGTGTTTATACGATCTTTTGCGTTGAGCGATGCGACGAACAAATTCTCCGCGAAATTAGCCGGAAAATTCAAACCCGCGGTAATTTCTGGTAAAGTAGGTCAGGTGGCGTATACCGTCGAAGATTTGAATGGAAAATCCCTAGGTACTTACCATATTAAAGACATTCGTGTCTAATCATCTCGCGTACGGTGTTTGTTTTAGGCCCGGCTTATGAGACATCTCAGGGTGTGGGACGTTCCCACGTTTGTTACGACTGTGTTGGTCGCAACCATCTTCTCTTATTTTTTTTTATTCATCTCGAATGTGTTATGAACGCACTCTCGACGTTTTGTTTTGTGCCCCATCGCGTGGTGGCGCAGAGGTGAGAAAGAATGGGGGAAAGAGAGAACAATGCGCATCGAGTGTGTGCAAAGTAAAACGTTTTGAAAAAAATGTTTTTTCTTATATGTCTCTCTTTTATACCAACGAAAATTTGATATAAAGGAGAGACAGAGAAGAGAGATTAGTTTCTTCTAGAACGTTTTACGAGTTGTGCGGCGCTCGAATTGTTTTTTTTTTTTGGATTATGACATTCGAGTTTTGATTTTTGTCAGGCGATAGTAGAGTTTTGAGTTTGATTAAAAAAGAGAGTCTAGTTTTTGGAGTTGGATAAACTAAGTAGAGTTTTTTTTTTGGAAAGTAAAATAATACAATAATAAAAAATTTTTTGTTAGCTGTTTGAAAATCACAGCGAAATATTATAATATTTTGTGTTAAATAAAGGAAAAAATTTTCCGTAATTATTAAGTTATCAAGAAGTATAAAGAAAATACATTTTTGATTTGAGTGAAAGAAAGATTAAATAAAAAGAATTCCGAAAAATAGTTAAAGTAATTTTTTATTGAAAGGAAAAGGTCAACCTTTTCCATTTACTTTTTTTTCTTCTTTTACTTCTCAACATTTGTGGATCAAGAGCAATCTAAAGTTTTATGAGTGCGACATATAAAAGCTGGTGAAACAATTTTTGATACGACGATCCAAACGAAACGGAAATTACAGTTTGTGGTACTATTAAATAAATATAAAGACAAACTCTAAACGATAGTTCGTGTTTCCAAGGACATTATCCACGTGTGCTGCTAAGCGTTATTTCGAGTGCCGTATTAATAAAACGGTACATCCAATTAAGCAACGATCGGGCCAGTTGAGCCCACTTCATTTTTCAGCGGCTTTGGCGAAAGGCGTCCAACGTACAGGGGGCAACCAGCCATTTGTAAAATATTTCTACGAATCAGGCGAGCCAACGCCCAATAAAGTTATTTACAGTTTTGGTGGTAAGTCGCCCAACACAATACTAACGGGATCGGCGAGACAACGCGCAACGTATTATAGCGGCCAGTCAAGGCCAATACATTTATCGACGGGTGGCCAACCACGAGGCCATTTGCAGTTTCTTTTTATTGGTGATAAGACACCGCAACGAGTGTCCCATCGGGGTAATTGTTCGAGCAGCACCTGTGTCGGTCGGGCGCAGCGGCAGCGTTGAGTGGGGTGAAAGAAGTTCCCACGTTTTCGAGGATAGTTACGATCGGCGAGACAACGCTCCACACATTTTGGGTGACCAGTTGCGGTCACACGGCGGGGTGCGAATTCGGCGGCCAGTTGAGGCCAGCCGTATTTTTGGGGGTTACCGGCGGTTGGGCCGCACCGGTGGAACAAGGGAGGTAACGGCCCCAAAGCCGCAACGGTCCGGGGCGGCGACCCTGTGGCCTGACGGCCGCGCAAGGCCGCAACAAGTTATTTTTAAATTAAGGTACCATTTTTTTTGATAATTTTTATTTTTATTAATTTTTTTTTGATTTTATGTTTTTTATATATTTTAAATTTTTTATCTTAAATTTTTTTTCTAAAATTTTTGTAATCGAGCGCCGCACAGCGGGTGCACGCTCGGTACACATTGATCTCTCTCTCTCTCGCTATCTCTCCTTCTCTTGTTTTCCTCGTGGGAAGTTGTTTTCTTTTGGTTTTCCTTTTTAACAGAAAAAAAATAAAATGAAATATTAAATTTTTTCGGTCGGTATGATGGGAGTGGAGACTCCCTCTGTGTCGGTTTAGTGTTTGCGGTCCCCTGGTGCCCGCATCCAATTCCGTAACCAGGGCTCGACCCCGTTTGAATTCGGATGGATGCGCGCACCAAGGCACCGTTCTCGGTTTATAATTCTGTTGTGTTCGTTCCTCAGGTTCCGGCCGACGAATTTCGGCGGAACATCGGGTTTATTATTATTTTTTTGCGTTCATCTATTTTACAAGTTTCTGTTAATCACGGTGTAATCCAGAAGCACATGCAAGCCTCAAACCCCACGACCTTAGCACTTCTCCCTGAGAACGTAGCCAGCAAAAATCACCGTGGAGGCCTCTGCATGCGCTTAGTGAAAATCTGCAGGTTGGCAGTAGCCAGCCTGTAACAGTATGTTTCGCATATTTCCGGTTATTAATGTAATTATGAGTAGATCCAGGTTTAATTTGTTGCAATACGTCGGCTCATTCGCCTCCGATCCATGTTCGAAGCAAAATGTGGCCGAATTTCAAAATACGAAACTTCCAATAACCACGCTTTTCTTATGCACCCAACCGATAATTTCGAGCTCAACATGTCATATACGTTACCTTTAATCATTTTGAACCGGAATTTCAATAAAAAAAAAGTTTTCAATTTTTTGCGAAAATGCCTGATGGTTAGCCTTACTTATTTTGAACGCATTAAATTTATTATCACAGATTCCGTATGTTCCGCATATTTCCGGTTATTAATGTACTTATGAGTAGATCCAGGTTTTATTTGCTGCAATACGTCGGCTCATTCGCCTCCGATCCATGTTCGAAGCATAATGTGGCCGAATTTCAAAATACGAAACTTCCAATAACCACGCTTTTCTTATGCACCCAACCGATAATTTCGATTTTGAACCGGAATTTCAATAAAAAACAGTTTAAATTCTGGAATTCTTCGAGACGCAACTTTTGGGGATCCCATGTCAGACTCCTCGAACGCGACACTGTTGACTGCAAGGGGCAATTATGCCAATGTCGAATGAGTTAAATTCATTCTGATATAGCTTGATGACGAATTCAAATAATTGGGTTGCCTCGGCTGAATTGAACCACGATGGACTGCCGGTGTGGTAGATTCTGACCACATATGTTATCCCTGGAGACAATATTTTTTGTATTCGATCTGGACGTAGATTCTGATTAAGTGACAAGTGACAATTTTTTGTGACATTGTACTAGAAATTCTGCTATAATTTTGTGACAAAAACTTGTGAGTACTAAACGGCGATTAGCATGCGGTGACTTCTGCGAAATATTACAAAAAATAAGCTGACAATTTTAATAATATTGTTATTGTTTTTTATTATCACGACTTATAAGTTTTCATACAAAATATGTGTGAGTATTTATAATTTTAAAAACCTCATAATATATTTGATATAACTTAAAAATGCAGCTGCTGTAAACTGCTGTAAATGTCATAAATCATTTTATCCGAATCGTAAATTTTCAGTCGACTTCAATTAGTATCAATAAGCAAATGTCACGACAAATTGTCGTTTTGTCGGAATCTACGGGCTCGATGTTCGATCAAAAATATTTGATACCCGTGCCAAAGAATATAGTATATTCTGTCCCGTGCTAAATTTTAAGCCTCAATCGAATCATTTTCATCTATAATAGTCCTCATTGTTTGACAAATGATCGCAAACAATTTGACAGAAATCAAACAGAGAGAATTTATTTTTACACTACTAATTTTTTTTTTTCAATTTAGAGCCATCTATTGGCGAACGTCGAAACTATTTTAGAAGTATTGTCAAAAAAATGGTTTCTAACTGTCGTTTCTGATGTATTCTGTGGTCAAGATAACAAAATCCAGATAAACTTTTAGCTAGGCAAGCAGATGAAATTACAGCACTATAAAGTACAAGCGAATGTTTTGAACGAATCAGTTTTCTTGCGAGATACGAAACCAATAAATGTACCTGTTCAGAAAAACATAGTTTTATCGATAGTTTAAGGCGTTATTCGTGCAAAACACGAAACGCAAACGCGATTTAATTTATTCTCGAAAATAAACATTACGGAAAGTTAATCGGAAAGAGCAGACATTATATATTTTTGGGATCGATTCGTTGTCAATTTTAGTTTTCTTTCTTTCTTTCTAGATTCACTGTTTGGGACTATATAATAAAAAAAATTAAATTTATCAAATAACTGACATAAACGACCTAGTCATCCAATTTACATTTTAATTTAGTTCAAAAGTGGATATTCTGAAATAATTAAATATTTTATAATAAATAATTAATGCATAATTAAAAGGAAATTATATGAATTATTATTACACAGTAAACCGACTGCATTTAAAGTTTCACTGGTGATCACTAAACTAGCAACAAGGAAAATGATTCTACTGTACATTTTGAACAATATATAAAGGTTTGTTTTGTCTGGATTGCGTTTAGTCCGCTGCGAATATCCGATTGATTAATACAAAATTGTTCGAGTTGAAATATCAGAATGAAATACGTTATCGTCATTTTATCGATTTTGGTCAGCTTATTCCTGCTGTGGATAGTGTACCGTATACGAAATCGTAAGATGTTTAGCATGATTGCCGGTATGAATGATTTTGGTGCACTACCTTTAATTGGCCAAGCACATTACTTTATTGGGAAATCGAGAAAAGGTATAATTATATCGAAACACATTGCGGGCCTTAATTCTGTTATTAAATAAGTTTTCTTCTAGAGTATTTTAAAGTCATTATCGATAGTTTGAACGATGCTAATTATTGGTTACCATTACAATTTTGGATATGTTCAAAATTATGTATTGTGGTTGACAATTTAGAAGATGTTCAAAAAATTTTAACATCACCGGACTGTCACTCAAAAGGTTCCAGTTACGACCGATCACCAACTGGAAATGGATTAATAACATCTTCAGGTATAAATAATAAAATCTGTTCAAAATAATTTATTTAGTTTAGATTTTAATAATTTCTAGCTTCCGTGTGGTTGGAACACCGAAAACTTTTAAACCCAGTTTTTCATATAAAACTATTAAAGGGCTATGTCAAACAATTCAATGAAATATCTCACAAAATAATTTCTGATTTGGAATCATATTGCGGTAGGGGTGGGTTTAATATGTCCGAAATGATCGGTAATCATGTAATAGATGTTCAACTTCGGACACTTTTCGGGTGCGTAGCAAGTCCTGATGTTATTTCACGATTGCATTATAATATTTTGTCAGTAACACAGCTTATTGGAGAAATGGTTTTGCAAATAAATTGTCACCCTATTTTAAGTATTTTACCCGTCATAGGTGCTCTACTGTTCGAAAGAAGTTACATTACAATGATGAAAGAGAATTGTGCTCTAATTACGGCCTTAAAAACGTCGAATAAACCAATTGATCCGGATGAACCAGAATATTTTTTTAAACGTTTATTAACTCTATGCGAGAAGGGAGTGTTTAAAAAAGCTGATTTTGAAGATCATCTGAACACCATGTTGTTGGCAGGAGGAGATACAATGATAATTACGTTTAACAATGTGTTTATGCTGCTAGCGATGAATCTGGACGTCCAAGATAAATGTTACGACGAGTTGATGGAAAATCTGGGTCCTGATTTCCAGGAAATTGATATCGATCAGTTAAATAAATTGGATTATCTAAATCGCACAATAAAAGAGTGCTTACGTTTAATTCCAACAGTTCCTATTATTCAACGAAGATGCACGACAGATTTACCGATATGTAAGTATTAAAAAAAAAATTAATTTTGGCTTTACATCATTTTTTATGACAGTGGGAGGCACAATACCAAAAGGAGTTGACATATGCATTCCAATTTATAAAATTCTTCGTAGCCGTCAGCACTGGGGTGATCAACCAACTCATTTTAATCCTGACAATTTTTTGGAAGAAAAGATTTTAAAACGACCAGTCATGTCCTACATACCATACAGCTACGGCAACCGAAATTGTATTGGTTCAAAATATGCACATTGGCTGACGCGTTTTGTAGTCGCACATCTGATTGCAAAATTTAAATTTTCAACAAAATTAAAATATGAAGAACTAAAATTTGTGTTTGGTGTTACGATGTCAATAGAGCCTCACCAACTAATCGAAGTACAAAAACGTTAAATTGGGTTTCAACTAAAAAGGCAATCTAATAAAATTAATTTAAGAGTCATACACAAAATATCATTTACTAAAGGAGCTCCATTCGTAGACGTTTCACTCTCCAATTACGCGCTGCTTATGCGTCCCTATACCATTCTTCCGTTTGTATTAATTCTTTTGAGTTGTTGTGTGCTCGCCTTAGCTAAATTAGGGCACCCCAGGATGTGACAGCCTAGGGACAAATTTTTTTTAAATTTAATTTTTTTAATGTTTTTAGTGACATGCTCGAATTCGAGGGGTCCGTACCCTGTATCAATGCATAATTTTAAGTTTTTGTGTTGTTTTGACTTGCACGTGAGGGAGTCGTTTGTTTTTCCTCATTTCATTTTTCTAATAAATTTTATTTCAATTCACAAAGTGGAAAAAAACAAAATATAATTAGAAGGGCCTTTTTAGCAGCGCTATCCTAAATCATTCCGAAAAAGTAGAAAGTACCCCAACTGGCGTGAATTGAAGAATATATTTTGAAGCAGCTTCCTACAACAAACTACACGAACTCTTCATTGCAGAAACGGTGATGTTCAGCGAGTCTCAGAAACTCATCGCTCATCCGATGGATTGCAATATCCCAATTTATTTTTGCAAGGAGAAGATCGATATCATTTCAACTGTTACGGAATGGTTCAACATCATTCCGCAGATTTTATCTAAACACGCACAGGTCTCACGGTGATTTTGCCAACTAGATATCACGGTTTTGGGTCGTGGGAAATTTGAGGCTAATCTACATATGCTAGACTCGCCAATCCGACCTTGTGGATGTCTTGCCAAGGGAATGAAGGGGACTGAAAAGCCCAGCGTGTAAATATTGGAACGACGCAGAATGGAATCTCCGCTCCCATCATACCTACCCGAAAACTTAGTAATTCATTTTGGGGGTGATTTTATTTGTTCTAATAAAATAAACCGAAGAGAAAAATAATAAACCTAATGCCACCGTAATCGCAGTACAAATTTGTATTCAATAAACAACAACGAAAGGGGAAAAGAGAGAGAAGAGAAAAAAAAAATAACTACAGCTTAAAAATTCCCGAGCGAGAAAATAAACAAAATATTGAATCAAAAAAATTATTATCGCAGAACATTAACCATTTTGAGGGCGAAACCAACGTGTGTCCGGGGCTCGTGTCGACCAACCGAAATCGTGCGCGATTACACAAAATATTTAAATGAAAATTAAAGATTAAAAATTCGAAGCAACAAAAATTGAAAATTAGAAGAAATTTTGTTAACTGGACATCAACAGATCGTCATGATATTCGCATTCAATTTCGCATTCATTCCGCACGTGCATTCAAACAAGAATTGAAATCTTTAATGGATTTCATTGTTAATCATCATTTTTTTGAAGAGACACGCTGTTCGACGTATTCAATTGACTGGCAAAGCAGAGGGTTGCTACACATTTTGATTTGGTTGATCGAAAAAGTCACAAACAACAGATCTAATTGACCAAGTCATCTCAAGAAATACCAGATGTCGATTTTGATTCAGACTTATTTGAAGTAGTCACCAAAAACATGATTCTAAGTTACATGCGGCTTACTGAACAATAACTCAAAATGTGATGAGAAATGCACGAGGCAAACAATGTTAACTGCATTATGCTCATTGTGCGGGGATGATTTGTTTCTCAAGACATCAGCGAAAAATTTCAACATCGCAAACAATGTAAAACAGTTAAAGGACATCCCAGCCGACACTGAATTTAATTTTTGATTGCGTTTTATGCCCACTATTTTTTGTTCAATTTAATTCATATACACTAGTGACATCTATCAAACGTCATAATGTGCTAACGTTGTAATATTTTTAATTGTCAAAAAATATTTTTGTACTCTTCATTGCATACCATCAACGAGTCAAGACTTAATAAAGAACCGAAAGCATTCATGAGTTTAGCATATAGGATTTTGATACAAAATTGTGGAGCGGTTGCAACTTTTTCATGTATAATCTCCAGTGATTTCTTCAATGTACATTTGGTGATGACTGCCTCTACATTTTGTTCCGTCGAGCACTTAAATAAACGTGTATATTTGGAGGCAAATCTCACATACACATATTCGTCTAACGGTGGTATTCCAGAGATTATTAATTTGAAACCATTTTTGGCCCATCGAGCAGGATTTTCTTCGGAGTAGATGGTAATTTTTGTCACTTACCTTCACGTATGGTAAACTTTTCCGCTTATTCTTAGTTTAAAAGGTCCAATGACCTCTTTTGTTCACTGACGCAAAAATTCCGGTTATATCACGCCTAAATATATTAGATATGAGCATATTGCCTTTCAAAAATAAATATTTAATGACAGCTCGATACTCGAGTTTTTCCATTATCACAAAAACACTCACATCGACTTACTGAAACGATTATTAAACAATACTGCGCGTGCAAAATGGCTGATATTGTAGTGCGTACCTTTGAACGCTTGCGCAAACACACTCCTCTACTTTTGTTGACAACTGCCATCTTCATGTGGAAGTTGGAAACTTTAAACAACCCTGATACGAATACGCCACTCTTAGAGATCATGCAAACAATTTAATGTATAGCGGTTGACGTGGACACTACAAGGAGTGGCAGATTTGTGGTACGAATTCCGTTCAAATCTAATCCTGGAGAATGTAGTTATTCGTTTCAAATGGCTCATGGTAGCCGAACGCAGATTAATGCATTTAATGATAGAGTAGAGATGAGAAGATCACCGAGCCTTCGTATTATTTACCTCATCATACCGTGGTAAGTAAGCAGCAATACTTAAAACCAAGGCCCGCGTTCCCATCTATTCCCTATACCACTGTATACAATTTTGATGGTTGTTATTAACTGAAATAGTATTAACCGAAATAGAAAAATTTTGTAATTTTTCAAGGTAAAAGGAAAAACAAATTGAAATTGTTATGTGTGCGGATGTGTATACAATGGGTTTATCCGTAACCGTGCGGTAAATCCGCATCGTGCGGATATGATTTCTAAATCCGCATCCGCACTCATCCGCCAGAAATTCTTTTATCCGCGGATAGCGGATAATTGCGGATACTAATTGATATTACTATCCGATGCAGGGCTCTAGTAGGAACAGCCAGGAAATACCAACAGATTGTGTTGCGAAAGTATCCTGATCAAAATTTTATTTATTTTATTTAAAAGAAGCTACTAGATGCCTAAAGGAATTAGAGCTGCAGAATCTAACGAAATATCGAGAGGCGGCCAGGGCAATTATTACAGCATGGCAACGGAACCAACCCGCAGATTAATCTAAGTAAGCAGAGGCCTCTCTCACGATGATTTTGCTGACTAGATCTCAGAGTTTTGGGTCGTGGGGAAGTTTTGGCTTGCATACTCCTGGCCTACACAATGAAAATAGCAGTGAAATAAAGATAATAATACCCGGGTGTGCACACCCAGGAATGACCGGATCTCCCCGAATGACAAGAACAATGTTTGCTAAAGAGACTCTTCCCGAATGGCCTATCGACCCATAGAAATCTGTTGAGGATCTTCTACAATTCACACTCCGAGAGCTTGAGACTGCCGGAGTGCCATGGGGAGACCATGTAGATTTAACGGGCGCCACCGAATGGACAACACATATACTGGACTCACCATTCCGACCCTGTGGATGTTCTATCAAGTGGATGAAGAGAAGTGGGCAGGGGCAAGCCTAGCCTGTAAATATGGAACCGACACGAAATAAAACCTCCCCCTCCCGAGAAACGCACAATAAAAATATTCCTCTATATCTCCGCCAGTCGCACCCACGCACAAGGTGTACATATTGGTCTCGCTCTAACAATTATTCGACGTTTACAATGGGTGTGGATATGAAGGATAATTTACATTAAATTAAAACCCCTAGTACTAATACCATAGAACAGATGGCAATGCCATCAGTAAATTGCATCAATCATTTGAATGTAACGAAATTTTTATAGAAATTAAAAATTCAAAAAAAAAACAAAATTACAAATTAAATAATGTTAGGACCCCACCCCTAAAGGAATTGTAACACAATAAAAAGTGGTTTTTTACGTAAATGATTTCCTCTGGGATGAAGCTCTAACTCAGTAATATTTTTTGTTCGGCTAGCTTTGAACTGCGATATTGGGATTCAATTTCGACATAAGAAATCAACAAAATGCGAAAAACTTTAAGAAATTCAATTTCAATAGTCCTATGAAGTATGTTACAGGCTGGCTACTGCCAACCTGCAGATTTCACTTAAGCCCATGCAGAGGCCTCCACGGTGATTTTTGCCGGCTACGTTCTCAGCGGAGAAGTGCTAAGGTCGTGGGGTTTGAGGCATGCAGGGCTCCTGGCTTACACCGTGATGATACAGAAATTTATAAAAAGGAAAAAAACCGCAAATAATAATAAAACCCGAGTTCCGCCGAAATTCGTCGGCCGAAACCTGAAGAACGAACAGCAGAAAATTTTAAATAAAAAAAATAATCATAACGGTAGAGAGGTGCCCTGGTGCGCGCATCCGCCCGAACTCGCACGGTGGTAAACACCGGTTTCGAATCCGGATGCAGGCACCAAGGGACCGCTCACCCTACACCGACACAGGATGGGAAATCCCCCCCATCATACAAAAACCGAAAAATTTTAATAATTCATTTTATTTATTTAATCAAACACCAAATAAAAATAAAAACCCAACTTCCCACGAGAAAAGCAAAGAGAAAGGGAGGGAATGAGAAAGAGAAAGCGAAGGAGAGTGAGAGAACAATGCCCACCGAGCGCGCGACCGTTACCCGGCGCTCGATTACAAATCCAAAATTTAAAAAAAAAAAAAATGAACCTAATTGTACCTTAATAAAAAATCCAAAAATAAATATTTTCCAAAACTGGGTTGCGGCCTTGGTACCGTCATGCCACAGGTGATGTGCCACACCCGGACCGTTGCGGCTTTATGTGCCGTTATGTTGCGATATAAATTTGGGTTGCGGCCTTGCGCGGCCGTCATGCCACAGGTGCCCCCACCCGGACCGTTGCGGCTTTATGTGCCGTTATGTTGCGATATAAATTTGGGTTGCGGCCTTGCGCGGCCGTCATGCCACAGGTGCCCCCACCCGGACCGTTGCGGCTTTATTTTGCCGATATCACACACGAATAGCCGGTTGGCCA
The DNA here is from genome assembly GCA_947310385.1 of Nephrotoma appendiculata. Taxonomy (NCBI): domain Eukaryota; kingdom Metazoa; phylum Arthropoda; class Insecta; order Diptera; family Tipulidae; genus Nephrotoma; species Nephrotoma appendiculata. The sequence goes on from OX371223.1 coordinate 276,205,768, forward strand.
CCCGTACTGTTGTGAGGCCTCTCCCCGATACCAATAAAACTATCACGGCTAGCCTCACCTGGCCGCCGTACGCACACCAGACAAAATTTGACCTTGATCGGCAGCCGCATTGTTTCTTTCACCATGTGGTACTAACTGGATACTTGTGGCACCGTAATGCTGTACTCGTAGCGATCCCGTACCACGCTGACCAATTTCCGGGATTAAAACACGATAATTATTAAATTCGGTGCCCGTAGATATTTGACAACAAATCTTGAATGCAAGAAAAAAAACTGGACTTTTCCCAGCACCAAACTCGACTTTTAATGGTCGATTTATCTGAGTCGACCACGTTACAAAAAACACAACAGAACTCCACTTTATGTCCGTAATTTTATTTGCCAAGGCGCCATATAACTTTGTAATTTTATATTTATTTAACTGTACAAAATGTGTTTCTTTAGAAAACAAATGCACACAATTGTTTATAATTTACTATTGGTTAAATTTATTTTACCAAACAAAAAATTTAAACTAATTTAATTTTCTCCAATCGAACCTCAAACACGTGTAAATAAAATGGATGCACTTTTGATGAAATGCCCGATTGAGTTGTTTCTTCTACAACTACGACAATTCCTTCAATTGCATTCTCTCTCCAATCAAACAACAAAATTTTTTATATTTTTTTCACAAAAAAATCCAAATAAGACTTTATTTTTCTTTTACAAAATTTCTAGCACACAGATATCTTAATGTCACTCTATTATAAAAATTCCAATCTCTATTATAAAACAAGACCGTTCTTATCACAACCAAAATTCTACTCTATCCAAAATCACAACTCGATTTTTTTATCACCAAAATCAAAACGAGACTCGTTTTTAATGACAACCAAAACTCGACTCATCAAAAGCAAAAAAAATTCGAGCGCCGCACAACTCGTAAAACGTTTTAGAAGAAATTAATCTCTCTTCTCTGTCTCTCCTTTATATCAAATTTTCGTTGATATAAAAGAGAGAGACATATAAGAAAAACATTTCTTCCAAAACGTTTTACTTTGCACACACTCGATGCGCATTGTCCTCTCCCTCCCTCATTCTCTCTCACCTCTGCGCCACCACACGATGGGGCACAAAACAAAACGTCGAGAGTGCGTTCAGCACACATTTAACAGATGAAAGCGAAGACAACAACCGAGGTGAATAAAATAACACAAAAATCGTCGTTGCGACCACACAGTCGTAACAAGTAATTGGGTGTCAAATGGATTTCCAGCACGGGTTCATTCACATTCAAGGTATAGGAGTTTGAAGAGCGGGATATCACAAGTTATGAGTCGGATACAGCCAAAACGTAACTTCTTGCTGAACCGAATTCCTCAGAGAGTTATCTTTAATAGAATAAATTAAATTTTCTATACGAGCCCAAATCTCAACCTAAACTTTCATGGTGCTTCTTGCTAATCAACGAACGAGGCTCTGGCGACCGAGAAATGGTGGGATAATCGATAACCAAAAACCCAGCAAATGATGTTCTCTCCAATGATCCACTACCAAATTCAATGGATAGATTGGTATAGCTGCTGCAACGGAGTTTTTACCGCAAGTGGTACTCAAACAGCTGAGTTCGATAATCCACCCTGTAACGAGCCTGGTTCATTCATACGAAGTTCAAAAATGTCTAGATCAGCACCTAGACAAACGCAGTCGTAGACTCAGCAGAAAAACGACAATGCTGAACTAAGGAAATGACTTAGCGAAATAGAAAAAATGACAACAACTTAGCAACGTTATTGCTGATTTAAAGGAAAAAAATGAGGAACTGGAGCAGCTCACAAATAACGCAGCAGTTTACTAATGCTTTACTCGACTTTATTTACTTTCTTTAATGAAGCGATGCCATAATTGTAATGGGCGCTCAAAATTCTTTATAAAAGATTTAATATATTCCAATTTTTCGACAGGATATTCCGAAGTATTGAAACCATAAATGCACGCGAAGCAAAACAAGGACATTGTGTAGAAGCTGTACACAAGCGATTAGAAAGACAGGAAGGCAACATCTGGAACTCGAATGGACTGCCAAAATATGTGTCAAAGCTAGAAATTTCCTTTAACTTAGGAAAATGGACATATGTCTTGGAACGAAAACCCATTTAATAGAAAAATATGTGACTACGATTGTTACCATGCTACTCATGCAGGACGAAACGCTAGAATGGATGTACCGTAATTGTTAAGAATAATAATAAACATTATGAAGAGCCCGGTAATGATACAAATAATAATCGATCATCAGCTTTGATCATGGCTCTGAGTTCATGATATCAGAAAAGAAATCTTGCCTAGATTAAAAAAAAATAAAACCGATTGGGATTTATTCAAGAAGTTAGTGGACAAGCAAAGCTCAGAGTATCAATTAGAGCAACAATCCAGCTGGAAGATGAACTAGAAGTATTCAATAATACTAATCGACAAACGGCATATGAAATTTCACCTATTCCTCATACAAACTCTCTCATACAAACATAATTATCCTCTTGAGTTCATAGAACTAGTAAGAGAGAAACTGATAGCTCGTAAAATATGGTACGACACTCATGCTCCACAACATAAAATTATCCTCAATTTTCTGGGCACAATTAAATAAGCGGTTCCGAGGACTTCCCGAGCTAAAATATGATGATTACTTACTTTATTTAAAGCAACAAAATGGTTAAAACGAACCAAAATGCATGTGCATCAAAAACGTATATCAAAAACAAAACGATGGGATAAAAGTAAGAAGCAGACAGGTTTTCTATTAGCTGCCGATTTGATAGAGACTTTTCAACCGTTACCGAGTCAAATGGCAAATGAGCTATCGTAAACAAAATAGATGGTCTCAACATAAGGCATGTGAATTTACTGGAACCTAATTATGAAATCAATAATAATTTAAACATCAAAAAAGCTCCAGGGTTACTGGAAAAATTCTGAAAGCCTTTACCGCGAAACGTTTCAAAAATGTTGTTGAAAATTTGTGAAAGAATCTCTCAAAAAAATATTGCAATTCTAACAAAAATGGTAAAAGGTTATCTTGGCTCAAAATCACCTTAGTCGGCCTTTTGAAGGTCCCTGAACCCAAAAACGCAAAAATGAATGTTTTATATACTGGGTTGCTTTTTGGAGAAAATATCTATGTGTAAGAGTTTAGATATATTCCTCCGAACTCAGAAATTTTTCGTTGAGCGGTTTAGCAGCTAAACAGACTCGTGATAGGACCACAACTCCAATTCTTAGAAAGATGGGAACATCGATTCATTACATATGATCAAGAAGAAAGATAGTGATTGGAGATCAACAGGGGACCATTGGCGACTAAAAATAGGTTACGTTAACGGATCGCTACCCGGTAACCTATACTCAAAGTATTTCAGTGCCAAGTTTTACCATTTAATTCCCGTCGTTCTTAAAGACGTTCTTAAAATCTTCGAATTTACCCGAATGTCATTTAGATATGTAATGTCATGCCAACGTTCAGCGGAGATATATGAACGATGTCGTCCGCAATTTGAACTTCGTTTACGTATATATATTGCGTGGTATCGCATCATGGGCGAGATTTGGAAACTCCTTTCCAATGGCTAACCAAATTCGATGAGTAAGAGTTCGAAATGCGTTTTCTGTGGTAAAACTCTAAGTTTTCTCAGCCTCGCATTCAGCAATTTATCGGCATGCGAAATTTTATCATAGATTTATTCCGAAACTTGCTGAAACGCTTGGCCGCTCTACTGAAGGAGTAAAAGACTCCCAACACTTATCTTTGCTCGACGAGATAGAACAATATCTTAAACAACTGTATCTCGAATTTTGAGAAAACACACGTTCCATGCATACCACATAGCAAATGATTTTATGAACAAGAATCAATAGACATTCATTAACCTTAGAAATAAACCGGCTAAATTCTGCTATGGGATGTAGCACCAGAAAATAAAAAATTAAATTTTATGAACAGAATTCAATCCCGTGTGCTGCTCTTTTATTGGCGAAACTATTAAAAACTGTATCTGTCTGATTCAAAAGTAGCTCTGGCATATCTTAGTGCACATTCGTACCAATGGCAAATGACCCTAATGCTGCACCACCACTTGTAGCACAATCCAATGAAAATGGTACTGGAATTTTTTACAAGTTAATTATAAATTTGTTACACACTTAGAAAATTTTTTACAGGTCCCGTTATCCTGCAATTCGTGTGTGGGCTGCCGTTAAGCAAAGCTACACCACACTTTTCGTATTTTTGTTTTTTACAAATTAACTACAACATGTTGGCAAAGCGGCCCACCCCCTGGGGTAGTACTACAATATGTTTACAATAAAGTGGCATAATTTAACTTAGAGAAAACTACCCCAAATGGGAGCAACCGTTTAAAATCATTGAATCGTACTGGTTAATACAAGAAGATTTTACTAAATAAATTACAATATATTAGAATAGTTCAAGTGCCAAAAGCTGCCCCTGAAAAGTGCAGCTCTTTATAATTCTCTGTATAGGTAACCCCCTCAAATAGGTAAACGTGGTTTATTTAGTTTATTATAAGTTAAATTATGCCATTTTATTGTAAACATATTGTAGTACTACCCCAGCAACAAAAATTCACAGAAATGCAAAAGCCAAAAAATAAGGTTTTTAAAAGTTACACCCCGTAAGGGTAGCTTTTGGGGAAAAGGGGTGGGGAGCTATGCCAATATGTTGTAGTTACGATAGTACGATATAAAAAATATTAACTGAAATGCCAAAAAACAGTTTAACTTAAAATATGGGTTTTGAAGAATTGCACCCCTTAGGGGTAGTTTATTGGGGTTGAACTATGTATGTCGATATGTTTTAATTAACTTGTAAAAAATTCCAGTACCATTTTCATTGGATTGTGCTACAAGTGCTAGTGCAGCATTAGGGTCATCAATGGCAACCCTGTATAGCGAAATAGAATAAAATAAATGCATAGTAGCTCAAATCCCCCAACACAGGTATCAAATTTACAATGGATGATGGCAATATACCTCTCACGAGTTCAGTAGTAGTGGTGATTGTGAGCATATACGAGAATGTAAAGCGGTTGCCGTGATTTCATGCCCAAGTGATTTATTAAATGTATTTTTGGCGGCGATTGCATCTACATTTTTGTCCTTCGAGCATTAAATGTAGAAGTGTATATTTGAAGCCGAACTTCATTTACACATAATGAGTGCTTTTTGAAGTGCAAGCTGCATGAAATACAGACTGCGACACATATTTAGATCGCATTAAGCAACGTCGTGCTGAAGGACTGATCACTTATTGATCGGCTGTGACGAAACGAACACTGACAGTCGCCGATCACGTTTGACGGCGACGATCAAATGATAATGATGATCAAATCTGCAAAGCAAGGATGTAAAACTGGAAACATTGGTTGCTATGTTTCAGATAGCCGAATTGTCGAATTTCTTGTTTCTTGTATATTTTCGCTATTTAACGATAGATGGAAATCATTTTGCAACACATTAACATATAAACTAACTATTAATAATTAATTTAATTTTAGTAAGTTCCCCCTATGTTCTGTCTATTTCCATAATAAATATATATAAAAGTTTTGTCCTTGCCACCAACAACTCGACACGATTAGCAATTACGAATATCTATCTTGAACCATTTCACAATCGAAGAATTTTAGCCAATTTACTGTGAGATTTTTCTTCATTTAATTCCTAATAACTCGCTAATCTCTAACACTAATCAAAATATATTTTTGCTATTTACAATCTACTTTAATGTTTCATTTTATTCGATTGCTTAATTTTTTGTCAGAAAATCAAAACATTAATGTCGTCTCGAAAAACATAATTCTTATCAATAAGCTGAATCATAAAATCATAAATCGCATTAAAAAGAATTGTTTGGGTTTGATGAGGTTATGTGAAAATCGCGTGTACAAGTGAAAGTGTCTGTGCGCGCTCGATCTTTTGAAATGTAAAAAATTTGTTGCGATTTACAAATTAAATTACTAATTTGAAATGAAGCGATGCGTTGATTTTAATGGGCGCTCAAACCGCTTTATAAAAGATTTAATATTTTCCAATTTTAATTATCATCACCTACAAAAAAATTTAATCACCCAATTATCATATAAATCGAGCATGATATAGCATAGTAAGCACGCGATCGTTGATCGCCACACTGATATACTTTTTAATAACCCGATCGATTTTATTTTTGTCGTCCGTTTTATAAGCATGTTCGACATAAGTAATAAAAAGAAAATTTAAGTCTTGTGCGCAAAGTGATCGAAATAATAAAAAACTAATAATATAATTTACAAATTGTGTTAAGATTACCTCATTCTATATGGATGTGTAGTAAAAATGTTTAAGATATTGATCTCCAATATTTATACATTTGCGTATAAGTAAAACGACCACGTCACATAAGGTCTTTACGATTATATAAAGAAAGTGTGATTCATGTTAAGATAAAAAAATTATACAATGCCGTATATAACAGGTGTTTTGCATATTAAAATATGTATTTTGTCAATGAGTAATTCCGAGATGAAGTTGATCTAAACCAGATAAAATATTAGGGAGCGCAGCGTACATTTCGGGATAAAGATTGGAAGGTCATTTGTCTCGATACTAAGTTTCATGAAAGATCACAAATGCAGATTGAAATGGACCTATAAAGAGCCTTGTTGCATGAATGAGCGGCAAACATGGCCAATAAAAGGCGTTCTACCAAAAATGGATAGCGTCTATATTTTCTAGTGGAGGGTAGAATAGGACTAAACAAAGTAGATCGAAAGATCAATTATATTCGAATTGTAGTGTGAGTTTTTACTAATACGAACAAATCTGATATAAGTAAATATCATACTGCGCGCATATTCTTGAAATTCAATCGAATAAAATCGTCGACGACTTCCTACCAAAATGCGCCATCCCAATAGAAAATTTAAATTATTACATTCTTGAAATTCGTAAGCGAAACTTTTTGATTAAAAGGTAGACGAAAATTTTCTACTGGTATAAATAAAACCGTTGAGTTTCATTTTCGCATACGTTTATCTGTCATACATTTTGTATTTCCAAAATGGAAAAACCAACACAAATATTAAAACATATCTCTAAACAACAAAAGGAAGCCCTAATAGACTTTATAGAGACAAATTAGGCTTTAATAACATATAACAACTCAACTAACACCAAAAAACATCAAATTTTTTGACATAACTATAATCACCACACGATGAGAAGTTGACCGCTATGAGAGTGGTGTACAAAAAATTCTATTAGTTTCAAGAATTTGTCAAAATGTAAGTAAACGATTTTTTCAGCGAGTTTTTTAATCGAAGAAAATCGTAGACAACTTTTTTCGATTGAATTTCAAAAATATGCACTCTGGGCGCATATCCTGAAAATTCAATCAAATAAAATTGTCTAAGACTTCTTTCGAATAAAAAACTCTCAAAAAATCGATGACTTTCATTTTGTCGTATTTTTGAAACCAAGTGAACCTTGTTCAAGTTAGCCGAAAGTTGCCAGCCGAAAATAAAAAAAATGATAATGCAGATTGTGTCTTTGGTTTGATAGCAGAGCCATCTATGATTTTGAAGAGCCGTAATATTAAAACGAGAGCTTTCAGTAGAGGGGAAGCTTTTATTGAATTACTATAAGAAACCGTGGTAATTGGAAAATTTTTGAACATGAATTTATGATGCTAGTGAAGTTTATCCAAACTAACCCAAAAAATACAACAACAACAAATTTATTGTAATAGTATTGGTGTAAGTAAACATTCAGGCGAATTTATATTGTGTAATTTAGACGAGATGTGATTTTTTAATATGTCTTAGGTACATTCTAAAGTCATTCTAAGTGTTTTCTAACCACTTAGCATGAACTTAAGTGACATTGGTACACTGTCTTAACCCAAACGAGTGTCCCTAGTAAATTATTTGATTTTCTAATGAGTCTAACAGGGTGTCCCATGAGATTTAAAAATGTGATTTTTTAATGTGCCTTAGGTACATTCCAAAGTCATTCTAAGTGTTTTCTAACCATTTAGCATGAACTTCAGTGACATTGGTATACTGTTTCAACCCAAACGAGTGTCCCTAGTAAATTACTTGATTTTCTAATGAGTCTGACAGGGTGTCCCATGAGATTTTAAAATGTGATTTTTTTATGTGCCTTAGGTACATTCTAAAGTCATTCCAAGTGTTTTCTAACCATTTAGCATGAACCTCGGTGATATTGGTACACTGTCTAAACCCAAACGAGTGTGTCTAGTAAATTATTTGATTTTCTAATGGGTCTGACAGGGTGTCCCATGAGATTTAAAAATGTGAATTTTTAATGTGCCTTAGGTACGTTCCAAAGTCATTCTAAGTGTTTTCTAACCATTTAGCATGAACTTCAGTGACATTGGTACACTGTCTAAGCCCAAACGAGTGTCGCTAGTAAATAGTTTGATTTTCTAATGGGTCTAACAGGGTGTCCCATGAGATTTAAAAATGTGATTTTTTAATATGCATTATGTACATTCCAGAGTCATTCTAAGTGTTTTCTAACCATTTAGCATGAACTTAAGTGACATTGGTACACTGTTTTAACCCAAACCAGTGTCCCTAGTAAATTATTTGATTTTCTAATGGGTCTGACAGGGTATCCCATGAGATTTAAAAATGTGATTTTTTAATGTGCCTTAGGTACATTCCAAAGTCATTCTAAGTGTTTTCTAACCATTTAGCATGAACTAAAAAGACATTGGTACACTGTTTTAACCTAATCGAGTGTCCGTAGTAAATTATTTGATTTTCTAATGGGTCTGACAGGGTGTCCCATGAGATTTAAAAGTGTGATTTTTAATGTGCCTTAGGTACATTCCAAAGAGATTCTAAGTGTTTTCTAACCATTTAGCATGAACTTCAGTGACATTGGTACACTGTCTAAACCCAAACGAGTGTTCCTAGTAAATTACTTGATTTTCTAATGGGTCTGACAGGGTGTCCCATGGATCCCAGGGACGTCCCATGAGATTTAAAAATGTGATTTTTTAATGTGCCTTAGGTACATTCCAAAGTCATTCTAAGTATTTTCTAACCATTTAGCATGAACTTCAGTGACATTGGTACACTGTTTTAACCTAATCGAGTGTCCGTAGTAAATTATTTGATTTTTTAATGGGTCTGACAGGGTGTCCCATGAGATTTAAAAATGTGATTTTTTTATGTGCCTTAGGTACATTCTAAAGTCATTCTAAGTGTTTTCTAACCATTTAGCATGAACTTCAGTGACATTGGTACACTGTCTTAACCTAAACGAGTGTCCGTAGTAAATTATTTGATTTTCTAATGGGTCTGACAGGGTGTCCCATGAGATTTAAAAATGTGATTTTTTAATGTGCCTTAGGTACATTCCAAAGTCATTCTAAGTGTTTTCTAACCACTTAGCATGAACTTAAGTGACATTGGTACACTGTCTTAACCCAAACGAGTGTCTCTAGTAAATTATTTGATTTTCTAATGAGTCTAACAGGGTGTCCCATGAGATTTAAAAATGTGATTTTTTAATGTGCCTTAGGTACATTCTAAAGTCATTCTAAGTGTTTTCTAACCATTTAGCATGAACTTCAGTGACATTGGTACACTGTCTTAACCTAAACGAGTGTCCGTAGTAAATTATTTGATTTTCTTAGGGGTCTGACAGGGTGTCTCATGAGATTTAAAAATGTGATTTTTTAATGTGCCTTAGGTACATTCCAAAGTCATTCTAAGTGTTTTCTAACCATTTAGCATGAACTCCAGTGACATTGGTATACTGTTTCAACCCAAACGAGTGTCCCTAGTAAATTATTTGATTTTCTAATGAGTCTGACAGGGTGTCCCATGAGATTTTAAAATGTGATTTTTTAATGTGCCTTAGGTACATTCTAAAGTCATTCCAAGTGTTTTCTAACCATTTAGCATGAACTTCAGTGACATTGGTACACTGTCTAAACCCAAACGAGTGTGTCTAGTAAATTATTTGATTTTCTAATGGGTCTGACAGGGTGTCCCATGAGATTTAAAAAAGTGAATTTTTAATGTGCCTTAGGTACGTTCCAAAGTCATTCTAAGTGTTTTCTAACCATTTAGCATGAACTTCAGTGACATTGGTACACTGTCTAAGCCCAAATGAGTGTCGCTAGTAAATTACTTGATTTTCTAATGGGTCTAACAGGGTGTCCCATGAGATTTAAAAATGTGATTTTTTAATATGCATTATGTACATTCCAAAGTCATTCTAAGTGTTTTCTAACCATTTAGCATGAACTTAAGTGACATTGGTACACTGTTTTAACCCAAACCAGTGTCCCTAGTAAATTATTTGATTTTCTAATGGGTCTGACAGGGTATCCCATGAGATTTAAAAATGTGATTTTTTAATGTGCCTTAGGTACATTCCAAAGTCATTCTAAGTGTTTTCCAACCATTTAGCATGAACTTCAGTGACATTGGTACACTGTTTTAACCTAATCGAGTGTCCGTAGTAAATTATTTGATTTTCTAATGGGTCTGACAGGGTGTCCCATGAGATTTAAAAATGTGATTTTTTTATGTGCCTTAGGTACATTCCAAAGAGATTCTAAGTGTTTTCTAACCATTTAGCATGAACTTCAGTGACATTGGTACACTGTCTAAACCCAAACGAGTGTTCCTAGTAAATAATTTGATTTTCTAATGGGTCTGACAGGGTGTCCCATGGATCCCAGGGACGTCCCATGAGATTTAAAAATGTGATTTTTTAATGTGCCTTAGGTACATTCCAAAGTCATTCTAAGTATTTTCTAACCATTTAGCATGAACTTCAGTGACATTGGTACACTGTCTAAATCGAAACCAGTGTCCCTAGTAAATTATTTGATTTTCTAATGGGTCTGATAGGGTGTCCCATGAGATTTAAAAATGTGATTTTTTAATGTGCCTTAGGTAAATTCCAAAGTCATTCTTAGTGTTTTAAAAACACAGATGTTAAAAACATAGATGAAATAGATGTTTTATTTGAGGTATTCTGTGCTGTATGCTGCTCAAAATACAAAACGGATGTGTTTATCCAAAGATATGATAAGTACCTTAAACTGGTAGAAGGAAAGACAAATTTTTCCGAATTTTTTATTGAAAAAGAATTGGAAAATGAAAAAGAGGACATCGATTTTGATGCAACAAACCACGATTTTGGTGAATCTCCTTATTATCAACGTTATGGTGGCATTTTAAATGAAACGTTAATTAAAATTAAAAATGACGATGATGTAAATAAGGAAAAAAACGAATATTTTGTCAAAGGTTTCGTCATATTCTGCACTCGCCGATATATGACATATTTGCCGTTATGGGGAGCTATATTTCTTCATCGTTTTAAACCCGAGGGCAGAGTGTCGAACGCAAACGTTGAAATTTTTTTAACATAATTAAGAACAACTTAATAAAAGAACAAAACTTAAAACTGGGAAGATTTATTGACATTATCAACCAGAAGAGTGAGCAATTACAAATGGTTAGAAAACACTTAGAATCTCTTTGGAATGTACCTAAGGCACATTAAAAAATGACAGTTTTAAATCTCATGGGACACCCTGTCAGACCCATTAGAAAATCAAATAATTTACTAGGGACACTCGATTGGGTTAAGACAGTGTACCAGAGTCACTGAAGTTCATGCTAAATGGTTAGAAAACACTTAGAATGACTTTGGAATGTACCTAAGGCACATTAAAAAATCACATTTTTAAATCTCATGGGACACCCTGTCAGACTCATTAGAAAATCAAATTATTTACTAGGGGCTCTCATTTGGGTTAAGACAGTGTACCAACGTCACTGAAGTTCATGCTAAATGGTTAGAAAACACTTAGAATGACTTTGGAATGTACCTAAGGCACATTAAAAAATCACATTTTTAAATCTCATGGGACACCCTGTCAGACTCATTAGAAAATCAAGTAATTTACTAGGGACACTCGTTTGGGTTTAGACAGTGTACCAATGTCACTGAAGTTCATGCTAAATGGTTAGAAAACACTTAGAATGGCTTTGGAATGTACCTAAGGCACATTAAAAAATCACATTTTTAAATCTCATGGGACACCCTGTCAGACCCATTAGAAAATCAAATAATTTACTACGGACACTCGATTAGGTTAAGACAGTGTACCAATGTCACTGAAGTTCATGCTAAATGGTTAGAAAACACTTAGAATGACTTTGGAATGTACCTAAGGCACATTAAAAAATCACATTTTTAAATCTCATGGGACACCCTGTTAGACTCATTAGAAAATCAAATAATTTACTAGGGACACTCGTTTGGGTTAAGACAGTGTACCAATGTCACTTAAGTTCATGCTAAATGGTTAGAAAACACTTAGAATGTACCTAAGGCACATTAAAAAATCACATCTCGTCTAAATTACACAATATAAATTCGCCTGAATGTTTACTTACACCAATACTATTACAATAAATTTGTTGTTGTTGTATTCTTTGGATTAGTTTGGATAAACTTCACTAGCATAATTTATGAATAAAAAATTAAACAGATCTTCTAAATTTTAATTTTATATTTTTAATAAACTATTCAAAGAACACATATTTGAAAATCAGCCATCACAAATGTAGTATTTATTTGGTAAATTTAAACTAAAGCGGAGCATAAATTTATTAATTTTCTTTAAAAATGAGCTTTTCGTTTAGTTGTGTAGGTTTACAAAGTAAGATAATAAAGGGTGGTGCCGCGGATTCCTCTTACACCCAATTTAAAATTTAGTTTTATAAAAATGTAATTTATTTGGTAAATTCTGGTCGCATGCACCTCAGAATTTTTTAGATGAACGATGCACTTAATAGCAATCTAAACATTCTCCATTTATAACAAAATTAAAGAGAAAACGTGAACTGAAACGAAATTTTATGAATCACCATGTAGAAACAATAATATTATTCATATAATAAAATTTTTACATCAAAATCTATTATTATTTTGTATACAAAAAATCAACGTTGTCATGGTTTTCTTAATTAAATATTATTACAAAACAGAACAAAACGTAAAAAACTTCAATTTATTCGATTGCAAAACCGAGCTTTCTGTAATTTGAAAATCCGTTTACAGATGTCTCTGTAATAAATTTACTTGAAATTACAGAAAAGTGTAAAATAATTAATTAACTATTTACGAAAATAAACCATTATTATTGTAAGTTAAGTGCGAAATCTTTAATACAATAATTTAACATAATTAATAAAACTCAAAACAATTATAAATTTTATTTATTATTCGGTTGGCGTAAATAAAACTTTTTCGTCGTAAAATATTCACCATCATAGTTGCTGCGCGCTGTAAAACAATAATAGAAAAATGTCACAATTTTTCCAAATTTTTGTTTTGTTTTTTTTGTTTTTTTTATTTCGATCCAATCCAGGCGGGAATTCTTACAATGTACACGAATTTGTTAATACAATGATTTATTGAGGATTTTTGATGCTAAAGGCCCTCGGCTAAGGTGTATGACAGACAGTTCGTATACATTGTAGTAATTCCCGGCTGGTTCAATAGATTATGCAGATCTACTGGTCTTGAAAGGCTATGCATGTTTCATGTTTCATTTTTATAGCTTCGTTCGTGCACGTTTTCTGGGATCGTTGTTGTGTGGAATTCAATAAAATAACCCAAGGCCTTTGTATACTGTTAATAACTTAATGGTTTTTGTGAGTATATAAATGGTCCGTGGCTCTACCCATTTTTTGCATGGTTGACTCATATACGGATACAAAATCTTAAAGGACAAGTCATACTTTGAACTCGTTTATACAACGAGCTGCCTGCTATAAGACACGCCCGTTACAACCGTTCTAACCTGGAGACCCCCTTTCAATTTGTGTAACAATTTCTATACGGGTAATTTGAATTAATTTATTAATTTGAAAGCGACATCTTTTAACAGGTTTAATAATTGCGAAAAGCTTTATCAAATTATAATATTTTTATTTGGTGAAGGTCTGTTTTGTTTATACTACAGGATGAAGCAATATAGGCTGCGAATTTGTTGCGATGAAAAATCAAATTTTTAACAAGTAACGAAAAAACAGTTTTCGAAGTCTGTCAATCAACAATGTTGAAATAGAACCCAAAACACAATAATCCCCATATTACATTGCTACTCCAAAAGCATTTTTTAACGAACGTTTATTTTGGAAAAATAATGCTAACTTTTTTCTGAAACACTCTATACTAATTTCTAATTTTCTGTACATACACATAAACAAATTCTTGTTTCTACAAAAAAAAAAAAAAAATTGTGTTAAACTAATTTAAATGTTTTTGCTCAACATAATATGACTCAATATTAAAATATGCTTTTCCTGAATATTGACTTAACCATTCACATTGAAAATTCAAACAAAGAATTTATGTTTTTATATACAAAAAAGCTTCTAAAAAAATACTAAAATACACTGATTGGTATGAAAAAATACAAAAAGCTTCCCCTCTATGGAAAGCACATGGAAAAAAATGGCGGAATCTTACGGCTCTTATATTAAGGAGGCTCTGTTGATAGCCGAACATAAAAATTCAACAACGTTGTTCAATATATTTCAGCCGAACGTTACCAGCTGATATTTAAGAATACTAATTTTTTCCTTCATTTTATTTACTTCTTTAAGTTGATATTAAAATAAAAGTTTTAGTTTATGATATGTTATGTCTACTCCAAACCAATTGTGAAAAAAATTTAATGGGGATACGGGGGTGCAATTTGACAAGATTTCCATAGTTAAATTTCTGAAAAATTTATTGAATGGCCTGACGCTCTTGTTTAACTTTAATTCGCATTGATGCCACTATAGCCATTTGATAGACCCTAATGTCTGTTAACAACAGTCCAATTTTGAAGAAATTCTGATGGGGAAACAGGGGTGTAATTTGAAAAAATTCCATAGTTCAATTTCTGAAAAATTTATTGAATGGCCTGGCGTATCCCCATCAGAATTTCTTCAAAACTGGAGTGTGGTTAACAGACATTATTGCCTAACAAATGGACATAGTGGCATCAATGCGAATTAAGGTTAAACAACGCCGGCCCATTCAATGAATTTTTCGGAAATTGAACTATGGACATTTTGTCAAATTGCACAGCAATTTGTAAAAAAAATTGTGAAAATAATACGTAACATTTAAATTCAATCGACGTCATAAGTTTTATTATCGATGTTTGGAAATACGGTGGACAACAAACTTCGAATTTTTCCGAATTCGGGTTTGTTTTAAATTAAGTAGTTGCTTAACGTCAAAATTATGGTTTAGAAAGTTTACTGTCACCTGAGCCAGTAGCAAAATTACTTAGATAAGTTTTTGTATTTGTTAATGTTTAGAAAGAAGAAAAGTTTAGTATTATCAGTGTATAGTATATAGTATATAGTATATCATGTGACGGTCCGTGTATGTACCGGCTAACGGCTATTCTGTTCGAATATTTAGTTGACCAACGCCGTCGGGATCATCATATTATACATTTTTGTCATAGAACCTGGTTGGAAATCCAATTGTGCAGAGGGTTATATATCTTTATCTTTAGATATATAATTCTTCGGTACGTGTGTATGTGACTGAACTCCTCCTAAACTGCTGAACCGATTTTAATAAAATTTTGTGTGTGTATTTGAGTGGATTCCTGGATAGTTTAGATTTAGAATTGGACCCGGTAGGTGGTACTGCAATCGGGTTCTAGGATTTTTTTTGTTTTTTGACGAAATCTTTTTTTTAATTTTTTTTTGGATTTGACACATATCAAGACATATAACCCCAAAATTTCACCACCCCCAAACTTTATAAATATAATTCTTATGTATGATTCTTTGTAATTGAACTCCTCCTAAATAGCTGAACAAATTTTAATGAAATTTTGTGAGTGTGTGTGTTTGAGTGAATTTCTGGATGGTTAATATTCACAATTTAACCTGGTGGCACTGCGATCGTGTTCTAGGATTTTTTATTTTTTTAAAATTTTTCGCATATTAATACATATAACCCCAAAATTTTCTGTACCTACGTGTGTAATTTCATTGTATTGAACTGGTTAAAGTTAATATTAGATTTTTTTTTGTTGCAATATCAATTCTGCAAGTTTTTTGGTATCTCATCGAGCATAGGCCATTCAAATCGTATACCATAGTTACGTTGTTCATACATTTCATTTCTTTACATTCTAGAATCTTACTCCATTTCACTGTGACAATATAGAATTTAAATTGCTATCACAAAGTTTATTGCCAGAGGAATTAGAAATTGAATATCTAGTCCGTAGTCTATCGTCCGTGGAAGTTGGTTTGGGAGTTAAATTTCAAGATCTTCTTCAGAAAGAATATGAAAGTTCTGACCAAAAACCCAAACTGTCTCACATTACCGATTCTCCCGACGTAGAATTTAATCTAAACACGGCTAAGTTGGCGAATTAGAATCGAAGTTAGAAACGATTGATGATATTTTATTGTTGGAACAGAGACAGTCTCTTTTGATCAAACTAATGCATTGGAAGGACTGGGCAGTTAGGTTGGCAAATTCTTTCCCTAGCGTACCTTTCATCTTTCTGTTTATTAAAACTTTCGGAAGAACCATTCGTAGCTTTGGACGTGATTTAAAGAAGTTTCCGAATCATTTAAACTTCACGACCTAGGTTCTGATCGTGAGTGTGATAAATCGGACCTTGATGCTATTTTTGAAAGCAGGTTCCCCAAGAAGATTGAAGAAATGACGGAGAATTGTTTGAATCTGTTATCAAAATTGAAAACATCAACAAGCGCTGATCCACTGCGTCGCCCCGAACACGCAAATCTTTAAATCGTACCAACGTTGTAAATTCAAGAAGCGAAAATGAGAGTAATTCGGATTCTTCCTTGGATAATCATTTAAGAAACCAACGACGAAATAATCACGAGTCTTCGACCTGGTATTCGAGAAAGCGTTCTGACCCCACAAAATGGAAACTCTCCTTTTCTGGTAAAGACAGTGGTAGAGGCTTTGATAATATCCAGGATTTCGTTTTGAGGCTTGAAAAGCATGCCGATCAAGACGATGTTCCGAAAAGGGAATTAGTTACGCTAATGAGGAATTTTTGATCCGGAGTTGCTGAAAAATGGTATTATGTCTTTATAAGGAAAAATAATCATGCTTCTTGGCGACAACTCAAATCAGCATTATTGGAACGGTTTAGTAGCATTGAGAGTGAGCGGGCACAAGGGCGATATATCCGTGGTATAGAACGCATGAATCTAGAGAATCTGAGGATGAAATTTTGGAGATAGTGTTGGACAATATAAATCCTGCTCTTAAGAATGCGACGCAAACTAAAGATTTTGATGACATAGAAAATCTTAGAAAGTTTTGTTCCAACTACGTGAAGGTTTGGTCCACTTCAGGCTACGGTCCACGAAAACTTATCGATCTTAAAAATAAACGAGTACGTATAGTAGAGGAGGTAATGATTCTGAATACACTGAATTCCAACCTAAACATACAAAAAACTATACCAAATGTAGTACTGAAAGCGACACATACTCTCACAGTGAGCAAGACGGTAACGAACATCATGTCAAACGCTATTGCACGGCGTTATAATAATATGTTGGAACTGTAAGGACATTGGACATGCCTTTTCTAAATGCCCCATTGAGAAAACTCACATTTTCTGTATTGGTTGTGGTTAAGCTGGCAAAAACGTTGATGATTGTTATCGATGTCAGGAGAGGCGATCGGGAAATTACCATACGAACGCGCTCAAACTGGGGGAAACGCGTTCAGAGAAAATCAAAAACCCCAAAAATCAACAATTGAATCAGAATTCACAAACACGAATAGAATTTCTACCAACCACTTCTCAATTCAACAAACATCTCATAAAAATCATCCGTTATTGGAAGGAGAAAATGAGTATAAGTCACAATTGTTCTGTTCTTACGCTCACTTAAGGAAAATGACCCTCGTCCGTTGTAGCGGTTAGAATATTGCAAACCAATATTCTAATCGTACATGTTACAAACTTAACATCTCGTAAACTCATCGCTAACTCATCATTACTCTGTACGTCTAAACAGAGTAAATGCATCGACAGATGCACAGATACATGCAAGCCGGAAACAATACGACGAGCATTCCAAACGAAAGCAAAAGCAACACGACGAAGACGAAACCAAAACAGGGGGCGAATTATGTAAGCATTACGAGTTCGACTTACGAGTTTCGACTCAAACTTATTTTGACAAATTGTCAATGAAACAAGAAAAAAATAGATAGTACGACTTTTGTCTCGAATTTATAAATGTGTACGACTAAAACAACAACAAAACGTCGAAATTACGACAACTCAAAATGCTTTAAATAAAAAGGCCTTTTGACGTCATTTGTCGTAACTCGTAACTCGCAATGCTTACATAATTCGCCTCCAGAACGAATAAAATGATTTTCTTTTTACCAGCTCGTCTCCAACCGCAGCCGCTCAAGCAACTCGCTGCACAGGCAGCACACCACCGCCGCACACCATGATGCACGCGCATCGCTCCGCCATTGTACATGGTGGATGAATTAATAAAATTCAATTAATATTAATTTAATAAATAATTAATTAATAATAATAATAATAAATAATATTTTATAATGAAAATAATAAATTCAACAATTTTAATAAAATAAATAAAAATTAAATTTTATAAATAACAAATAAATTAATAAATAATAAAAGTAACAAGAACTTTTATAGTGGTGACCACGACGCCGGTTTTTACCGAGCGAATAAATTAATATAATTTAAAGTGTGTGTAGTTCTGTGCGGTGTTGTGTGCGGTGAAAATATTTGTTTTACATGCGAGCGGAAAAATTAAGCCGCCGCACCACGTGGGTAATATTTTAAGGCTAGCATGTTAAAGCCACCACACCCACGCAACCAATTTTGATGGGCAACATTTGCCTCGGCAATGGCGATAGTGCCCCACAATGGCGATAGCGCCCCACCATTGCGATAGCGCCCCACAATGGCAATGTTGACCCACAATGGCGATAGCGCTCCACGAGTTAGCCGGACAACGGCAACAACAACATCAACAACAGCAGCAGAGGCGACAACAAAAATGGATGCAACAACAACAATAACAGGGGTCAAAATTTGCTCCTCCCCAATGGCGAAAAGCGCCCAACACGGGATACTAAACACGCCATCAACACGTAGAAGAACAACAACAGCTTCAACCAAATCAACAGCATCTATAGGAGCGGCATAAACGACACCAACAGCGGCAGCAACAACTACGGCTAAACCCGGCTGCAACCAATTTTTATTTTTTTTAATAATCATTTTTTGTTGTTGTAAATAAAACATTTTTTTTATTTGTTTTATTACATTGGGCATGCAAATTCATGACCCATCCCTCAGCTGCACGCACGTTCTTTCTGTGAACTACACCAACTTGTTCACATTCTTTTCCGTCTAGCGTCGCCATCGATCATGCAATTATCATGATCCAGCGGCGCACATGGTGCAGTGAACATCACCACCATATCTACTTTCGTTTTCTTGCGTGGATCATGCAACTCTCATGATCCATATCCAGCGACGCGCATGGTTTTGTGAACATCACAACCATGACAATTGTCGCTCTCCTCTTGCGTGCACCATGCAACAACCATGATCCATGAGTTAGCATCAACAACACCCACCTCCACAGTGACCCCAATTTTCCATTTTTTTAAACACACATTCTAGTTTCTTGACACGCACAATTTGCTGTCATTTTCAGTCGACTGGCTAACCAATACCGAAAGATTAGATGTCACAACCGACAAATATCCTTCGGTATTTCAACATTCAACAACGAGCCACGATCGACACTTGAAAAACACTGGGGGCCTATTATGAAATTGGTCGGAAAATACGACACCGTCGGAAAATCCGTTGTCGTAAAATCCGATCCGCGGCGGATATTCGTATTATGAAAAATATATTTTTATTGTCAAACTTGAATGAATGAAGTTAGTTCTAATTCCAAAATTTTATTGAGTGACGTTCGTATAGTTTTTATAAATGCTGTCATTACTGCCAAAGTTGCGTTTTTAAATTTTGTGCTTTTTTATTATTAATAAAAATATAATATAATAATTTTAAAATGGATACGATCGCGTATTTTGTTAATTCAAGTGACGATGATTCGGATGATGATGAAATAATACCCGCATATATTCAAAGGAAACGAATACGTACTGTTTCGAATCCACTTAATAAGTCTAACAAAAGGTAGTAGTTATGATTAAATGTATATAATTTTGCCTTAATTATATTGACATTCTCTTTCAGATTTATAAAATTATTTAGAGTGTCGAAAGAGCTCTTTAATTTTATTTTGTGTGAAATAGAATCACACTTTAAAGTTAACAAAAATAAAGATGCGATTTCACCTACCCTTAAACTTGCAGCCACTCTTCGATTTTTAGCAGAGGGATCATATCAACAATCAGTAGGACAGGATTTTCTTATTGGAATGGCTCAGCCCACAGTATCCATTGTATTAAGTGAAACGCTAAGCATTTTGGAGTCAGTATTATGTGCCAGATATATTAATTTTGATTTAACAGACGAAGGAAAATCAAAATCAAAGGAATATTTCTTGAGGAAAACTGGCTTCTCCGGAGTTATTGGATGTATCGACGGAACCCACATAAATATAATAAAGCCAATTGTAAATGAGCATCACTATTTTAATAGGAAGGGTACTCATAGTCTAAACGTAATGATGGTAATTATATACGAGTTATTAGATTTAAATGAAACTTAATACAGTGTTATTTACAGACATGTGATTATAGAATGCACATCAATTCCGTAAAGGCACGTTTCGGAGGCTGCTCTCACGATTCTGTTATTTGGAAAATCAGCAAAAATCGAATTGCAACGGAACGAAATTGGAGAGCAGGAGATAAATCTTCTTGGATACTAGGTAATAAATAGTATATATATATATATATATATATATATATATATATATAATTTATCTCATATTCATCATCTATAGGCGACGCCGGTTATACACTGGAACCATGGATGATGACTCCATTTCGGCTCACCACTGAAGGTTCAAGTGAAGCTCTTTACAACACTGTTCATTCAAAAGCTCGTTCAATCATCGAACGGGTATTTGGTATCCTAAAAGGGAGGTGGAGATGTATACTGCACACTCGTGAATTACATTATACACCTGAAAAGGCCGGACGAATAGTTAATATGTGCTGTATGCTTCATAACTTATGTATGATGTATAATGTGCCAATAGACGAAACATTAATAGAAACTGAGGAAAGTATTAATCCAAGTACAACGAAGAAGTGACAACTGAAAATTTTGCTGAAGAAGCTAAAAGACTTCGAAATATAATAAAAAATAATTTATAAACTTCAAATAACATTGGTTTTTATTTTTTGATATTTATATTCAGTTCATTGTATTTAATTCATAACATTTGTTTAATTAAAAAATAAATTGTATTTAAAACTAATCTAACTTATTCTATTTAATTCTTCTTCTCTAATATGTAATTCCATTTTTTTTAATTCCAATTCCTCAACCTTTAATTTATTGGTTTCAAGTAAAATTATTTGTTTAGCGGCCCACTTTTCTTTCTCAAATATTAATTTTTCTCTTAATGTTACCTTTATGTCCCGTGATATTTTGTTTTTTTCACGTTGGTGTTTTTCTGTATTTTCAACACATTTTTTGAAGCGCTTGTGATATGCTTCTTGTAGCTCTATTTGCTTTTTAAGAAGCATTTTGGCAGTCTCTCTTTTTTTTTGAGGTTGGAGGTTTGGAATTGGTATTACTATTTACAGGTGGCCTAATTGAAGGTACTATTTCTGGACTATTGTTTGTAGATGTAGGTAACAATTAGATGGTGGAACTAAATGGTATGTCTTGATCTTCTATATTAATTATAGATTCAGTACCGCCTTCTATCAATGTATCAACTTCCTTTTCTATTGGTTCGTCGTTAAATCCGTAATATGGAATGTCGTTCCCTTCAACCTCTTTCGATAACTGTAATAATTTATCGACGCGTTCTTCAAAGGGACTCAACTTTTTAATTTTAAATGGCCCTCCTCCTGTACCCGATAAAGATGTTTTGTTTGACCGTAATTTGCTCTTTATGTTATATTTATAGTCTCTCCAAACCTAGTAATATATTTTAAAATTCATTTATCATACATAAAATAAATATAAACTTAACCTCACTTTTTGCCAGCCATTTGGTGTTTTTTCTGGAGGACCCGCTTCGTTCAATTTAATCGTCAATTCCTTCCATAAATCAATACTTGTCTGTTTATACTGTGGGGTGTTTAGCCGGCTGGTTGCTAAGCCTTCATTCTTCTCCATAAATGAAATAAGAATTTCGAACTGTCGTCCATTTGTTGAACACCTTGCATAACAACGAAATTTTCAGTATATAATTGTTTGTCACTTTATTTAAATTTGAGTAAAATAATTTAATAGAGATATGTACTTACATTTTAAAAATTAAATTAATTTTTATTTTTTTAAATTAATTATTTTTAATAATTAAGAAAAATAAAAATTATAAACGAACTATTTTCCGCGAGTGCGTATAATATAATATCCGTCACCTAACTAGCAGTCGGATTTGACATTTGATTTTTGTCGTAAAATCCGCGTTACTCGGATTTTTATTTCATAATAGCAAGTTCCGCGGCGGATTGTATTTTTTTAGTTTCATAATACGAATATCCGACGGCGGATTTTACGACGTCGGAAAAATTTCATAATAGGCCCCCTGGAAAACAACTATTCGCGATCGGTTTTCTCATACACTCCGAAAACTACAATTTTAGATTCGGAGTATCGGTCAACTCACCGACCGATTAGGCACAGAATTCGCAGCTATTCACTGAGCTTATGCACATCTTAAGCTCACAGTGAATAAGAATTACTGCCTAAAACTAACAAACAAATAATCACTACCGAAAAGATAAATGTCTTAAAGAACGGATATCTTTTCGGATTCTAAATCAATTAATCAACCGATCGCGCAATCATTCATTAGTCATTAATCGATCAGCTATACGATACTGAAAGATAAGATATGACATCAACAACGGACTGACGCTCAATCTTTACCGTGTTGAGCATATCGACAGATATCCTTCAGTATCCCGACTATAGCTTTGATCGACACTTTACTTCTTCTTCACTGTGTGACTCATCTGGGGGCAGGTGATGTAGCGGTTAGAATCTTGCAAACCAATATTCTAATCGTACATGTTACAAACTTAACATCTCGTAAACTCATCGCTAACTCATCATTACTCTGTACGTCTAAACAGAGTAAATGCATCGACAGATGCACAGATACATGCAAGCCGGAAACAATACGACGAGCATTCCAAACGAAAGCAAAAGCAACACGACGAAGACGAAACCAAAACAGGGGGCGAATTATGTAAGCATTACGAGTTCGACTTACGAGTTTCGACTCAAACTTATTTTGACAAATTGTCAATGAAAACAAGAAAAAAATAGATAGTACGACTTTTGTCTCGAATTTATAAATGTGTACGACTAAAACAACAACAAAACGTCGAAATTACGACAACTCAAAATGCTTTAAATAAAAAGGCCTTTTGACGTCATTCACCGAAAAAAATCGTTACATGCTATTAAAGACAACATATTCTTTCATAAACTAATTAATCGATTCATTAACATAAATAAAAATTAATTATGCCAACGCAATTATTCTAATACGAAGGAACAATAATTGTTTACTACCTTATAATTTTACAAATTTTCGTTAATATAACACAATTAAATTAATTAATATAAATATTGCCTGGATATGAATTTAATTGTTAAAACAACTACATTTCATACTATTTAGTAATATGTTTCTAAATGCTATATGGCATATAATTATTATTAATTTTATTAACGAATATGTTTAGGTTAATATTAAAATTATTTTTTGGTAAGTAAACCTTATATTCATAGAAAGAAAACTATTTTCTTATAAAAGAAATTTCATTAACTATCCAAATTTCAAACAAAAAAGGCTCTTTAATTGAAATGCATATTCTTTATTTATATTTCAAACAATTTAAAGAATAAGTACTTTTAATATAAACGTTTAATTGTTACATTAAGTAATCATTCTTTACGAAACAATTTTTCCACAAAATACGAAACAAATGTAGCACGAAATGCAATTCGTGTTAAAAATAAAACTGATCAATTTCTCTTTGCAATTTCAATCACTCCACTGTGGTATATTGTGTGTAGTAAAGTATGTAATTTTTTTTACTTAAAAAATATAAAATAGCTACAATAATTTTTAATGTTTCGCCAGTTTACTAAAATAAAGAGTAGTAAACCCATACAAAAAAATATATATTTTAATCATCATATATGACAAAATATATAACAATATATATTCAAAAATATTAGTGTACCTAATATAACGCTAAAAGTGGTTTTTTATCAAACGGTGGCGTTATCATCAGCCATTAAAAATTTGGTAAGTTTCGCATTTTCTAATTAAAGTGTTGTGTGTACAAAATGTTTAAACAGTTTGACGTTAAACGAAGTGTTGAATATCAATATATTTAAAAATAATTGTTATATAAGACTCGCATAAATATGTGCATTTTTTACTATAAATGTAATTTACCGATTTAGTGCAGTAAATGATTTGCATTATGCATAGTATGCCAAATACTCGATTAGTGCGCAGGCGCAAAAAAACAAATTTATTTGCGATTTTACTATGGTCACTACATATATCTATACCACTACATATGTTGTTAATTTTATAATAATTATATTCAAAGGATAAGTGACTTCAAACTACAATAAGTATCCATAGAAAAATTGCAAATAAATTTGCTTATCTGCGCTTGCAAATAATCGAGTATGTATTTGGCATCATGCAAATTCTTTACGGCTCTAAATGCATTACCTAATTGTATTTTATTAAAGTTTTTTTTATCGTTTATTTACATTTAGATGCACGAAGGTTCACGATAATTGCATTGTTCTTATATGAAATGATAAAACAGGCAACACGAAGAATGGACATTTCTTCAAAAAAATGATAAAGTATACCATCATAGACCCCAGATGTCTGTTATGTTGTTATGCTATTCGAGCCAAGATCAAGATGAAGACCAATTTTTACATAATAAAAATCAAGTAAAACATCCTCAAAAGGAAAAAATACCAATTACAATTAATTAAAGTTTTTAGTAACAAGTTCTTTCAAATGTTGTTTTTTATTTCATAATAATTTTGAAATGTAATACATAAGTAAATATTTGCAACTGCCTTACGCGAGCGAATAGTTATAAATCAAATTTTAACGAAGAAGAAGAATTATTTATTATTGTGGTTTACTATTTAAAAAAAAAATATGTGCGTCTCATTTTAAGAAAAATTTTAATAAAATTACAAAAATAAAGGACCATGGTTTAATTTATCTATTAATATTTCTTTTGTAGGAAAGTGGTAAATTTCCGTTTAAAAAGGAAAAACTGTTGTAGTGGTGCTGTTTTTCAGAAACATTATCTTTCATGACTGACAAGTTTATTGATAATCTGGAATTGTACGGGCACTTCACTGTAAGGAAAACAATACAGAAATTTAAAGAAAGTTACTTGATCACTTTAATAGTAGTTTTATTAAGTCTCCTTATATTAAGTATTTTTTGTAAATTTAAAAAAAATTACTGTAGTAATATTCCTCAGGCTAATTAACAATTGTCTCTTGTGGAAATTTTTTATAACAAATGATGTCTTCACAATAAGAACAATTACAGTGGGCATGACTAAACGAATTAAAAACGAATTCTTTAACCCAATGAAATATACTTAAACCAAAAATTGATTGTTTATGATAGTATCCTAAAAACCAGTATAATTTACTTGTTTGATTTTTTCAAGTTTAACAATATCTGATACATCGTATTAATGAAATATTCTTCGGCTACATAGTAAAGAATACTTATTTGTATTAATAGCTGGATTCTTTAATAATATGCTATTATTTTTCTGAGTGTTGTCGTAACTCGTAACTCGCAATGCTTACATAATTCGCCTCCAGAACGAATAAAATAATTTTCTTTTTACCAATCAGTTCGTCTCCAACCGCAGCCGCTCAAGCAACTCGCTGCACAGGCAGCACACCACCGCCGCACACCACGATGCACGCGCATCGCTCCGCCATTGTACATGGTGGATGAATTAATAAAATTCAATTAATATTAATTTAATAAATAATTAATTAATAATAATAATAATAAATAATATTTTATAATGAAAATAATAAATTCAACAATTTTAATAAAATAAATAAAAATTAAATTTAATAAATAACAAATAAATTAATAAAATAAAAGTAACAAGAACTTTTATACCGTATTGTAAAGTTTTTATCAAAGGTAAACTTATGTTCGGATTATTAGACAGTGGAGCAACTTTAATTGTCTTATGTAAAGGAAGTACGGAACAAATAAAACATTTGGATATCCCATTCAAAAAAGTAAATTCGACCATACAAATAGCGGATGGTTCTACGAATAAAGTTCTAGGGTATATTACCTAACCAGTGGCCTACAGAAGTAAAACCGAACCCATTACCTTTTGCATCGGTACTTCTCTTCAATCGGAAGTATATTTGGGCATAGACTTTTGGAGGAAATTCGAAATTGCTCCACAAATCGTTTCCGAAATCGCAACTATATGTGACTCCAGTCAAATTGATAGAGTACATCACAACTTAAATAACGACCGATGCGAAAAACTTAGCCAAGTGGTCGAAAAATTCCCATCTTTCGCTGTCAAAGGACTAGGTAGAACCCATTTGGTAGAATACTTAATTGACGTCAAAAATACCCCTCCTATCAAACAACGATATTATGCAGTGTCGCTTGAGTTATTGAAGAAAGTTCTAGCCTTTGGAGCATTCCTATAGTGCTCGTTCGTAAGTCAAATGGTAAAATGAGGATATGTTTTGACGACTCCCTGCCGGAGTGCAAAACTCACGTTTATAAGAGTGATGAAGTTTCAAATTTATTATTTGTCGTGATATTTGAGTTGATTACAAATTTCTACAAAACGTTTTTGATACGAAATTTTAGTAACACTGTAACCCATATATGAGTGCCCGCACCAACAAATACCGATATTCAAAATATAAAGTATACAAATCGCGCATATGCTTAAACAATTATGCGAACCGTAAAACATTATTAATTCGCATAAAATGACATAATCACCGGTAACTCCATTCATAAAACATAATTGCATTCAGTAATGCATACACAATAATTACCGATCGTGCGAACTTGAGATACTTCTATTGACATTGCATTTATATGCTTTACAGCGAATTTTGTTGTTGTATTTTTATTGTTAACAAATTTTCGCATAATTTCACACTTTACGTATATCTGGTGCGATGTCAAGACATTTTATCGTCATGTACCATAGCGATCGCGTCGAGTTGACTTATGAATGATGTGAGTTAATTAATTTTTAAATGGCAAACGTTTTATCGGTGAGCATGAAAAGACTTTTAAGTTATTGTATTATAAGCTGTTTGTGGGTTATTGGTTATACATACCATATGTATACGAGTATGTGAATATATTATTATAGTTTTGTATTTTTTACTATTATCATTATTATAATGGGTTTTTTAATAGTTTTAATCTGTACGGTGTTTTTGTGCGATTATGCAAAAAATCCTATCGCACACACATTTAATCGAAAAATGCAGTTTCGTTGCGGATTAAGAGGACGATTAATCATTTACATAGACGCCGACATAATAATAAGCTCTAAATCCGCAAACATTTTATGTAACATTTTTGCTACTGACTCATCTACGTGTTGGCAAATTTTATAATGGTTATGGTCTGTGTTTATGACCTGGTGGCGTATATGTGTTGCACACATTCACATATGCGAGAATTATGTTCTTTTGTTGTTAAAAATTAAATGTGTAATTAATCATAATTAATGGAACTGCATACACAACGATATACAACAACAATTAATATAAAAATTATTAATTATAGTGTGGTGTAGATATTTACATCGTCAAATGGCAGAACGTGGTCTAGTTTAGATTTAAGAAGCAGTTTCGAAATGTGATTGGCTCTACCCAAATTGGTTAGTTGTGCCTTTTAAATAGAACTGACAACTTCAGAGCTTAAACTTTACGAGTTAAATCAGCTCTCTAACACACAAAAGAAGTTGTATCTGCAAAAAACGGTATCGGACCATATCATCGTAAATATTTTATCGTATAGCCTCATCACCATTTGGCTCTTAATCGAAAATAGTTGCAATTTTAAGACATACAAAATCATGTAGATATGTCTAGACTATACTCGCTTTTAATGAAGGCTCCGTAAACTACTAATGTCTTCACGAGGTTTTAGGGGCAATCCACTTCCGTAGATAAATTTTCGATTGAAAAGCGGCCTTGCGAGTCTTCCCTGATAATTTGATTGCGACTCCAGACAATAAAATAATAATTTAATTTTAACACTTTTTAATTTAAACAATAAACTTTAATTTCTTTAAAGCTTTTAATTTAGTTTTATTTAATTTAGTTTTATTATATAAATTGGTTATGAGTACCAAATTACCGAACACATCTCATCAAGTACAGAATAACTGTACGCAACCAAATATTTTAGTACGTTTTGGTTTGAGATGTCGAAACAAATGTGACATTTCTCAAATATGGCGGAATGTTTACATTTGTTTAATAAAGTAAATATAATTTTAGGAATGCATTTAAATGCAAAGGATATGGTAAGTTATACATATTGAAATATTTAATTACATAATTAATCTAATTCCTGGTTTTTAGTTTGCTCTGGTTTTGTTTATATATTTGATGTGTAACAGGGTGAGACACAGCCGGATGCAGGTAGGTATTTTCTTTTGTAACAGAATCCCGAACACGAGGCATGTGCAACCTAGGATTCCTCCTAATCGGCTAGAATTGGTTCTTTACTGAATTTCTGCTTCATTCGAAGCAACACAATTCTCCCATCGGTGAGACAGGCCAGAATTAATTCCATTGTGTTTTTCTGAACTGCTGCCACTTTTTGTCTGAACGTCACCACTTGGAAATCCTATGTGTATTTTATTTGTTTTAGTTTTATATTTTTTATATTTTACTATTGCGTCGCCTTGTTCAATGAATTGGTCCAAATTGGTGCCTCATACATCAAGGGAGATGTAACAACGTTGGTGCTCGCCGCATTGACTATTCTTGATCTTTCGCTGCAGGTAATGAGAATGTGTCTTATATGACAGTCTGAAATCCGTCATTACCTCAAGGTATCTGGCCAGCAAGTTTCACCAAAATGTTTAGTCGATCTTACAAATGTCCATTATCGGTTGAAATAAATGCATGTATCTTGTGAATTTTTCGTTGGTGAGAGTTAAGATAAATCGCAAGCTATGTGATCCGAAATGTGTTAACGTTGGTGTTCCCAAGAGTTCAGTATTAGGCCCAATGCAGTAACATTAGGTAAGGTTAGGTTTTTAAGTGGCTTCTATCGCACACTTAGGCCAATTATGGCCCATTGTGATACCACAGGATTCGACATCATAAACTAACCTTACACCCATTTAATGCTATTTATATAGCGTAAAAGATCTCGCACATTACAGCCTTCGAAGTCAGAGGGGCCGTCCATATAGTGTATTTGCCCAAGTATTCATGTCTTCTACCAGCTAGCGCAGGGCATGAGCATAGGAAGTGAACATGAGTCTCCTCCTCGTCCCTCTAGCTTGTGCAGAAGTCATTTGCATCCAGGCCCAGAATTCTCGCATGATCTCAGAAAAAGCAGTGTAAGGTAAGTACCCTCGATTCAACCCAAATCACGCTTCCTAAGTATGATTGAAATTTTGGAGCGCTTCAAGTTCAGCACAGGCCGTACTTGCTTCGCTACACTACCAATTTGACTGGCAAGTAAGCCATCTAGCATTTATTAAAGCAACTCCTTTCCTATGGCTTGCCGCTTTCAGCATAGACATAGGTCCTTCCTAAACATTCTCTTCTTGGTTCCAGTTGAAGTTTCGTACCGTACCTTGTTAGTTCATCTGCCCTACAATTTCCCTCAACATCAGAATGCCCGGGAACCCAGACCAACTGGAAATTGAAATTTTCACCTCTCTCGTTAAGAGATGTGTGACAATTCCACGCCACCCTTGACGCCAAAACAGGGTGTTTTGTAGTCAAAATTCACCAGTTCATGAGGCACAGCAAAACCTCTGGGGCACTAGTGGGGGTCGTTTTCAGCGTACCACTAATGAGCAAACACGCTGCCTCCTGCACCTTCGCCATCATGTTGCTATATGATATTTTTTCCAGAGCTGGCCACCATACACTTACACCATACAGCAGTATGGGCCTTACAACTGCCGTGTAAAGCCAGTGCACCAGCTCCCGTTTCAACTGGAATTTTAAAATTATGAACTTTGAAATATAGAATTTTAAAATTATGAACTTTGTTCATAATTTTAAAATTCTATATTTATTTCTCCAAATCTATTTTGTCCCCCTCAAAGTAATCCCCCCCGACCTCAATAACACTTGTGCCAACGTTTTTTCCAATCTTCGAAACAGTTGTTAAAGTCAATTTCTGGAATAGCCTCCAATGCGCATAGCGATTCACGATTAATGTCTTCAATTGATTCAAAACGGTTTCCCCGGAGTGGTCGTTTGAGTTTGCTGGCAGAAGTCGCGCGGAGCTAAACCAGGCAAATACGGTGGTTGCGGAACGATATGGGTGGAATTTTTGGCGAAAAATCAAAAACACATGCCCGCGTCATACAATTATCACCGAAGGCCTTTTGCAACATTCTGAACGTTTCGGCACCACAAAATTGATTCCGCACACAAAATTTAATGGAATTTCTTTGTTGAATAATTTCACTCATTGTAAAAATCGCCGAATGCACTTTTTGTGCTTCAGAAAGACAGCGTATACTAAAGTCTAAACACTAATGATTATGTTGATGTGACATTTGGCACAGATGTCACTGACAGTCGCACCAACGTAGAAAAAAGAATATTTCGACGAATTGTTTTCCGCGCGAAATTTAAATTAAAAAGTCTTACGTTTTTTTGCCCACAGTAGTAGTACCATGCTGGCTTGATAAAACCATTGCCGGAATTTTATTTTTGGCCTCCTAGTAAAAAGGACCAGTCCTGTTTTAGATGGGTTAATCCCCAATCCACATATGCTGGCCCACCCCGCAGTTATTGTTGATAATTAATTTTGCATCACATCCCTGATTGTGCCCAGGTGCTTTCCCGAGACAGCTATTGCCACGTCATCGGCATAAGCAACCACACCTATTCTTTCCCCCCTCCAGTTCCAATAGTAGTCCATTGATTACAACATTCCAGTGAAGGGGGAAGAGGACACCTCCCTGGGGAGTTTCCCGAACAACAACAGCTTCCCCCATCCCCACTATGACCCTTCTGCGGCCTAGCAAATTAATAATTAGCCTGGTTACTGGGTCTTCGATCTCAAAACGCAGCAATCCTTTCACAGTTGCTTCCACCTTCACGTTATTGAACGCACTCTCGATATCGAGAACCGCCACCAACGACAATTCCTATAAACCCAGTGACTTCTCAATTCCCCGAACCAGAGTAATACCGTATCCACGGACTTACTTTTATGGTACGCATGTTGAGACTGATTCCAGTTTCTGAATATAATTTTTGAACGAATATAGACATCCAGCATCCTTCCCATGGTTTTCAGCAGAAAAGATAAAAAAGATATTGGTTTAAATTCCTTATGGTTGCTATGCTAGCTTCTTTCCGCCTTCGGGATGAAGATCATCCTAGCCTCTCTCCATATCTTTGGAGTGTACCCCAGCTTCAGACTCCCTTTGAGTATAACTTCCAGTCAGGGAAGCAAGACCTCCGAGTTCTTCTGAATTTCTGCTGGTACAATCCCATCCGGACCAGCTGACTTAAAAGGCTTGAGCCCTTTAATAGCCAATTTAATTCTACCCTTATTCAGAATGTCCTCTGCACACAACAGATGGACCCCGCAGTCATCCCTAGACCCAAAACCATCCAAAGAGATCAATAGTCTCTTCACTAGAAACCGTCTATTCGCCATCCGGTTTTAACAGATAGCCTGGAACAGCTGGATTGGTAGAGAGAATTTTCCTTTAGCGCAAGGTTTCCGAGACCCTTCTCGGGGCAAGCGAATCTACGAATTTCTTTGAGCCTTCCTTAATTCCTTTTTGTTACTCTGAGGCATTCCGTATAGATGTCCCAGTCTTCACTATCTCTAGATCTTTTCGTTCTATTAACAGCAGGCTCACAGACTTTCCGGCACTCCGCAAGTGCCGGGTTCCACCAAACAGGTTTTTGCTTCCCCTCATTTTTGTTAAAGGGCAAGCTTCTCTCATAGAGGTATTGCAAGCCCTAGTCAGAGTGTCCACCATTGAATCCAATTCACTACCCGTGTCGGGGAGTCCTGGAACTCTAGATGGAATGATGTTCTTCAATACCTCCCTATATACATGCCATACTATCCCCTGGGATTTCTGAACACGTACTGTTTTGAAATATTGAGATTAAGTTTAAACGTTAAGTAACGATGGTCGGAGAAGGAATGCTCATTCGCCACCCTCTATTCCCTGATCATCGGTGAAATAAATTCGGAAACCAGAGTAATATCCAGAACCTCCTTTCTTAGGTTATTGCTTAAGAGAAAATCAAAAAGTAACTCACCCCCCGTCATTTATATCCGAGCTACCCCAGATGGTATGCTGCGCGTTGGCGTCGCACCCCAGAATAACTCCCACTTTCCTTCTTTCTGCGTCAGAAACGAGTGCCCCAAGTATATCTGGCGGCACTGGTATATCCCGTTCCATGTATGCGGCTGATAGTTAGAATCTTCTCCGGCTCGCATACTGCAGATCTTGTAATTCTTGATCCAAGGTTCTTGGATCAGAACTATTTCCTCGCCTGACCTAGCAAGTCGGAGAAGTAGCGCCGCCGAAGCAGCCTTGGTGTGATGTAAGT
Source organism: Nephrotoma appendiculata (assembly GCA_947310385.1). Classification (NCBI taxonomy): domain Eukaryota; kingdom Metazoa; phylum Arthropoda; class Insecta; order Diptera; family Tipulidae; genus Nephrotoma; species Nephrotoma appendiculata. The sequence goes on from OX371223.1 coordinate 276,238,939, forward strand.
TTATCTGTGCAAACCTAATCATTTATGACAGTCTTCACTTACCTTAATTGCGACAACAGTGCTGCGTTGATTAGTTGGAACCGATGGAGTGTACGGTATCCTCCGTTTCATTCTCTCAGCAGTCCCTATACTTAAGGAGGTTTACCTCTCCCTCCTCCGAATCCGATGTATCCCCCATCTCCCTGTCAATTCGGTATTCGGTCCCTAAGGTCGCTATTCAACCCCTCACTCGGGTTTGCTATATTAGCTGCAGTGTCTCGCCTGGAGAAATACCACACCCCGCGCTTCCCTCTGGAGGCTGGATTTCTTCCTACCCCTTCTCAGGCTGCGCAGAACTTGGTTTCACTCGGACTTCGCATTTCTGAACACGTTAAGTGTAACAGAGCCGAAGTCGAAGTTGATAACCCCTTTGGTTTTCAACAGGGGAGCCAGGGATTCCTTATTGATAACCATGATTGATGATCTGAATTAAAGTACCTTTCATAATTGGTACGACATTCCATGATTTGGAACAAAAATTTTTTTTTTTGTGCATTTGTCCTGGTAAAAAAATCCGATTATTCAATCGACGATTACGCGAAAACTAGACGTTGTTTCGGCACAATTTAAAGGGATTATTATTCAAAATTAAAGTACCTTTCATAATTGGTACGACATTCCATGATTTGGAACAAAAAAAATTTTTTTGTGCATTTGTCCTGGTAAAAAAATCCGATTATTCAATGGACGATTACGCGAAAACTAGACGTTGTTTCGGCCCAATTTAAAGGGATTATTATTCAAAATTAAAGTACCTTTCATAATTGGTACGACATTCCATGATTTGGAACAAAAAAATTTTTTTTGTGCATTTGTCCGCGAAAACTAGACGTTGTCCCCGCGCTTCCCTCTGGATGCTGGATTTCTTCCTACCCCTTCTCAGGCTGCGCAGAACTTGGTTCCACTCGGACTTCGCTTTTCTGAACACGTTAAGTGTAACAGAGTCGAAGTCGAAGTTGATAACCCCTTTGGTTTTCAACAGGGGAGCCAGGGATTCCTTATTGATAACCATAATTGATGATCTGAAATTCCCCTTAGGCTTCTCTTGCTTAACAATCTTCCAGTTTCCCGTCGTAAGATCCAGATTGCAAACCTGGATAATCCTCAGGGAGTCATCCAGATTAGCCGCCTCCATGGGGAACCAAACCATTGTCCTGGGTCTGCAAAGGTATTTCCTATTTGGGAATTGCCTTGTGCTTAGCTCCCGCCCATACCTCGCCTACCTCCTCGATCGCCTTCATGTACAAGAAGGCCGATCGTTGATCAGTGCACGCGGTCAGCTTCAACCGTCATTGATACCAACCCGCGTTTAACGGGAGATGCCCCCATCTGCATGGCTCTCGTTCATGATAGCTAGCACCATCCCCCCTTCTTCACAACGTCGCTGACGAGCTTAGGCCCCTTCTTCGACTGTACCACCTGAAGCTTGGCCCATTTCCTTATTGGCATCCAAACCCCCCTGCTCCTCCTTGCCAGACCTCTGTCTTTTCGACCCAAAATCTTCCTTTTGAGCTTTGCTAATATCGGTAATGCAGTTCTTCGCCCACTTAACCTTTTGCCTCTGTTCCTCCGACTACTACTCCGGGGCTGTGGACACTCTATCCAAAGTACGGACGGCTGAACGCCTAGTCCTATACCTTCGAACCGAAGGAACAATGACCTTCTCCTTCTTACCGCTACCAATAGTTCCTAGCTTGCAAGCCTCGGAACCAGTTTTAGCCCCATTGACGGCTGGAGTCATAGACCCCCCGTCTCCACTAGAATTTGAGAAGTACTGGCCACTTTTTTTGTTTTTTGGTTCCATATTGTGCTCCCACGAATATCGGAGAAAATGATGGTTCGCCTGCAGATGCGTATACACGGGAAAGGCTAGATACAACTGGAGGTCGCCAAGTATTGAGAGGGCTCCGTTCAAGACTTTACTAAATGAGCCCCCAGTCTAGTCGTTCATCAGCACGTGTCGCATAACACCTTAATCCAGCCCCTTGGCTCTCCAAGCACTCCCGCCTTCAGCGCCCCCGTCCCCCTCTAACATTCACCCACCCATTCAGCCGTTTATATGGACATCCCAAACCAATGGGACCCATTCCATTTAAGGGATGACCCGTTTATAGGGGTTCCCAAATTACTCCTGGGAAACCGGGAGCGCAGGAATACGTGACGCTCAGTTCGCCGTGGTTGGTAGTCGAGCAGCTTATTTAATTCACCGCTAACTTACGAGAATATTTTTAATCGAAGTGGCCAACAAATAATGAAAAGCGATTTTCGTTACAATTTTCGCAAACATTCCAAGATTTTGATTCTGATAATTTTCTATACTACTTCTGATACGTTTAGGCCTTAGTACAAGTTCCCGAAATTTTCAAATTAAATCATTTACGAGCGATATCTTTATTTATTTATTATTTCTGTGCATAAATCAAGGCCAATCTCATCATCTACAACCAAATTGAAACATTAAAATTACTTTATGGGTCTGACCCCTCCAAACCATTAATTATCGTGCCATATTCATCAAATAAATAATGCGCGCGGTATTAAATAATTAAGACCTTTCGAAAACCGTAACACTGGCTAATTTAAGTCAAATAGCTTCTTATTGATTTAAGTAGCTTAAAGCCACTTAATTCCCATAATTACTACGTTGCTATATAATTTTAAAATTTAAAATTACGTTTGATTACCCATTTAAATTACTAATTGGGATGCATCGCGCATTTACATTTAAAACAGTAAAAGGTCAATTATAAAGTCAGCTCGCGTGGATTAGATATACCGGTGTGCAGATCAACACCATCGGCAATGCGTTATGTTGATCAAAATTGATTTTTAATTGGTAATGAAGATTTCGTTGTTTTGAGACATCGCGAGAAAATCTCGTGCAAATGTTAAAAACTAATAACTATTGTAATAATTGTAAGAAGAAGACGAAGAATCCGACAATCGATACAATAATTAATTCAAGGTCTAAGACAAAAATCTACTTTTATGTTTTGTATACAATTTTATTTATGTTTTATGTTGTATGATTAATAGATTGATCGATCTTGACATAAATTAATTCATCATCGACATCATCTTATCTGTGGGTATATTCTTAATCCTATTCTTAATTTTAAAAGAATAACAAAAGATATATAGTATATATGAAGCTGGTGATTAATGGTTGTCTTAACAATTTGTGTTTATTCATCGTGACATGATATCTGTCATTCATAATTGGGACCTATTAGTACTACAAATTTTCGTGTCAAGTATGCTCAACTGATGACCAAATTTATTAGGTCAAAATGTCGTATTCTAATCCCGTGGTACCAATAAAACAATCAAGTATAGTGACACAACGGCATGACAAAAAATTTATGCGAATTGAAAACGAAATGTTAAAAGTAAATCCACTTGGACGTAGTGATGAAAACCTATATCCGAATAATATTATTATTTAGTGGCAAGATTGAATTCAATATGATAAGATCCAAAGCCTATCATAATTCGTTTATTCTAAATCAGAGCTTCAATACCACTCCTATTTCCGATTTTAAGTTACAACCGTGCATCATACCATAATTTGATGGAAAGTACGAAGAATGGCAGTCGTCGAGAAAGCTGTTTGCCTCAATGAGAATGATATAATTCATCATTTTAGATATCAAACATAATAACGGGCAGAAGCTTTGTGATTTACCATATCGAAAGCTTTAGCAGTATCAATAAATTAACCACCGCAACTTTTACCTTTATTGAAACCATTATTGATTATGGGGTACATGCTCGTATATCTCGTAAGTTAGCTAATTGCGATAGTTAAAGATGGCTGACTTGCGATTCAATATTTGATTTGCTAGAAATGACATTCTTGATACTGTTACGACTGTGTGGTCGCAACCACAATTTTATGTTTTATATTCACCTCGGTAGTTGTCTGTTAATTTTTGTTTTGTTGGTAACCATTACCAAACGAAAATGGGAGAGAGGGAGCAATGCGCATCGAGTGTGTGCAAAGTAAAACGTTTTAGAAAAATGTTTTTCTTATATGCTTCTCGCTTATATCAATGCAAATTGATATAAACGAGAAACAGAGAAGAGAGACAATTTTTTCTAGAACGTTTTGTGCGTTGTTGCGGCGGGAGAATTTATTTTTTCGGGATTCGAGTTTTGTTGTTCGATTAGAGAACAAGTCAGTTTTTGATTTGTATAGAGTCCAGTTTGAAAAAAAAAAGAAAAAAACGTTTTGTTCTAAAAATTGTGATTAGTGAGGCAGGTTCCATTTTGATTGGAATTTGTTTTTTTTTTGTATACCTGGTTATGAACAATTTGGAAGTGTATAAAAAGAAAATAATAAAAATATTCTTATTGAAATTAATTTTGTGCAAATTCTTTTTTTTTGTTTTGAGAAATGTTCTTTTGATAATCAATATAGACTTTGTGTATGGAAATAAATCGAATATCGAAAGTTATAATCAAAGATTTTTTTTTTATTTGGATTACTTTTTTTCACCATTTAATTGACGTACCCAAGACGTGTATTGTTGCGTGTGGTGGTTGAATAATAAAATATTAGGGTTGAGACATCGGAACGGTAAGGGGCGGCCAATTAGGGCACGCTGCATTCATCGAGAACTGATTTCCGAAATTAACCAAGGGTGCTTAATTTTCCACGGCGAGGCAACGCCCCAGTTTGGGGGCATATCAAGGCCGAATTTTACTGTTGGCAAGACACGGCCAACATATTTACTGGTGGCCAGGTGAGGCCACTACTGTTTTTACGAATAACGGCGGGTACGGTACCTCATTTATTAATGCATATCGCATTTTCGACGAGTGACGTAATTTATTAACGGGGAATTGTAATTACCGGCGGACGAGCGGCACAGGGGTTATTTACTTCGTAGTAACGGTTTTGGCGAAGGACGCTCAACATTTTGAGGCCCAAAAATTTTGTGGATTTTGGCGAGGCAACGCCCTATAGTTTTTGAATAGTAGATTTAGCGGTTGATCAAGGCCTAATTATTGGTATCGGGGAAAGGCCCCGCAACGCCCGACCGTACAAGGTCGCACCACCACGTTTTTTTTTAAATTAAGGTACCATTTTTTTTTTTATTTTTACTTTTTTTGATTTTTATTTTTTTTATATATTTTTTATATTATATTAAATTTAATATTTTGTAATCGAGCGCCGCACAGCGGGTGCACGCTCGGTACATATTGCTCTCTCTCTCTCTCCCTCGTTCTCTCTTGTCGTGGTGCGGGTGGAGGGGGAAGCTGTTTCTCTTCGTTTTTTTTTGTCAAATAAAATGAATTATTAAATTTTCCGGTTAGGTATGGTGGGAGCGGGGACTCCCCTCTGTGTCGGCGTAGTGTTTGCGGTCCCTTGGTGCCCGCATCCGATTTCGTAACCAGGGCTTGTCCCCGTTTGAATTCGGATGGATGCGAGTTCACCAAGGCACCGCTCTCGGTTTATAATTTTGTTGTGTTCGTTCCTCAAGTTCCGGCCGACGAATTTCGGCGGAACATCCGGGTTTATTATTATTATTTGCGTTCCCCCCCCCCCCCCAACTTTCTGTATGATCACGGTGTAAGCCAGGAGCGTCATGCAAGCCTCAAACCCCACGACCTTAGCACTTCTCCCTGAGAACGTAGCCGGCAAAAATTTTTTTTTTTTTTTTTTTTTTCAATTATCAACTTTATTTATTTACAAATAATTAAATATATACATACATGTTCTAAATTTTTAATATTAAGTTGATAAGATAGGTGTCCCTTTGGTTCAAATTGAACTCGTTTCAAGGGCACCGATTCTACCAATACAAGAAATCTATTCTATGTGATTATTAAATATATGTTGTACTGCTATTTACAATTTCAATTTTGATGTCGGTTTACATAAGAATAGAATCAATTTGTTGCAGAACTTATTATTTAATATATTACGTTATACCAATACAAAATCAAAATATAAAGTTTGTATACAAAGTGAGAATCGACACATTTACGGGAAGAGGTGCCGAATATTTTTAGTTTGCTTAAGCCAAATAAGAAGAGTTTTGGAAAATACAGACAGACCACTACACATTCTTAAATGAGTAGGCAAATTGTTAAATAATATTGGAGAGATCACACTGAAGAAGGACCTTCGGAGATTTGATTTAAATTTCGGAACATTTTTTTTGAATTGGAAATTAGATCGAAGGCTATAATCCGCGTAGTTTGCGAAATCATTTCCGCTAATTATGTAAAATAGTTTTAATACCTTAAAAACGTATAAATGTTGTAACGGCAATAACTCTAACGATTGAAATATAGGCCAAGAAGGGTCTTGAGTAGCTCTAAAACCCATAATACGAATTATATGCTTCTGACGCACATACACCGGGTTTAATATAGTCTGACATGCCCCACCCCAACAAGATAAGCCATATTGGAGAATTGAGTCAACCAAGGCACAATACACAATGCGCAGGAGATAATTTGGACAATATAATCGTAGGACATACATTTTCCTTGCAACCAATAAAAGTCTAATTTTCAAGCTTTCAACTTGAGACTTCCAGTTCAGCTTTTCATCTATTATAATACCCAAATATCTAAATTCGCTTACTTGGTTAACCTGAAAGCAACCAGTTGAGGCGCATGGAATATTACTATTACAGCCGAATTCATGATAGTTAATAGGACATGCTGATGAGTTTCGTTGTTTGAAATGCATGAATTTAGTTTTATCACCTAACAGAAAGTTATGTGCTTTCAGCCAAATAGACAATGAAACTAAATCTTGCTGGATGCAATTAATATTGTATGAAATGTCGGGACCGGAGTACGTAAAAGATACATCGTCAGCAAATGCAGTAGGGGACCCATTGAAATTCTGTGAAAATATTCCATTAATGTAGACTAAAAATAGCAATGGTCCTAACACTGAACCCTGCGGAACCCCTATCCTGATCTCCAGTTCATTACTCAACTGTCCGTTTACTCTAACACATTGAGATCGACCATTTAAGTATGAACTAAACCACTTCTGGATCGCCTCGCGGAACCCCCAGCAGGACAATTTCTTTAATAAGATGGTATGATCAACTCTGTCAAAAGCCTTTGTCATATCAATATATAAAGCTGAGACAGTTTGGCCATTATCTATATGGACAGTAATTTGATCCAGAAACGATAAAAGTGCTTTTTCGGTGTTCTTTTTTTCTGAACCCGTATTGTGATCCGGAGAGTAAGTTATTGACATTTAAAAAACCTAAAATTCTTTTTTTCATAATCTTTTCAAATATTTTCGAAAATACAGACAGGAGTGAAATCGGGCGATAATTGTTAATACACGATTTATCACCTTTTTTAAAAAGTGGGATAACTACAGCTTTTTTGAGATATAACGGAAACGTTCCTGTTTCCACGCTTAAATTAAAAATAAAGGCTAGGACATCCACTAAGAAACAGGCAAGTGGCTTTATAACACTATTGGTTATACCATCTATCCCAGGAGAAGATTTTTCTTTCAAAGAATTTATCACATAATATAATTCGCAGGGCGTAATGGGAGAGAAATAATAACTGTTTACTGTGTTATTACTGTCCATAATTAGTCGTTCCTTGTCAGTGGTTGCTAAATCAACTGTTGAGATGTTATTTGAACCTACACTAGTAAAATATTCATTAAATTCATTGGCAATTGTAGCTGGATCTGATACATTGGATCCTAACTGAGAAATTATTTCTTTAATATCATTTGACTCTGGATACCCGGTTATAATTTCGTTAACGGTTTTCCAGTTCTTGCGAGCACTTTTACCATTAAGACGAAATTGATTTTTGTAAAATCGTTTTTTGGACAAATCTATATTTTGATGTACTAGCTCACACAACTTCAAGCTGTAGTTTCGCAATCTGGAATTAGTAGGATGTTTTTTTGCTAATTGACAAAACTTATTTCGTTTGCGTAGTAGATTTAATAGATAGTTGGACATTCACACATTCAATTTATGTGATTTTGATCTCGTTACTTGACTTGTGCAGCTACTAAGATGGTTAGAGAAAATGTCTATGAAATTGTCAAACGCTACTGATGCATCTTTACAACTAAGAACCGCACCCCATTCTTCAAATGTGAGTAAATTTTTTAGTTTACTATAATCAGTAAAGGAAAGTACATGCTTTTTCTTTTTTTTTGAGGGGACTGAGAGCGAACCTGGCTGAAAGTTCTACATCTAGAAGACAGTGGTCTGTAACTCGCAAGTCTAATACCGTACATGTAACTTTTTGAAAATGCCTCTCGTCGAGTCGGTAAAGAACATTATCAATACACGTAGCAGAGCTATTTGTAATACGTGTAGGTTCGGAGATTAATATGTCAATAAAACTATAAAATTATCAAGTTCGGGATTAGTATGTAAAAAGTCGATATTAAAATCACCCATAATTAAGAGGTTAGTATGCGATAAATTCCGTAGAAGATTCGTAAAATCGTCAAGGAACATTGAGAAACTCAGATAACCGAATCTATATAGGCATAGAACACACATCAATTTGGAGTTAATTGAGAAAATTACGCCTAGCGCGTTGAAGCTTGGATAATCAATATTAAAATGTTTGCAATTCAAGGTATTCGCAGCGTATATTGCCACTCCACCGGATCGATTAAGATTATTGCCATTAACAAACAGATTGTAGCCGTCTACACTATAGAAATCCATTTCCGACGCAGAAATCCAAATTTCCGAAAGTCCGATAATCAGTGGCTTCACATTGACAGAATCTACGTAAGCTAATAATTTATCTGTATTTCTCCTCATGCTTCTTATATTTTGATGTAAAAAATTGAAATGCTTTAATCTATTAGTCATTAAAGAAGGTCAATAAAGAATTTAATCAAAGAACCGCAATCTATATTCAAATTATAAATCATATAAAATAAAAATAAACCATTTACCGAAGGTATATAATATGTACCGTAATAATGTACCACTCGTATACAAACAAAATATTCATTAGATTTTAAAACGATAATGATGACAAAAGATATAATCAATAAAAAAGAGATTATACCATTAAAATTAATACCGTATACAGAAAGACAGAAAGTTAATAAGATTTTTTTTTATCCGCACAAAAGAATTTATACATTCCCGAAATAAAATTGAACGCATATACGCAAATTAATCTGTACAACCCTTGATCAAGTTTAATGGTATAAAAATAATAATATATTACCAACTTAGGAAAATAAAATTTACCATTAGAATCTGACAAATTTGGTGAAATTATTTTTTGTAAACAAACAATAAAAAAGTACAAAATTATTTTAAAGTGAAGAAATTTAACAAAATGCAATAAAATAAGATAAGTGGAATGACTTACATTATAGATAAAATAGAAGAGAGATATAAACTTTTGTTTATTTTTTAGTGCCGCCGATATAATGAAGATTCTTCTAGGAAAGCTGTAATTGTTGACTTTGAGGTGGTACAAAAACTCGACTGTTGATCCGCAGCATATCGATGTCGTTGAAGGAGTTGATGAAGCAAACATTTGATTTATCATCTTTGCGAAGAAGGATTTGACCATCCTTAACCCACAAAAAGGCAAAATTGAAGTCTGCTTTAATCTGTTTAGCCTCTTTATATAAGGCTGATTGTAGTTTGGTGAAACGATGCATAATATGTATACGTTGGTTGCGAAAACTCTCCGAAAATTGTTCATCCAATTCATGAATAAATAGGTTTCTTTTCTTTCGAAACGAATTTAAGATGTTTTGCTTAATTTGTTTTGATTTTAGTGATACAATATAAAAGCTGCTTTCAGGTAAATTGGCTTTACTTTTCAGTGAAATTTGTTTGATAGATGCAATATCATCAGCTGGTACATTGCTATTGATCAACGAGAAACACTTCATAATGATTTGTTGATAGTTGTCACACTTCTCAGGAAAGCCTTTAATAATGACCGTGGAGGCCTCTGCATGCGCTTAGTGATATCTGCAGGTTGGCAGTAGTCAGCCCGTAACAATACATCTAGCAAATCCGCCATATACCTTAACATTCAGCACATTGCTGAATTTTTTTTGACATGAACTAAACAATAAAATCTTAACATAACCACACAAATATTGAAGCTGTGTGTCACCGTTCTTTTCTTTATATTAAATATATATTTTTCATTTATTTATTTTTTAAATATTTCGTATAAAATGCATCCACAAATAAAAAGACGAAAGCCCAATTTTACTGATAAATAATGAATTTTTTAAAAATTTTGGAGACAAGGAGAGGATTAATTAAGTGGCCTGTTTAATTTGTATGCGGTAAATTTTGTGTGATATTTCTAATATAACACCATTTTAGGAGAATCGAATATATTCGGCGAGGCCTTGACAAATGCCCGGAAAGAAGTGGTCGACCAGTATTCCGCAACGGCTAATATTCCAAGATCAAGTGAAGAACTTAGAAACAAGTTTTCTGACTTAAAAAGTCGAACAAAAAACGGTTAAGTCAAATTAAAACTCACCAAAACGGGACGGGTGGAACGCCGTCTCTTCAACTAAAACCATACGAAGAGATAATTGTACAATTAGCGGGCACAAATACCATGTATGGGTTTAATTTGTATATGAAGCTACCCCGATACGCAGCCCGAAAAAACGCGATGGCAACACTAAACTATCACTATCGTGACAGTTTACTATCGCAGCCCGATAAAATGTCACTATCGCGACAGTAAATAGTGTCATGATACAATGTCATAACATTTATAACATTCAGCCCGAAATTTTAAAATTACTTTTATGTATTTTTAAGATATATTACTATTGCTTGGTAAATGAAGCTAGCCCGATATTCAGTTGAAAAACCCCGTTAGCAATACTTAACTACAGCTATCGAAAAAGTTTTATATCTCAGCCCGAAAACTACCACTATCGCGACAGTAAAATGTGTCATGGTAATCTGCTATGACATTTAGAGCATTCAGCTCGAAATTATAAATATAATTTTACGTATTTTTAAATTATCCCCTCAATTGTTTGTAAACCTACACAGCCCAAACCTAACATGAAAACGACAATGCGGAAACTTAATTAGCATTACGTGATTGAACACTATGAATATAGCAAGAAATGTCAGCCCGAAATTTTAATTTGTTGTTTATATATAGTCGATTGAAGTTTTGCCTACAAGAGAGATTTGCAGAAAGATTATCGGAAATAACCGAGATAAAGACGTTTGAATCTCGTCTGAGAAGCGATTCACGAGCACTTGGCATACACCACCGGATTCGTTGAAGTTTTGACTACAAACCGAGAAATTTGTAGAAAAATTCTATCTGGAATTATCTAGATATAGTCGTATAATTCTCTACTCACAGGCGATTCACGAGCACTTGGCATACACCACCGGATTCGTTGAAGTTTTGACTACAAACATTTCGTGCTAACTTACACATTAATGGCTGTCGGAGTAATCATAGCTATTATATCTCTATCAATACAGAAAGAAACGACCACCAGCATCTAGAGACACTTCCCCGCGATAACGACCAACTAGACGATCGAGGCTCCTAAATTTGTTGTCAATGCTGCTAGTTGGAAAATTAAGAATGACTATGTACTAATATTGATGAGCATTGTTAGTACAATTCAACAGCAAAATTAATTGCCCTTTAAATAACGCTTGCTGCAAGAAGAAATTACAAGGATTGCACAAGATTTTCTAGCGAGAAAAATACTAAAAGTCGACCAACCTTTATATCATAATGCACGTACATTATTTAAAGTAATAAATAAAAATAAAAACATCTAATAAATTATATCTTAATTATGAGTTCTTTCATGAAAAGCAAAACAAATAACAACAACAACAACTGTGTGTAAACGGCAGACGGTTCTACGGTGTGCTATACAATTTACCCAATTCTTGAAGAAACAAAATTGCGATGAAATAGAGCGATCACTTGTTATTATGCATCGTATACGGTACAGCGATGAAAATTGAGGGGGTGTCAAATCGATCGGAACCACTTTTATATGATATACCGCAGGTATCTACCACGCAGTCGTGATTCATAAAAAAATAAAACGCAAATCAAATAAATCTTAAAGTTTTTGATGAAATCTCCATCATCATTATCATAACATAATATCATCTTTATACATCAAGGAATTATGACATATTCCAGTTTCTTTTACCACCATCTATCGCATATCTTTCGCTATATATAAAGATAATATGTACATGATACATACCTCTACCTACATATGCAGCTTCTATAATTTGAATCTTTTGTTCAAGCTAAGTGATAAATTTGAAAACAAAAAAAAATTCTTTTGTTTTCTTTAGTGTTCGTTTCCAATCTCCTCGCAGCGATTACGAAAAGAAATTTGTTGTTGTTGCTGTTATTCGATTCAAACCATACGGAAATATATAGGGAAATCCATAAATACCACTAATAAATTATAATAATAGTAATAATTATGGTATATTGGGTCATTGAAAATACTTTCGATATCATTTTGAAAAAAAACGTATATTGATATGAATCTCTCTCTCTAGACGAGTATATCTGAAAATATAGCGAAGTAGCTGCGGGGGATAATGGAAGAATGTAAACTTAAAATAAAAAAAAATATTTCCCTAAGCATTTTCCATGGTTCGATGAATATTCTTCAATTTATCATCATACATGATTAATTTACTACTCGTATTCGTATATAGAAACGATAAGAATTATGAAGTCCGCCAGACAATTTGATTGAGTTTGGTGGCTAACAACAGAACGATATTTTATGATTGGGAATGTGAAAAATTTTATAGAGGACGTTTTAAAGTATTGAAGTGGTTCGAGATTTACATTCAAACATATTTAAATGAGAATTTTTATACAAAACAAGGAAAATGCGGGCGGTTCAAACCTTACGAGGTAATGGAAAATTACCGTTACGTATTTCTCACGAATTATTAATGAATGCACAACTTAATAATATTCAAATTTTATTTTTTAAATGATTTTTAATTATACAAACATTTATTAGTTTTGAGTAGGCCGTCAGTTCCCGGATGTAGTTCGGTGATACGACCAAGTTGCCAGAAGTGACTTAGTAGGTTTGTGCATTGTTGTAAAGTATTGAGGTACATGAAGGTTGTATATCGGTGTCAAAAGATTTTAATCAGCTTTTGTATTTGTTCCCAATGATTCATTCTATAGACGTAATTATCTCCTGGTAATCTGCGTGAGGAAGTGCGGACTGCAGGTAAGAAAATGTGCAAATGTTAGGAAATGTATATTACAAGTATCATCGTTTTTATAATGATACACAATGGCCTGGAATTTAATACTCCATCTATCTGGGCTAGCAAAGTCCCCATTTCTTCGTATGTGAGATGTTCATTTCCTACTATTTGGATTGGATGAATTTTGATTTAACCAAATTTAACCAAAATTGGGTGAAATCGGCGGGAAGAGATTCGCTTTGGTGGCGAAACACACAAATACGACGATAAAACCCTTGATGATTTTAGCTACTCTGCCGTTCTTTGCTACGGGCAGAATCGGCATTGCGTAGTCGACTCCTACTATTGAAAACGGACGGCATGGCGTTGTTTTCAAGGGGTAAAGCTCATTTGTTGTGTTGTACGCAAAGTTAAAAAACGGAAAAAGTAGTAGATTTGCGACAGAGCTTGCTACATTGTTACGACTCATTGGTCATAACATTTAATTTCTTTCCCGACTTCATTTTTTTTAAATTTTATTTTACTATTGTTACGGCGACACCTAGATTAGAATAGAATAAGTTATTCAATAATTGTTCAATTGTATTTGTGATTTGGTTCAACATTTAGGCGTCATTTGTATACTAACATATTTGCTCGATTCTTGGAGAGCATTCAGGATTATTCTAAAAACAAATATTTTGGTATATGAAGGCGTAAATTGATGTGGAATGACGAGTCTTATTTCAAACGCGATATAGTGAAGGTTAAATAGAGTGATTATTAAAGTGATAATTAAATAGTGTGTTATAATTGGAATAATTAATTGTTAATTTTGTGTTGTATAATTATTGTGTTGTGTAAATAAATTTGTGTGAGTTCAAATTTGAAGCAGTTGTATTTATTCACAATCTAGTGATTCGAACCTTGAGTGACAAGGCGAAAACGTAACAATATCAAAAAATATTGCAAAAAATATATGAATAAACTTAATTAAAATATTAAGTTATCAAAAGTCAAATTGGAATAACAATTTTAGTCTACGTTTCTTACATTATTCTTGTAATTTTTTTATTCCATATATCGTTATCTTTAAATTCTCACTAACTTCTTGAATATGGATACGAAAAATTAAATTCATGAATTAAGAAAATCAATAACACTTAAAATGTTCATAATTTATTATATAATAATTTAGATTGTGAAATTTAATGCCGTCGTAATAAGGAGGCAAGGTGTATTATTTTTACTTAATTATGCTGCCGTCTAGTTTGTAAAATTTGGTACTATTCGATGTTAGGTTGCAAAAATTAAGTCTAAAAATTCTAAGTAAATTATAGCTAGAAGCACAAAATCCAAATGTTATAGAAATTTTTGGATGTCATCATCAGGGACTCTTGAGCGGTCGTTGTCGGCTAAGCATCAGTAAGTTATTGGGGTGAGTTTTCAAGAGTATGACGAAATCAGGAGTAACCGCGTAAACAATTGTTATGCTGACTACCTACCTCTAAATTATGATGACACTAAACCACTTATTAAATTTTTCATAAATGTCTGTCAGCATGTTTACCTTTACCCTAATTTCCCAAGTGAATAAAATTTTATATTGTAGATTTTTTTTCTCTTTTGTTTATTTAGAAGTTTATCGTAAACATAATATAAAAATTCATTCATTCTCTCGTTTACTGTTTCCCGTTTCCCTTAATTTTTATACCAGGTTAAGCCACCCCGAAATAATCTCCTAAAGGGTTTGCGTATTCCTGGTGTGTTTGATCTAATCTGGAAAGTTGTTATATCAGTATGTCTCCGATGTATTATGCGTTTTTTGAGTCATTAATGGTACGATTCCACCTGAAAACAGAAAAATTTTACAAAATTTTTGGAGAAAACGTGACAGAGACAAGTACTGAAATTTACATTAGAGCGACTGAGATACAATATTTTTATTTTATGAGACAAAAAGTTGGGGAAATTTTGACATCAACAAAAACTAACCTATAAATTATTTAAAGAATATGAAAAATCTTTATTATTAATTTTAAGATTTTTTTTGGCTTTTCGGACAAAATATCATTTTAATGGACACCCATACAATGTTTACGACAATTTATGTCGCAGAAAACAAAGAGGCCATTTATTAACAATATTTCTACCACAAAAGTAGAAAAAATGCACTCCCCTCCCCCACTTTTTAACCCCAGGGCACTTGTGTACACAAAGATACACAAACCCTTACAAAAAATGAGAACTCCCTTAGGTAGCTTCTTGGCAGCTTGGTTTCGTACTGATAAAAAGTTGGTCTACTCATCAGGTTGCAACGACCGTTAATAAATGGCGATATTGTTAATAAATGGCCTCTTTGTTTTCTGTGACATAAATTGTCGTAAACATTGTATGGGTGTCCATTAAAATGATATTTTGTCCGAAAAGCCGAAAAAAATCTTAAAACAAATTAAATTCACGGACGACTTTAATAATTCTTCTTAATTATATGTATTGGCTTGTTACACACATACATAGTGAGAATTTTCTGTGGTTTCTGATTTAGTGATATATAATTCGCTAAATCAATATGTTCTTGTTTTGTATTATCGGTACAAAGCAAGAGTTGGATTTTTGCAGTTTGGTCGTTGCAACCAAACAGTTGGGAAGATGATCCCATACTGAAACCGTGGCTGACAAATGTTAATAATAAGCCGTATTGCCAGGTATGCGCATGTGAGTTGAGAAGTGCCGGTGGTGTAAGAGATCTTAAGCATCACGCCCAAACACTTAAACATACCACAAATTCGAAAGCAATTGCTTTACACAAGAAAAGCAGTCAATTATTTGCGGGAATTTCAAGTGTTAACCAAAGGCGGAATTACAACTTAGTGCGTTTTGTGCTGACCACAATATTTCATTTACAACAATGGATCATTTGATTCCAATGTTGAAAAATGCAATACCGGATTCCCAAATTTTGAAAAAAGTGACATGCGCCAGAACAAAAACCACAGCAATAATAAAAAATGTAATAGCTCCATCTCATTTAGATGAACTTTGTGGATTTTTAAATGAAAATTATTTTTCGTTGTGTGTGGACGAATCGACGGATATTTCAACGGCCAAGTTATTAAGTTTAGTTGTACGAACGTCATTTAATGATAAAATTCAGGATTTTTTCTTTGCATTGTTAAAAGTAGAAGCTTGTGATGCGGATTCTATCTATTCAAATATCGTAAAATATTTCAATGCAAAGAACATCGATTATAAAAAATTTTTGATTGGTTTTGGAGCGGACGGTGTGAATGTCATGACAGGTGCGAATCACTCGGTGGCAATTATGTTAAAAAATGATTGCCCAAATTTAGTAATATTTAAATGCTCCTGCCACTCGTTTTCCTTATGTGCTAATCATGCATGTAAGTATTTACCTAAATTTATTGAAACTTGCGCTAGGGAAATGTATGATTTCATCCAGAATAGCCCCAAGCGTATTGAGTTGTATTCGTCACTGCAAATTTTATTGGATTACAAACCGATAAAATTATTACATCCATCGCAAACTCGCTGGTTGAGCCTTGAAGCCACTGTCAAACAAATCCTAAGCAGATATGATGTGCTTCGGTTATTTTTTATACATGAGAATGTGGCTAAATTCGAGTCGGTGCAAAGAATAAATCAAAATCTACAAAATCCTGAATTTGAACTTTATTTAAAATTTTTAAAATTCATTCTGGGCGACATAAACCAATTGAACAGATTATTTCAAAAGGAATCTCCTCAACTACACCGTCTTTATGTGGAAATAACCCGACTATACACCAAAAATTTTGAGTCTTTTGTAAAAGCGGAGTTTCTGGCCGAACAACATTTGAATAATGTAGATCTAAATAATTTAGATATTTTGAAAGATTTAAAAGACATTTATTTGGGCGCTGACGTGACCGCATCACTTTCCACTACACATATATGCTGTACAAGATAGCGGAATTTTGACAGCGGAAAATAAAAGATTGCGCTACTCGCCGCAAGTGGCAGCACTATCACTAAAGAGAAATAATTTTGTTATGTAATTACCAGCGGAAATTTTTCATTCATTATGTACCACTTTTTTCACTAAATAAAATATCCCAGTGGAATAAAATATTAAAAGTGAACCTTAAAATGGCAAATTAATTAATCTCTGAAGTAAAGAAACTCGGTATATGAAATCTTGAAATTTAACAACAATCCGTCTATCCGCCATTTCTTCCACTAGTAACCAATACTTTTGGTTGTTTTTCTAGTAGCCTAGGTCATACTGAGACTATATGGAAAATTTGGAGAAAATTCATAGACCAGAATTTTCAGTAAAATTTTTTGATTTTCTGCGGCCAATTAAGAGATTTTCAGTTTTTGACCAATATCTCAAAAACTTCCACTAGTAACCAATACTTTTGGTTGTTTTTCTAGTAGCTTAGGTCATACTGAGACTATATGGAAAATTGGTGGAAAATTCATATACTAGAAATTTCACTAGAATTTTTGGATTTTCTGCGGCCATATGTGATTTTCAGTTTTTGACCAATATCTCAAAAACTTCCACTAGTAACCAATAGGTTAGGTTAGGTTAGGTTAGGGTGGCTGCTATCGCACACTTAGGCCAGTAGTGGCCCATTGTGATACCACAGGATCCTATCTCCCCTTTACTCCCGTTGAAACCATCCAGAGCTACTTATGTAGCGTAATATATCTCGCACTCTACAGCCCGCGAGTTCCGAAAGGCTGTCCATACTGTACACACCTAAGTACTTATGCCTTCTGCATGATAGTGCCGGACACGAGCATAGGAAGTGATCCAACGTCTCCTCCTCCTCTTCGTCCAAACAACTTCTACAAAAGTCATTAGTCTGTAGACCCATCCTTCTTGCATGTTCCCCAAAAAGGCAGTGTCCTGTCAGTATCCCTACGACCAATCCTAACTCTCGTTTTCCTAGGGATACTAGTGCCTTGGAGCGCTTCAGGTCCAGTTTTGGCCAAACCTGTTTCGCTACCCTGCACGTGAGAGAGTTGGTCCACCTCTCATTTGTCAAGGCAATTGCCTGCTTACTGAGCGCCAATTTGAGTGCTGCTATAGGCCTCCCCAGACCCGCCCTTCCCGGCTGTATCTGGAGAGTCGTACCGTACCTAGCTAGATCGTCCGCCCTGCAGTTTCCCGTGACGTCCGAGTGACCAGGGACCCAGATTATCTGGATGCTGAAATACTCGCTCATCTCGTTAAGAGATGATCGGCAATCCAGCGCCACCCGTGACTTCAAAAAAACCGCCTCCAGCGACCTGACTGCCGCTTGACTGTCCACATAAATTGCGATATCCCTCACGGATACCACATTATGCTTCAACCATGTCACGACTTCGCCTATCGCCACCACTTCAGCCTGGTACACGCTGCAGTAGTCAGGGAGACGAACGGAAATATTAACGTTAAGCTTCTCACAGAAGACTCCGGCTCCTACCTTACCGTCTAGCTTAGAGCCGTCCGTGAAAAATTGCAGTGCCTCGTTTTCCAGTATTGATCCGTCCCTCCAAGATTCTCTCGAAGGACAGATGGTCCGGAAGCACAACGTTGGCTTAATATAATCTAGATTCGCCAGTTCTTCCCTTAGCGATCTAGTTATCGTCGAGTGTCCCGCGTGAAGACACTTCCACTGAGAGACAGCCGAGAGTCTCGTAGCCACATTGGCTGCTATCTGTTTCCCAAAAAATTCGATTGGAAGAAGGTGGAACATAACCTCCAAAGCGCGTGTAGGTGTTGACCTAAGTGCCCCGCTTATAAGCATGCAGACCGTTCTTTGCACCTTTTCCATCATTTTTATATATGTTGCCTTCTCCAGAGCTGGCCACCACACGCCTACCCCGTACGTCAGCACTGGTCTTACCACTGCCGTATAGAGCCAGTGCACCAGCTCTGGTTTCAGACCCCATTTCTTACCTATGGCGTTCCTACACGAGTAAATGGCTACATTAGCCTTATTCACCCTTTCCACAATGTTAGGCTTCCAGCTGAGCTTACTATCCAAGATTATACCCAGAAATCTTGCTCTGTCAGCAAAAGCCAGCCTAATGCCGTTCACGGTAGGAGGGCTAACTACCGGAATTTTATACTTCTTAGTAAATAGTACCAGCTCAGTCTTGGAATGGTTGATCCCTAATCCACATTTGCTGGCCCATTTCGTAACGATCAGGAGCGCATTCTGCATAACGTCCCTAATCGTACCCAGATATTTGCCAGAGACAGCCAACGCTACATCGTCTGCATATGCTACAACCCCTATCCCCTCTCTCTCCAGTTCCAACAGCAAACCATTCATCACCGCACTCCAAAGAAAGGGGGACATTACACCTCCTTGAGGGGTTCCTCTAACCACCCGCCTTCTAATGGTGGCCTCCCCCAGTTCCGAAGTAATAATCCTGCTTACCAGCATCTGATTTATCAGCCTTATTATGGGGTAATCCACGTTCAAAGGTAGCAGTCCTTCCATGATCGCCTCCGTTTTTACATTATTAAAGGCGCCCTCAATGTCGAGAAATGCTACCATACAGAACTCTTGCGAGTAGATTGACTTCTCAATCATGCGTACCAGATCGTGCAGAGCTGTGTCCACCGACTTACCCTTACAGTACGCATGCTGCGACGTTGCCCAATTCCTGGGCTCAATTTTTGATCGAGTGCCTACATCTACCAACCTTTCCAAGGTTTTCAACAGAAAGGATGATAGAGTTATAGGTCTCAGGTCCTTTGGATAGGCATGTGAGCTTTTTCCCGATTTCGGGATAAAGACCACTCTGACCTCCATCCATTTCCTAGGAATATAAGCTAGTCTCAGACACCCTCTGAAAATACCCTCCAGCCAGGGGAGGATGACTGCCGAATTCCTTTGGATCTCTGCTGGTATAATCCGATCCGGGCCCGCCGATTTATACGGCTTAAAACCGTTCAGCGCCCACCGGATTCGCTCCCTGTTCAAGATGCCCTCCATCTCTAATGAAGGTGTTGCTCGATGAGCTCCAGGCTCCATCGAGTCTTCAAAGCTTCCCGGAAAATGGGTCTCGATAAGGAGCTCCAATGATTCCGCACTTGAAGTTGTCCATGACCCGTCTGGTCTAATTAAATAACTAGGACTGGTTGGGTTAGTAGCTAGAATTTTCCTAAGGCGAGAAGTCTCAGAGACCTCCTCCATCCTACAACAGAAGAGTCTCCAGGACCCCCTTTGTGCCTTCTTCAACTCTTTTTTGTACTTTCTTAGGTCCTCCTTATAGAAGTCCCAATCCCGAACCTCCCTTGTGCTCTTAGCTTTGTTAAAAGCTGTCCTACACACTCTCCGATACGTTCCCAGCTCTTTGGTCCACCATATCGGCTTCTGCCTGCCCCTAGGCTTTATCAGGGGGCACGCAGCATTAAATGAAAGATTGCACGCTCTTGTGACAATATTCACCATGCAGTCTAATTCTTCTACCGTCGCCGGAGGTCCCGGGACCTCCAGCGGCAGTAGTTCTCCCAACACTTCCCTATATTTGTTCCAGTTTGTCCTTCTGGGATTCCTGAAGGCTTTCCGGGCTACAGGTTTAATTTCGAGGTTATACGTTACATATCGATGATCAGAGAATGAGTGCTCCTTCGCCACTCTCCACCCTCTGATCATATGAAAAATCGTTTCCGACGCAAAGGTCACATCTAGAACCTCCTGTCGATTTTTAACAATAAATGTCGGTTCTCGTCCAATATTGCAAACTAAAAGGTTGGTATTTAATAAATAATCAAAAAATAACTCACCCCTCTCGTTGATGTCTGTGCTTCCCCATATGGTGTGATGTGCGTTTGCATCACATCCGAGTATAACACCTACCCTTCTGTGATTTGCTTCCCGGATTAATTCCCCCAGGTTATCCGGTGGAATCCCCTTTTCACGATCCATATAGGCTGAGGCCAGCCATAATTTTTCACAGCCAGCCTCAACACTCACTGCTGTAACATCACCGCTACTAAATTGAGGAAGGAGAAAAATATTCAAGTTATTTTTCGCTAAAATACAGGATCTGATCTTGTCAGAGTTGCTTGAGTATAGTAATTTATACCCTTTCATTCTGAGGCCACAGATCCTGTTATTGTTAATCCAAGGTTCTTGGATTAACACTAAGTCGTCATCAGACTTAGTCAGTCTGAGCACGAGAGCTGCCGAGGCAGCCTTCGTGTGATGTAGGTTTATTTGTACAATGCTAAACATTGTAGTCAACCTTACTCACCTCTACCTGCACCCCCTGCATCGGGGTAGTGCCATCTGACTCGTTGTTCCGGCCGCTATCCTCCTCTCGTCGAGAGCCCGACAGGATGTCCCCATCAGACTCCAGTGAGAGGAGGCTACCTCCAGTAACGACATTTCCGGCGTCCGAAGCACTTTCCCGGCTGTCCTCAGCCCGCTTGACCGTCTCCTGCTGAGCCCGTTCACCGTCACTCCCAGGCTGGTCTTTCGTAGTCGCCTCGGTCTCATCTTTTTTATATATTTTAAGGGTGATCGACCTGAACCCGAAGTTGATCACCCCCTTTAGTTTTGCGAGGGAAGCCAGGGACTCTTTGTTGATCAGCATGATTGCCAATCTAAAGCCTCCCTTAGCCTCCTCTCGCTTTACAATCTTCCAGTCTTCGGTCGGAAGATCGGGATTGCTGGCCCGGATGATCTCGAGGATCTCTTCCGGCTTTTCCGGCTCGGTTGGCAGCCATACACGTGCCCTCGGCCTGCTCGGGATTTCCTCCCTGCAGACTGCCTCAAGCCTCGCACCCTGCCATACCTCGCCTACTTCGGCTACCGCTCTCTTATACAGGTCAGCCGATCTCTGGTCTGAGCACGCAGTCAACTTCACGCGCCCCTGGTACCATCCCGCATCTCTGTAGGATGGAGGGGATCCCGGATTTTCTCTCAGGATCCGTAGAAAAATGGAGTTTAGTGCATTATGCGCTACTCTCCACTTCTCTGACGTGATGCTCCCATCTTCTTGACTTCTGTCAATGACGGCTAGCACCAGCACGTGCTCCTTTAGGATCTCACTGAATAGCTTCAGTTTCCGATCCCTAGGAGCACCCGACGTCTTGTCTGCCTGCATCTTGGCCCGCTTACTGTCACCCGGTTCCAACTCATCCTGGGACCTCTGTCTTTTAGACCCAAGGGCCCTTTCCGAGCTGTCACAGCCGACAGTTTCCTTAGCCCATGCTACAGACTTACGTTGTTCGACTGTAAGCTGCCCCTCAGGGGTCGCAGCCAGTCTTTCCAAAACCCTGAACGCCGACCGTCTCTCCCTGTATCGACGCTTCGAAGGAGGGATCTCCTTCACTCCCCCCTTATCTCCTTTGACGGATCCACTTCCACCTGGCTTCGATGCCAAAGTGTCGCTTACCGTTACTCCTAAAGATGTAGCTCCACCTTCGCGGTTAGAGTTACTCCCTTCAAACTAATGCATATGCATCGGCCGTCTTTTCTTAATTATAAAATGGCAGGACTAGGTCTTAAATTTTCCGAATTTCAAAATACGAAAATTCCGATAACCGCACTTTTCTTACGCATCCCACTGGTAGTTTCGTGCTCAACGTGGTATATACATTACCCATAACCATTTTGGAGCGGAATTTCAACAAAAAAAGTTTCCAATTTTTTGCAAAAATCCCTGATGGTTAGCCTTACCGATTTTGAACGAATAAAGTTTATTGTCAAAAAAAATTAGGAACCGAATAGCAACGCAAAGCGGGATCTTCGTGTAATTATTACAATAACATTTCATGGTTTATATAAAACATCACATATTAGATTCATGAAAGTATTTACTTTATTTAGCTTTTACATTTAACTGAACACAAATGGTGCCTTGCAAATAATAATTCAGTAACTGCATCGAATTTTACGGAAAATTCAAGACCTAGTCCTGCCATTTTATAATTAAGAAAACAAGGCCGATGCATATGCATTAGTTTTAAGTGGACATTATCTTAGTCCATTGCTCTTAAATGTTACAAAAGAGATATAGAGCTGTGATATTCAATTTGCAGAAAATCAAAAATTCTAGTCTATGAATTTTCCCCAAATTTTCCAAATAGTCTAAGTATGACCTAAGCTACTAGAAAAACAACCGAAACTATTGGTTACTAGTGGAAGTTTTTGAGATATTGGCCAAAAACTGAAAATCACATATGGCCGCAGAAAATCAAAAAATTCTAGTGAAAATTCTAGTATATGAATTTTCCACCAATTTTCCATATAGTCTCAGTATGACCTAAGCTACTAGAAAAACAACCGAAAGTATTGGTTACTAGTGGAAGCTTTTTCAGATATTGGTCAAAAACTGAAAATCTCTTAATTGGCCGCAGAAAATCAAAAAATTTTACTGAAAATTCTGGTCTATGAATTTTCCCCAAATTTTCCATATAGTCTCAGTATGACCTAAGCTACTAGAAAAATAACCTAAAGTATTGGTTACTAGTGGAAGTTTTTGAGATATTAGCCAAAAACTTAAAATCACTTATATGGCCGCAGAAAATCAAAAAATTCTAGTGAAAATTCTGGTCTATGAATTTTCCCCAAATTTTCCATATAGTCTCAGTATGACCTAGGCTACTAGAAAAACAACTGAAAGTATTGGTTACTAGTGGAAGTTTTTTGAGTTATTGGTCAAAAACTGAAAATAACATATGGCTGCAGAAAATCAAAAAATTCTAGTGAAAATTCTGGTCTCTGAATTTTCTCCAAATTTTCCATATAGTCTCAGTATGACCTAAGCTACTAGAAAAATAACCTAAAGTATTGGTTACTAGTGGAAGTTTTTGAGATATTAGCCAAAAACTTAAAATCACTTATATGGCCGCAGAAAATCAAAAAATTCTAGTGAAAATTCTGGTCTATGAATTTTCCCCAAATTTTCCATATAGTCTCAGTATGACCTAGGCTACTAGAAAAACAACTGAAAGTATTGGTTACTAGTGGAAGTTTTTTCAGATATTGGTCAAAAACTGAAAATCTTTTATTTGGCCGCAGAAAATCAAAAAATTTTACTGAAAATTCTGGTGTATGAATTTTCCCCAAATTTTCCATATAGTCTCAGTATGACCTAGGCTACTAGAAAAACAACTGAAAGTATTGGTTACTAGTGGAAGTTTTTTGAGTTATTGGTCAAAAACTGAAAATAACATATGGCTGCAGAAAATCAAAAAATTCTAGTGAAAATTCTGGTCTCTGAATTTTCTCCAAATTTTCCATATAGTCTCAGTATGACCTAAGCTACTAGAAAAATAACCTAAAGTATTGGTTACTAGTGGAAGTTTTTGAGATATTAGCCAAAAACTTAAAATCACTTATTTGGCCGCAGAAAATCAAAAAATTCTAGTGAAAATTCTGGTCTATGAATTTTCCCCAAATTTTCCATATAGTCTCAGTATGACCTAGGCTACTAGAAAAACAACTGAAAGTATTGGTTACTAGTGGAAGTTTTTTCAGATATTGGTCAAAATCTGAAAATCTTTTATTTGGCCGCAGAAAATCAAAAAATTATACTGAAAATTCTGGTCTATGAATTTTCCCCAAATTTTCCATATAGTCTCAGTATGACCTAAGCTACTAGAAAAACAACCGAAAGTATTGGTTACTAGTGGAAGTTTTTGAGATATTGGTCAAAAACTGAAAATCACATATGGCCGCAGAAAATCAAAAATTCTAGTGAAAATTCTGGTCTATGAATTTTCCCCAAATTTTCCATATAGTCTCTGTTTGACCTAGGCTACTAGAAAAACAACCGAAAGTATTGGTTACTAGTGGAAGAAATGGCGGATAGACGGATTGTTGTTAAATTTCAAGATTTCATATACCGAGTTTCTTTACTTCGGAGATCAATTAGTTTGCCATTTTAAGGTTCACTTTTAATATTTTATTCCACTGGGATATTTTATTTAGTGAAAAAAGTGGTACATAATGAATGAAAAATTTCCGCTGGTAATTACATAACAAAATTATTTCTCTTTAGTGATAGTGCTGCCACTTGCGGCGAGTAGCGCAATCTCTTATTTTCCGCTGCCAAAATTCCGCTATCTTATACAGCATTACACATATATTGTCTCCAGAAAAAGAATTAGAGTTTCGATCGCATTGCCAACAATTTTAAATGCAACTTTGCAACCATTTAACAAAAAAATTCGATTTTGGCAATAAATTAATAATTGCACTGCAAATACTCGCGCCAAATAATATTATAAATAAGAAAATTCCTAATTCTTGTGTCGATTTGGTAATTTTTTCCCCTAATCTCGTTGATCAAAACGACTACCAACAGGTTGACGACGAATGGAGAGAGCTTAGGCATTTTAATTTCAACGACACGGACTTCGACGTAAAAATGGAAATAGACATATTCTGGTCTAAAATTTTCGAACTGAAATGTTGCGATGGATCGATATGCTTTTCATTTTTAAAAATATAATTATGGCTATTTTAACTGTCCCTGTCGCTACAGCCAATGTGGAGCGAATATTCTCGGTGATTAATTTAAATAAAACGAAAGTTCGTAATCGCTTAGATGTTCCCACTCTAAGTGGCATTTTATTAACAAAAGAATTTATGAAGAAAAGTGATAATAATTGTATTAATTTCGAGTCAAATAAAAAATGTATCAACTATTTAATAATCAAATGTATTTAGCTACATTAAAGTGAAATTTTGTGATTTTTAGATCTTAAAATGTTTTATAAGATTTAAGTTTTATTTTATAATTTAATTATTTACAATTTTGAATTGTATGTAAATACATATACATATAAATATTGTTCATTGAAACGAACTGTGATAATAAACACCTGAAGTACAATTGACTTATTTTATTTACTAATTGAAACATGATTTCCAAAGAAAAGTCGGAAAAAGATTTTTGCCGTTCAAAAAAGATTTTTTTTCGATTTTAGAAGATTTTTAAAAAAATAACCTGGCAACACTAATACACCATAAAAATATCAAAAAAATAAAAGTTTGCTGGGAGTGGGGGATTTTTTTCTGTTTTGTTGCCATAAAAAATATTTGCTTGAAATTTTTTATTTATAATTATGGCAACAAAACAAAAATTTTCAAAAAAAAAATTGATGTGGGGTCACACACAGAGAGAATCTATATTTTTATCTCGTTCTAGTTTTCTGCAAAATAAAACGCTGTGTAGTGGAATAGGCCCATTATTATTTTTATTATTATAATTGGTCCGATAATTGAAGCTTACTTGTTTATTTATAAATTTACATTATCTAAATTATTGGCTTTGCTCAGTGCTCTTTTGTTGTACTCTGCAAAAATTATAAAATTATTAAATGAGAGTGGCAGCTTTGAAACCCGACGAAATTGAAATCGAATGCGAGTTACGCGCAATGTTATCGGGATCGGACGATGTCCTAGTAGTACTACAGCAACATGTAGAGGCAGAGATGAGGGGAAGATCGGTTCGTTGTTCGGAATGTTGTCGTTGCAAACTTATTTAGATCCACGAAGAAATCGTGCAATTAAAATCCATCGACAGTGGAACAAGCATCTCGAGTGGAACAAATATGGTCTCGCATGTCACACGTGCGAGAGCGGCGAGAGCGCGTGTCCACCTCCCTGACATATCAAGACTCTGGTTTGAAGTTGTTAAAATCATGTCGTCATTTACTTGAATCACTCACGGACTATTTACAAAATTCAGGTGACTTAGGTAATTCAATCAAAAACAGTAGCCGAAAACGAAGTGATCGAAAGGATTACAGCCTCGGTTTCTAATGAACCATTTAGATTAGAACAAAACCCCATATTCTTCGCGATGATGGTTCAAATCAAAGAGCTATCCGACCAAGTCAAGATGTTAAACCAAAATCGGTCGATAAAGGCACGTCTAACCGAAACCTCAAATGTTGGTCAAGGGAATATGGAGATTTTTACTCCCCCGCTCAATAGTCAAAAACATGTTCCCCATGTACAATTCCAGGGCTCCGGTCCGACTTTCATGTCGACTAACAATATAATACCACCTGCTACGGTTGTGACTACAACGCTCGGCCCAATTCCATCTTCAATGGCATGTAATTTGGATACGAAGCATCACAGCACTTTTAATTCTCCGGACGCCGATCATCCGGAACAGACTTATAACAACCATT
Source organism: Nephrotoma appendiculata (assembly GCA_947310385.1). NCBI lineage: Eukaryota > Metazoa > Arthropoda > Insecta > Diptera > Tipulidae > Nephrotoma > Nephrotoma appendiculata. The sequence goes on from OX371223.1 coordinate 276,266,350, forward strand.
TCACTGATCGGCGGTCATTATCTCGTAGTGGTATTTGTTATTCTGGGTCCACATCAGGGATAACGGTGGACATGTTTTTGTTCCAATTACAAACCGTGGCAGCATCGATGGGCTTAACTGAAGATATTCTTTTGGTTGAAGTGAGTACCGTGCTCAAGGATATTGCATTGCAGTGGTACTGGACGTATCGTCGTCATAACCCATTGGCAATATGGAAAGATTTAAAAAAGATTTCTTTGAGACATTTAAGGATAGGCGCACAGACTATGAAACTCGTAGAACTATTGAGGACCGACAGCAGAAACCGGGCGAAAGTTTCATAGACTTTTACCACCACGTTTGGGCTCTTACGCTGCAATGCAGAACCCCCTACCGCGACGAGGAATTGGTGCAGCTGTTGATGTCAAACATGACCCCTGCCTTACAATACCACCTAACTGATCAAAATTTCGAATCAATAAATGCACTGATTAAAACCTGCACCGCCTGGGAAGATACGTAGAAACGTTTCCGCATTTCATCCGATAACGTACTCGCGAATCGGCGTAGCATAAACGAGTTACACCATGCCGGCTACAATATCACTGGCCAATATGAACAAACTCAATCAGAATGTCCTATAGGGATGAAACACGCAAAACCGTATGTTCTTTGAAACCACCATTCCACCCAAACAATCAACCCGATTTGTGAATGTACCACAAACCACTATTCGCCGGCATCCGGATATTGTAGCAAATAATCCTGTCTGCTACAACTGCTCGGACATTGGTCACACATTCGTAGAGTGTCCAGTAAAGCCAATATGGGCGTGTTTTGTTACCGTTGTAGTCACAAAGACACAATTACACCGCAATGCCCACGGTGCAAGGGAAACTCTATGTGGGATCAATAGAGATCTGGGATCCAGGGCCTCCGAGTTCTACAGTGTCCAAGCAATACAGATCCGGAGTTCCACCGGATGAACCCTACGAAGTCGTAAACACACGCAATGCACCCTCGGTGGTAAACTCGTTACCCACCACCGCCAAACCACTTATTGTGTATCGGTATTAGGTCGCGGCTCCGAATAAATTCTAACAGATCCATCAATAAAATTTCGTCATTTTCCAACACAGATTCATACGGCTAGTGGTCAATCGCAGCGAGTTTTCGGATATATCCATGCATTAGTTACATTCAACAACAAGTCGAACACATTCCTACTGTGTGTCGTGCCGTCTCTCGAACAATCGCTTTACTTAGGGATTTTTTTTTTGGAATCGGTTCGGGATCAGTCCAAAACTTTCCTCTAAATCTCAACCCGGAATTTCCCGACCAGATTACCTCTCCGAAGTTTCACACCCTTCCTCCCACGGACCGAATGAGATTATATCAAATAATTGACGAGTTTCCATCCAGTACTAAATTAGGGCTGGCTAGAACCAATCTTTTGGTACATGTTATAGATGTTGGTAACGCACAGCCAATGAAACAACGTTTTTATGCAGTATCCCTCGCACGACAGAAGTTGATGTATGAGGAGTTAGACCGGATGTTGGCCCTAGACGTGATTGAGGAAAGCCAAAGCTCTTGGTGCTCACCAGTTACCCTTGTGCATAAGGCGAACGGCAAAGTGAGGCTCTGTTTGGACGGCCGCGAAGTGAACAAGGTGACCGTCAAAGATGCGTATCTGCTGCTTCTTATGAACGGCTTGTTGGGTCGGCTGGATCAAACACGATATATATCGGCTATTGATTTAAAAGATGCCTTTTGGCAAATTCAGCTCGACCCATAATCCTGCGATAAGACAGCGTTTACCGTGCCTGGACGGCCCTTGTATCACTTCAATGTTATGCAATTCGGACTTTGTAACGCCACTCAAACACTTTGTCGCCTTATGCATCGAGTCATCCCTTACCAGCTTCACGATATGGTTTTCGTATATCTGGATGACTTATTAGTCACTTTCGCCACGCTAAAAGAACATTTCACATTGCTAGAAGAAGTCGCCCGATTTTTGATGAAAGCCGGACTTACCATCAACGTTAATAAAAGTCAATTCGCATTGAGGGAGGTTAACTACCTTGGGTATATCGTGGATGACGGTTGCCTCCGCACAAACCCTGTGAAATGTTGAGCTATTCTGGAGTTTCCAACTCCAAAGTCTACAAAACAGATTAGTAGGTTTCTCGGTATGTGCGGTTGGTATCGCCGATTCATTAAGAACTTCGTCTCGTTGGCTCCTCCACTAACCGACCTCACTAGTAAGTCCAGTGCCAAGTGGCCTAGCGCGGCTGTACAATTCTTTAGCGCTTTAAAATTAGCTCTTTCATCAGCTCTTGTGCTAGCTAACCCTGAAAACAGTAAGCCCTTCTATATACAGTACGATCCAGTAGGCAGTGTCCTTTTCCAGACAGTCACCGAGGGTGGGGAAAATCCTATTGAATTCATCTCACATAAACTCAATGCGGCCCAAAACAACTATTCGGTGACTGAACTGGAATGCTACGCCGCGGTAAACACTGTGCAAAAGTTCCGGCCATATATAGAGGGATATCCTTTTATGATTTACACAGACCATGCCAGTCTCAAATGGCTAATGTCACAATAGGATCTGTCAGGGCGGCTAGCACGGTGGAGCCTTAAACTCCAATCATACGGACTTCAGATCGGTTACAGGAAGGGCTCTGTTAATGTTGTGCCTGACGCCTTGTCTTGTTCTTTTTGTGATGAGGTCACCCCACTGGTCTAAACTGTAGCTGTTCAAACGGTCAAATCTCCCTAGTTACTCCCGAACCGACCACTCTGGTAAATCTAAAACGACTAACTATGCAAATTCAAGTGATCTTTCAATATCTAGTTTATGTAGGTCACCTCAGCTACCCGTATTACATATTGACTTGGGCTCACCTTCGTTCTTAGATGAGGAGTATGTCAAGCAAATTGACCACATACGGCAAATGTCGGATTGTGAACACAACTTTCGAATCGAGGGTAACAAACTGTTAATCGCACCTGCTTACTGGAAACTGGTGGTTCCAATCTCAATGACCAGTTGTCTAATTACACAGGCTCATGTTTCACAAACTTCGGCGCATATGCGAGTAGCAAAAACTCTTGAACGACTCCAAAGACAGTTTTTCTGGGTTCGTATGGCAAACGCAGTTCAATATTTTATCGCAAATTGCACCCAGTGTAAAATGAATAAAGGCGAGAATTTTTCAACACGACCAACTATGGGAGCGCCAACGGTATCAACTCGTCCTTTTCAAAAGCTTTATGTTGACTTTTTGAGACCATATCCTTACATAGTGATAGCACACGATCATTATTCTTATTTGTGCTCGTCAAACCGTTACGCGAATCCTCGGCTAGTTTATTATGTTCTTTCCTGGAGAATGAATAATTTTTGCTGTTTTCAGTCCCGGAGGCCTTTACTTCCGATAATGGTAAATTGTTTACCTCAAAGCCTTTTAAAGACTTGCTTGCAAAATATAAAGTTTCACATGTTCGAACTCCAATTTATTCCCCTCAGAGTAACTCGTCGGAGAAAGTTAATAGGACGTTGCTTGCGCAGTTCGATCGTACATTGACGATCGAGAGCACAATGAATTGGATCTTCATCTCCAAGAAGTGGCCGCAGTCTTGCGAAACGTTATCGAATAACGACCCGAACGAAATCCAGATGTTGACTAAACCAGACCGATTGAATCTGGTTCGCGATAAAATTATTCACTATTTGAAAGTTGCCCACGAAAGGACATCTCGCCATTATAATCTTCGCAGCCGAGATAGGAGCTTCAATCCTGGACAATCTGTCTTTGTAAGTTCTTTCGCACAGAGTGACGCACTTAATAAATTTTCTGCCAAATTGTCCGCCAAATTTATACCCGCCATCATTGACTGTAAAGTGGGTAATGTCGCATATTCTGTTAGAAACTTAAAGGCGAAGTCGCTTGAAATTTCCCATGCTAAGGATATACGAGTATAACACGTTTAAATTATAGTAGGTTGTTGGAATTAACAGAAAAATTGTTGAGCCCGGAGAGACAATTTCAGGGTGTGAGGCAGCCCTACGATTTATAACATCGCATTCGATGCTCCGTCACACGTCGAAGCGCACGGTGCATTGTGAACGCCCTACCGGTTGAATTGAAACAAAATGTCGATATTTTTTTCGGAAATGCAAATTGTTCAAGCACATAACATTAGCGACAAAAATATGTCATCAGCATAAATAAGTATACGAAGAGGTTAATGCACTTAAATCGCATATACGCCAAATATATTACAAATCATTCTTGACGGTGTGTCAATAATTCTTATGTGTCGAATCAGCAGCTATCAAGTTTCAATATACGAACTATAAATTTATATTAAAATTAAGTAAACTATAATGTAAGCAATTATATTTTGTTGCTGTTATCAATATTATAAATTTTGTATATAAACCAAAGCAAAATTAATAAAAGTTAAGTAGTTAAATACACTTCAGACTGTTATTATCCCTCACCAGTGGTAAGATAATAACAACTCACTACGAAGCTAAGTTAGGAATTACAACCCGACTTAACATTGGTCCTTCGAGCCTCCAAAAAACAACTGGCGGCCAATCAAAAACATAGACCAATAAGATTATCATTATTAAGATAACATTGGTCAAAAGTTCGAGCTAATAACCAACAAGCATCGAAACTGTAACCATCACAACAGCAGGTGGTGCAGACAATACATCGGGAATCCAAGCCAACGGACAACAGGCAACGGATAATTCAAGCCAATGAACAACCGGCACCAGTTCAACCAGCCATAGTCAGTACATCAGTCGAAGCCAGAAACCAACGAGCAGCAAAAGTATCGACAAAGATGGAAAGTCGCTTGCAGGATCAGGAAATCACAGGCGACAAAATAGTTCAGCTCAACAGGAACTACCAAAAAGACGGGCCAGGCAGGAAAACAAAAGCATATTTAGAGTCCAAAATAGCAACATTAAAGGAACTCTATAAAACATGTGTAGCTAGAAACCGATGAAATGATAAGAAGAGAGATCTCAACATTAGAAGAAAATCATCCGAATTTCAACGAGCGAAAAAAGATATCGGGTATTTACGACACCCTAATCGATGAAATGCGAGGTAAGCTGAACCAAAAGACACCACTCACACCGATAGCAACAACATCGGGTGATAATACTTTAAAAACAAAATTTCCATTTTCGAATTCGGACAACGAAGAATCTGTAGAACCGAATAACAACGATCGAATAGAATTCGATCACATGGTGAAGCTACAAAGCGTTAAAATGAGATCGCTGTATAAAGAAATAAATACAGCGAAAGACTCATTACTACAAAAAGTTTCAAGACAAGCGCTACAACTGTTAATGAAACGAATAGAACGCATGATGGAAAAAATCATGGATCTAAATGAAAAAATATGTGTCGAGGCCACAGAAGAAGAGGAAAGTAATTTAAAATATTTCACAGACGGATATTACGAGACCATCAAAAACGAACATGATGATATTGTCACCAAAATTACCACGGAAATTGACAGCCAACTAACAAACAACAACAAGCTTGATGTACGGTTGCCGAAAATCGAAACTCCAGTTTTTTACGGGGAATACACGAAATGGAAAGGATTTGCACACATTTGAAAAATTAGTACACAACAACGATAAGCTTACCGAAACCCACAAGATCAACTATTTGAAGAATCATCTAGGGGGTTCAGCTGCTAAACTAATAAACCATCTGGAGTCAACAGCAGACAACTATATAGAGTAGCGTACGAAATAATAAAAAAGAGATACAACAATGAAAGAATTTTGTCAACAACGTATTTCAACCAGCTGATTAATCAGCCTAATAGTTATAACAACAGAGAGTGCTTCAGGTATCAGAATAATGCATGATACCACAAAGGAAGCAATCCACAACATCAACAACATTATCAAAGAGAAGGATAAGTTCGATGCTCTGATCACTCATATACTACAAAAAAAATTAGATAATGAGACAATCAGAATCTACGAAACAACATTAGATGGCCCAAGAAAGGGTCAAAATTTAAATAAATTTTTGGAATTCTTAGAAAAACGGTTTCAATCTCTAGAAACAATAAGTAATAAAGGTACTCGCCAACCAACAACAACCGGTAACCAATACCAAACAACTTCAAGATTTCAACCGACCAAGGCATTAACAATGCTAACAACAAATGTACATAAATGCGTTAATTGTAATGGATTACATAAAATTGAACAATGCAGATCGTTCCTACAAATGTCAACTTTGGAGCGCAACAAGATATGCAGTATAAAAAACCTTTGCAGAATATGTCTGGGTGATCATAATCTCTCCCGAGCTTGTCGATCAGAAGCAAAATGTTTGGTGTGCAAAGGCAGTCATCACACTCTACTTCACACAAGAGAAGGTCCCTCTAAAAATACCAGTGAATACCAGCAAAAAACAACTCCTGCACCTCATCACTCAACCACAGAACCGGTAAAACCAACGATCGGAACACATATGTTCAACAGTACAACAACAGAATCGCAAGTACTTTTAAGCACAGCATTAGTAAAAGTTATGACAAATGGCCGTCATCCAGAATTATTAAGAGTACTCATTGATCCCGGCTCTCAAGCATCCTTCATAACTCACGAGGCTGCCAAGAAACTAAACATACAAAGTAAAAGAACACACGTTGAAGTAAAGGGAATAGGAGGAATTAAAGCAGGTATATCAGATCAACAACTAACGTTCCATATTGAGCCTAGATTCTCCTCAAAGTTCAAAATGCAAATGAGTGCATTGGTTGTTGATAAAATAGTAGGAAATCTGCCGGAGTACAGCTTTGACGCCTGGAACTGGCTTCATATCAATAATCTATTATGGGCAGATCCAAATTATAATATGCCAAACAAAATCGACATATTACTTGGTGCAGACTATTATCCAGCCATAGTAATGAATGATATAGTAAAAGGTGCAACAAAAGATCCAGTTGCACAAAAAATAGAACTAGGATGGACAATATTTGGGCTACTTCATCATGGAAGGTCAACAGCCATTCAGAGCATGATAACTCAAACAGAATTGGAAAACAGATTACGGAAATTTTGGGAGATTGAAGAAATACAAAATGGGAGAGCACTAACTGACGAAGAACAACAATGCCAGGAACATTACAATAAAAATCACCAGCGAGACATCAATGGGAGATATATAGTGCGCATTCCATTCAAAACAAACCCACCAATGATCGGAGCATCAAAGAATAGGGCATTAGCCAGATTTCTACAGTTAGAAAGAAAAATTGCAGGGTCACCATCATTCGCAAGTGACTATAAAAAATGTATAAAGGAGTATATAGAGTTAGGTCTCATGAAACTCTGCAATAAGGAAGCTAAAGTAAAAACATCAACAACAGAAGAATACTTTATACCTCATCACGCGGTGATTAAAGAAAGTAGCACTGCTACAAGACTACGCGTTGTGTTTGACGCATCCGCAAAAACGAGCAACAACAAGAGCCTCAATGATCAACAATTAATCGGACCAACTTTACAAGAAGAGCTGATATCACTCCTGCTGAGATGGAGGAAACATAAGGTCGTTTTCACAGCAGACATTGAGAAAATGTACCGCCAAATCCTCGTACACGAAGACGATCAAAAGTATCAAAAAATACTACGGAGAGAAAATGAAAATGAGCAGATCAGAGAATACCAATTAACAACAGTATCATTCGGAACCGCTAGTGCTCCTTATCTAGCCATTCGCACCTTGCAACAGTTAGCGAATGATGAAAAAGACGAATTTCCCATAGCAGCTAATATTATTTTAGAAGACTGCTATGTAGATGACATTTTAACAGGTAGTGATTCTCTAGAAGAAGCACAACGACGACAACAACAATTAACGAAAATACTAGGGAAAGGAGGATTTCAACTTCGAAAATGGGCAAGCAACTGTCAGGATCTGTTGGAACAAAGTCCACATGAATCACGAGCAATAAACAAAATAGATATAAAATTAGACGAAACTATAAAAACTCTGGGAATTTCATGGAACCCTAAAACCGACACATTTGAATTTAAAATAAATATAAGAACAAATAGATCGGATGTCGTCACGAAAAGGAGCCTGTTATCTGAAGTATCACAATTATTTGATCCACTCGGTTGGTTATCACCAACCATCATCGTAGCAAAAATACTACTGCAAAAACTATGGTTAACAGGACTAGAATGGGACAAACCACTTAACATTAAAAGCAAATTGTTACCATTGTCTCCATTCTTAAAAGATGAACTATTAAGAGTTGGGGGCAGACTACACAATTCAACAGCCTGGTCATATGATGAGAAGCATCCTATCATTCTACCGCAGTCACATCCAATAGTAAACTTGATAATCCAAGAGGGCCACAAAACAACAATGCATGGCGGTACCCAATTAACATTAGCACATATTCGAACAAAATATTGGATTATTAATGGCAGAAATCTTGTCAGACAACAAATATCTAAATGTTTAAGATGTCATCGTTTCAGCAAAACTATAAAAAACCAACTAATGGCCAATTTACCAGAAGCCAGAATAACTTCCACCAGATCATTCCTAAAAACAGGAGTGGATTATGCTGGGCCATTCAGCGTCAGAGTATCAAAAGGTAGAGGGAATAAATCTTATAAAGGATACCTTGCAATTTTTGTGTGTATGTCAACCAAGGCTGTGCACATTGAAGTGGTCAGCGATCTAACAACCGACGCGTTCATATCGGCATACAAACGCTTCATTTCACGGAGAGGAATATGCACAGATATTTTTTGCTATAACGGCACTAATTTTGTGGGTGCTAGCAAGGCAATGGAATTAAAAACTTTGAAAACAATAGAAGAAACAGCTTTCAATATTATTATTTCTACCGCCGACCAAGGCACGAAATGGCATTTCATTTCTCAAGGAGCACCACATTTCGGTGGCTTATGGGAAGCAGCTGTAAAATCTGTAAAATATCACCTGAAACGAGTGATAGGGGAAGCAACATTGACGTTTGAAGAACTAACAACCGTAACATGTCAAATAGAGGCCTGTCTTAATTCAAGACCTATATCACCAATGACCAATGATCCAACTGATCCTACATTCTTAACTCCCGGTCATTTCCTAATTGGAGAATCTCTCTCAGCACAATCAGAAGAAAGCATTTCAGAGGAAAATATGAATTTGTTAACCAGATGGAAAATAATCCAAAAAATGAAGGAAGACTTCTGGAAGAGATGGTCACACGACTATTTGCATCAATTACAACAACAAGCAAAATGGACCACAAGTACACCTAATTTAAGGATCGGACAATTAATTCTTGTTCAAGATAACAACATTCCACCATCAAGATGTTTAACTGGACGGATTACAGAAGTTCATCCAGGAGAAGACGGAATTGTCCGGGTGGTAACACTTCGCGGCCCCGGAAGGGCTCTTATAAAAAGACCAATAACAAAATTGGCGCCTCTTCCTATCGATGATAGCATCAAAGAGCAATGTGGGAATTTGGCTACTCAAACAACTACAGCATTGTCAACCATGGTTATTAATAACTCTAAATTCAGAAAGCGCAAATCACCTGAAGAACTCTCACGTGAAGAGAAAAACCACCAAGACTTTGGATGCGTGGTCAAATAGAAGAGGATGTAAAGAAGGCTGCAAGAAACATCAAACCGATTCATCAACCTCAAATAAAAAAAAGGAAAATTCGACCATGTTATCAATCTCGATTAATGCTTTATACTATGATTCCATTATTAAGCTTACTTGGGGTATGCTCAGCGATAACCAACAACTCTAAATTTGATATCACCACTCTAAACACTACAACCGGGATATATTTTGAAAATATTGGGACAGCTCAGTTGTCGCATCAACAATGGACGATTGTATCATATTTCAATCTATCAACAATGTTAATAGAAGCACAAGGATATAACGCAGCGATCGAAAGAATGGACAACTTCTGCCAAGAAGATAATGGGTGGTTACAACTAAGGCAAGTGTGTAGAACCGCGATCATACAACTAAAACAACAAATGATCAACATAAATCACAGTAACAAAATATTCCAACCTACATATAAATCTAGTCGGATAAAAAGAGGTTTAGTGAATGTAGTTGGCACACTTACCAACCAACTATTTGGGATCCTTGACCAAGACGATGCACAACGATACGATGATGAAATAAATTCAATAAAAAATAATGAAGAACAGTTGCTTAAATTACTGAAAGAACAAATTACAATCACTGAATCAACAGTATAAATTATAAAAAAGGATTGGATAGCAGTCAATAATCATCTACAAGAACTAGACAAACAAAGAATGTCAATCCTCAATTAAGTACAGCGAAATGAGAATGAGAACCTAGCAATACAAAGGTTTATAGCGCTATGGATACATTTATCAATAGAAATGATAACCTTCACTTCAATACAACAACAACTAATCGATGTCATTACCGATATCCATCATAGCAAAATAAATACTTTCATTCTCAAACCAGATCAACTTAAGATGGAACTGCAGAAATTACACGAAATGATCCCAGCCGATGCTACCATATATGGAGAAAACAGTATGATAACATTGTACCAAATGATGACAGCTAAGGTTGGACAAGCAAACAACGTATTAATTTTGAACTAAAAATGCCTTTACTGACCAACAAGATATATCAAATCATCAAACCAATCGCTATTCCAACCAGACACAAAGACATGTTTGCGTACATGAACCCATCAAGTGAATTGATTTTGATAAGCTTAAACAGAGAATCTTACTACGCAATGTCAGAAGACGAGCTTTCGGCCTGCAAGACCATACAGAGCACTGAATATATATGTATGATCCACAACGTGATTCAGAGCACGCAAAAGGAACCAACACCAGGTGAGATTAATTTGGTCATGGACAGGGAAACAAATACAGACAATTGCGAGATTCGATTCATAACACAGCGAAATATGTGGATTCCCACACACGATCCAGGTACATGGATTTTTATATCTGAAAGGGATCACAAGATAATAATTATTTGCAACAAAGAAGTAACGACCACAACTATAAGAGGAACAGGAGCTATAACGATGCACAAGGCCTGCACAATTACCGATGGAACAGCAATTATACATTCCATTCAAAACTTTAATACAAAGGTAGCAGTATTCTATCAGCCAACGATAAATCTCAGCAGCCTTCTCATGCAAGCAGAGACCGTAACGTACCCGAACTCTACCAATAGAATTTCCACACAAAATAACGAATTCAGTGATATACTCATGGATTTAAATCAACTGTCAAGTAATATTACCCACCTGAGTACTTCAATACATGATAAAGATCAACAATTCAATATCCATGATGTTCACCACTACATTGATCTATATGGGATCATCATTGCCTTTATAGGATTCATCATTGCATGGATTTGCTGCCATAAAGCCGTAACATCTTTAAAATCACAATCATCTAGTGAAAGAGTTCGTCCACGTCCATTACCACGTCGGTTCATTTCAACTAACGCCGGCCCGGAGGATGTTCAAGCACATAACATTAGCGACACAAATATGTCATCAGCATAAATAAGTATACGAAGAGGTTAATGCACTTAAATCGCATATACGCCAAATATATTACAAATCATTCTTGACGGTGTGTCAATAATTCTTATGTGTCGAATCAGCAGCTATCAAGTTTCAATATACGAACTATAAATTTATATTAAAATTAAGTAAACTATAATGTAAGCAATTATATTTTGTTGCTGTTATCAATATTATAAAATTTTTATATAAACCAAAGCAAAATTAATAAAAGTTAAGTAGTTAAATACACTTCAGACTGTTATTATCCCTCACCAGTGGTAAGATAATAACAACTCACTACGAAGCTAAGTTAGGAATTACAACCCGACTTAACACAAATTGCAGATTGTTTTGTATGGGCTAGTGATTCCCTTTCGAAATTGTAAATGTCAGACTGCACATTGATGAAAAATTTTGAATAATACTACATGAATTTAATATGATTGTACTCTGATGTTTTTGGTCCGAAATGTTATAAGAAGTAAAGAAGAATAAAAAAAACGGTCATTCGGTTGTTAGTCATTAAAAAGAAAAATCGGTTTGTTAGGCTGAAAAAAAAATAAAATTGGATTTAATATAAATTAATTAGTAAATCAATTTTGTTTGTGTTTTGAAATTGTTGGTTTGTATAAGATTACATTTGCCGCGTTTTTTTTCCTCCCTTCTTATAACATTTTGGACCAAAAAATACAAAGTACAATCATATTAAATTCATGTAGTATTATTCAAAATTTTCAATCAATGTGCAGTCTGACATCTACAATTTCGAAAGGGAATCACTAGCCCATAAAAATATACTGTTTATATTGGAGGTTGAACCCAGGTTGAACCTTCAACATAAACACCAAAAGTTAACTTGGAGTTAACCCGACTCAATCCAAAAATTTTTTTAGGTCGAGTTAACTCTGGTTAATATAAACGCCCAGAGTCGAGTCGAAAAACAACAACCAAAAATCATCAGTAAAGTAAAAAAATAAAAATGGCGATTTTTCATATTTTTCTTGTACGAGCGCGTCTGTGTCTAAATTCGGCAGCATATTTTTGTGATTTTTACGATTTTTTATTTTTCGAAAGTTCGAAAGAAAAACTAAGAATGATTTTTTGAAAGGAAATATTTGAATGATTTTGACATTTATAACCTGGTTTCGACTCAACATCAAGATAACTCTCCAATATAAACACTAGAAGTTAACTTCAAGGTTAACCTAAAGTTAACTACAAGTTGACTCGACCTGGGTTCAACCTCCAATTTAAACAGTATAAAAGATAACAAAACAATCTGCAATTTGCATTTCCGAAAAAAAATATCGACATTTTGTTTGAATTCAACCGGTAGGGCGTTCACAATGCACCGTGCGCTTCGACGTGTGACGGAGCATCTAATGCGATGTTACAAGTTGTCGACTTACATTGACGTCACCAGTAAACAATTATTGTCACAGGCCAGTATTAGAAGACTGGGCGGTTAGCTTCGATCCTTAAATGTGTTTGAAATAAATCAGATTTAATAATAAATCAAAGCACCGTTAATATAAAACGAAAACATTTAATCGATTACACGTATAAAGTAAACAAAATTATTAAAGTATACCCTACACGAGTGGGTATAATATGAATGAAATAAACATAAATAATTATTTTCATGTTAATTTGTTAACAACGAACGCCGCATAAATTATGTCAAGATGATTAGTAAATTACAGTTTCGGTTAAACCTTTAACACTTTATTGTTAAGTACGAACTTCCAATTATGATAATCGCATCAAGACCAACCAATTATGTATTCAATCAATCATATTAACACAACATAATTGCTGCTGCTATGTTCACGATGATGACATTACATATATACACTTTACATGTTATGAATGGACCTCCCATCGGCGTTAACCCTCTACCACCTTGAAAAGTTTTACTATTCATTTGTGCGATCGATTAAATTAAATGATGAGCTCAATTTTCACACTTCGACACAGTACCAAGGATTTCTTTTCATGAATTAATATTTTTTTCTAGTTCCGTTTCGTAATGAATGTATAATTTGAATGGTACATCGGTATGCTGCTGCTCATCCATAAATTATAATTCAATTACGCATATCGCAAAGATTGTAGTGCTCAGCATTTTATGCTAATTGATTTTATTGTATGTATGAGCGCGCACGACTCTATAATTATAATAGGCCGACGACGGTATAATTACGATGATTTTAAAGTTTTGCGGTTCGCTAGATTTCATTATATGTATATGAACCTTATATGCGGATTTTGGATATCACAACATAAAAATTCCCATGACCATCAAATAAATCGCAGCGTCACATGAAATAGTTTAATTCATACCGCGGCTACACGCGTTTTAGAATCCAACTGTGTCTATCGTTTCATGTTTGGAGTAAGATCTGAGCGCGATGCAATAAAATCTAATCGCCTAACAAATATTTGAACTAAAGAAAAAACTGCGATTGTGTCGTTATTTTGGAATTGGAGCGAAAGAATTTGCATAAAATAAAATTTAGTTTTCTTAAGCATCTTCTTGTTACGAAAGACGTAAAGAGTGGTAAGAAGACGTACGCATGTGAGTAAATTAAATATTTTGGGCTGACAAATTTGCTGAGTGTAGGAGTACGTCGTAATATAGATGGAATGTTCAAATTTTTGATTTGCGAACAATTTTACCAAAATTATGTAATAAAAATATGGATTTAGCAATGAAAGTTGTTTCGAGGCTGAACTCGTGACTAATCGTACACAACCACGAGGTTGAAAATTTTCCGATCTCAACATGAAGATGGCTGCACATGTCAACAAAAGTGGGGAGTGTTTTGTACATGCGTTGAAAGGTATATCAACCGAAATATCAACCATTTTGGACGCGTTCTTAACAATTTTTTGAGTGAGTCGATGTGGTGATTTTGTGAAAATGGAAAATGGTTGAAAGACAATATTCCTACACAAATCAAAGATGAGTTGGACGCTGTGTACGGGGACTGCACTATCATTTACCACCGCGAAATTTTGGGCAGTTGAATTTAAACGTGCCGAATCAATATTTAGGCATGAGAAAGCTGTCCGCGCGATGGGTGCTGCTTTTGTTGACTTTGGACCAGAAACCTATTCGAATGGCGTGTTTGGCGCAATAAATCAGAGTTTTGGCGTCGGCTAATTACTGTTGGTGAAACTTGAAAACACAATTACGCTCCAGAATCAAAAATATATAGTCAAAATAGTAGTGTTCGAAGAGGGAATTGGCTTCTAAAAAGGCAAATACTATTTCTTCGGCTTCGAAAGTGATGACGACTATTATCTGGGACAGTTATGAAGTTATTCGATTATCTTCAATATGGAAAACCATTGCGGGAGCATACTATACGCATCATTACTTGATAAGCGAGCATCATTACTTGACAATTCACGGTGTGAACTGCTTGACCACTCTACTTACTCAAGAGAGCACCAAGCGACATTTTAGCGCTAAAAGTTGCGCTCTGCGGACGCAACAATACAACAAAGCTTTTTTGCAGAGAAAGATGACGATTCGGGTGGGTTAAAGAGATGGGAGCAAATGTGTAGAGAATAAAAAAAATTTGAAGAAAAATGTCTTGTATCTTTGTCAGGTCAGAAACTTTTCAGGCAACTCCCGTAACACAATAGAAGTGCTTCGACTCTAAAATAAATATGAAAAAATGATTGAAAAAATGGCTCGAACGGGCAGTAATAATAAATTTAATAATAATTCGACGACCTACATAACAGGCAGGATTGGTTAAATTTAAGTGGTGGCCACGCTTACTTGGACGGAATACAACAAATCAGTGCGTCTTTTCTGAATTAATCCCGAATAGGAACAGGGAAAATGTTTGTCACATGTTTCACAGAGAGGCAGTGTCCTGTGAGAATACCTTTAGTCGTTCTAAACTCTCGTCTTCGCAGGGAAACTAACGTATTTGAGCGCCCCAATTTCATAAGATCAAAAGTTTAGTTCATAAGTTGTCTTGCTATTTTAGACATTGATGCACCGTTCATTTGCCTGGTTTTACTGTGCAATATTAGTGGAGGATACTTTGCCTCAACCAAGAGAAGACCTATACTAATACGCTATCACATCAGCTCAAACGCTGCAATAAACAAGGAGACCAACTGAAATATTCACTTTAAATAGGACACACAGGAGATTCCGGCTCCTTCTCGCGCATATGGTAAATAGACGAAAACGTTTTTATCAAAGCATAAAGAAGTTATTCTGTAATCAAGATTCGCTAACTCCTCCTTACGGGAATCGTTTATCTGCAATTTTCTATCCGGAGTCATTTCCACTGTAAATTCTAAACAAACTGTTTAGAATTATGTTAGACAAAATAAGGTATTAAAAATCTCCGTACTATTTCGATGTGTTGTTGAAATTGACTAACAATTTATTTTTTAATTTCTAGGTTTTTATACACAAAAGAAAACCTAAATTATGACTAACTTATAATAGAACACGATAACAAGAAACTGCAAAGAATGCAAGCGGATGTGTCATTTTCACATATACGTGTTGCGCTGTCTATGCATATCAAATGATCATCCGCTCACACGCTTTACATTGTTTCCTGTTATCGTGTGAAATAAACTGTTCATGATTGAACATACTCCCGGGCGACTATGGCAAGGTTGTACTATGCAGTAGCGGCCGTTGATTGTGGTCGAAGTGGATCTAATGGGCGCCGGCGCCGTATGTAAGCTATGATCCAGACTATTCCGACGATAAGAGCGCTCCAGAATAAAATATGAATCATGGTGTAGTGATGAACATGATGTTGATTTTGGTTGGTGAAGAACTCATTTCTCTGGATCAGGTGCTCATTTTCCCGAAGAGCTGCTATTTCATCTTCCAACTTTTTAGTGTCCAGACCGGAGATGAGGTCAGCCGCAGCGTCATCACGCACCTTGGTTTTGATGTGATTTCCAAGATTTTTCAACTGCTTGGAAGTGGTGATGCCCGAGGTTGATCTTTGAAACGCCTTGCTTATACTGTTGGTTGCTGTGCCCACAGCTACAATGTATGACTCCCTGTCGCGTAATATACAGCCTGCATCAATGCTAATTATTCCCGAGCCTTGAAGAGTGAGCGGACTAGATTGGGATCCACATAAGACATCGACCGTAGTTTCGTTGGGAACTGCATAAATCCATTGATTGGGTGCCTTGAGGGGAATCCATCTATTAGTGGAATTCCTAGTTTGAAAGCTGCAGAATTGCTCACGAGCGGCTTTCCGCTGAAGGATGGCTACCTCGCATCGACCGTTGTTAGAGAATGCGTTGAAGACGGGTGATGTCTCGCATAGGAAATGTGCTGAGGAAACAATCTGACAACGAGATAGTTGTTCCGTAGAGAAGAACGCGAAATGTTCGCGATGGCTGTCCATGGCCAGATACTCAGTTGAAGTTACTATGCTTGACTGTGTGTGGTCATGCAGAATGTCCGGCACGGCAATCACGGAGAGAAGCGTATACTCTGTTGCGAACGCCAGTGGAATGATGACTTCGATGATCACGTTCTTCTTGGTCATTCTACTTCTGACTGTTAGACTCTGATATACATGTATCAGATCAGACAATTGGTGACCAGGGACGCTGACGGCTGTCGGTACATGTTGCCGAATCAGCGAAAGTTGTTCTTCTAATTGGTCCGGCGTGAGTATGGTGGGATGCAAAATCTCATGATGAGCGGAGTACACTATGTTAAGCAAACTGTGTTGGGTGTCTTCCAAGTTCTGTAAGATCAAGGTTAACTCGATTATGTTCATTACCACCGAGCGAACCCTGTCCTCATAGCTTCGATACTCTTGTAGTACCTTTAGCTCCTCCCTTAATCGCCTCTGCTCTTGTAATAGGTTGTTCATGGACATCATGGTGAGATTGGAATTATGCTTTATCAATTTTACCGTGTTATCTATTATTGATGTTTGATTCTGTATTAATGTCAGTAGATGATTTTCGTTGGTGTTGATCGTGTCAAACTGGGATTCGTATTGGGCTGCATCGCGTTGCGACAAGATGCCAAATATATCGCCCAAAGCAATCCCCAACGTATCTCCTAATCCTCGCTTGGATCGCTTGCGTTCCTTATTGCTATCTTTTAGTAACTTGTTTTCAGCTATTAGGTTGTTGAGTCGCCATTGCAAATGTTGTAGGGTAGTATTACAGTTGAATCCTGGCAGATCTTTACAAGCTCCTTGTAGTTGGGCTACGGCTTGCTTACAGTTTTCTACCTCTTTCCAATAGTCGGTCAAGTTGTAAAAAATTACTAATTTCCATTTCATGGCGACGGCTTCTAGGGTTCCCATTTCCTCAAAGGATATGCCTGATGGATGGTCGAAGGGGCGGATGTTAGTGATACCGCGCGCCAAACCTAGAATGGTGCATACTGATAATAGCGCCAAGGCTAAATTGCTAGCCCTTAAACCACACTTTGCTCTTCTCGGCGGTTGCTTCCTGATAGGTGGGGCTTCGTTGTTGGCGGCTTCGAGTTCTGGAGTATTTGTCATCTCCGCTTCTATGGGGAGCTTGCATAGTTTGGTGATTGGTCGTTTGTACACATTGTCCTTGCATTTAACCGTGGCCACGCGAACTAGACCATCAGCACCAGCTTGAGTTTCAATAATGCGACCTAATTTCCAATATGTTGTCGGTAGTTGATTGTCTCGCAAGAGGACTAAGTCGTTTATCAATAAGTTGGGTTGCGGCGTTTTCCATTTGCTGCGTTGCTGTAATTGGTGTAGATATTCAACTGACCATCTCTTCCAAAAGTCTTGTATCATCCGTTGTACTAGGTGCCATCTTGTGGTCAGAGGTATGTTCTCGACCATGCCAGAAGGCTGGCTCTTGAGAGCTTCCCCGATCAAAAAATGGCCAGGAGTTAATGCCTTAAGATCGGATGGATCATTGGTTAACGGCGTCAATGGTCTCGAATTTAGGCAAGCCTCTATTTGAGCGGTGATGGTACTTAATTCTTCATAGGTAAGAGTAGTGGCACCTATGACTCGTTTTAAATGACCCTTTACGGATTTAATTCCGGCTTCCCAAATGCCTCCAAAATGAGGGGCGAATGGTGGTATGAAATGCCAAGTTGTCTCGCCTTCGGCTATTGCATTTGTTATATCGATTGGCAATGTGGTCAAGGCGACGTGAAGGTTCTTCTTCATTTCGGCATCGGCACCAACGAAGTAGGTGCCATTATCCGAATACAGATCCGTGCATAAGCCTCGTCGTGACGTGAATCGTTGGTAAGCGGCAATGAAGGCGGCCGTTGTTAAGCTACTAACTATTTCTATATGTACGGCCTTGGTCACCATGCAAACAAATAGGGCTATGTATCCCTTATATGATTTATGACCTCTGCCTTTTGTTGTTCTCAGCTGAATAGGTCCAGCATAATCGATCCCAGTTTTAGCGAATGGTCTGCCTGGCCATACTCTGGAACCTGGAAGATCACCCATAAGTTGTCTCGTATTTTGTTGTTGGTGCCGGAAGCATGTAACACATTTATTTATCACGAGTCGTACAGCTCGCCTTCCATCCAGGATCCAATATCTATCTCTTAGGTGTGATAGCGTCAGCTGTACTCCTCCATGCAACATTAACTTGTGGGCTCTTTCGATGAGTTTCCGAGTAATTGAATTATTTTTACCCAAAATAATGGGATTTTTGGTGGCTGTTGGGATGTTCGCGTTCTGCAGTCGCCCTCGCATTCGTAATACACCATTGTCATCTAGAAAGGGGTTCAAAGATAAAAGCTTGCTGTTATTCGGCAATCGTTGTGTGTTTCTCAGACATCTCAGCTCCTGGTAGAAGTCTTCCTCTTGACTCATGCGGAATATAATGGTTTCAGGCGCGATCGCCTTAAATGTTGGAATTTTCCGTGCAGCCCGATTAATGAACGTTGCGCAGATTGCTACTACTCGTTTTAATTTGTCATAACTGGAAATCCTTTGAAACAATCCCCACCAGACGTTGGTTACATTCGTTGTTGCTATTAAGGTTATCTTCTCCTCGTATTCCTCAGGGCGATAGGCTTGTGGGTCCGTCTCACTGTTTTGCTCGATATCTTCAGGGAGTCCCCATAGAGTTGAATCATGTTGTAGAAATTCTGGTCCATGCCACCATAACTTGCAGTGGACTAATTCTCTAGGAGATGTTCCTCGAGAAGCGAGGTCTGCGGGATTCTCGTGGGACCTTACGTGATGCCAAGTGGCTGTTGGTAGCTTTTGTTTTATGCACGAGATGCGGTTTGCAACAAATGTTTTGAAGCGCCTTGGTTCTCCCTTGATCCAGCTTAGCGTGATGGACGAATCGGTCCAAGCGTGCGTTTCACACTCATTTAGCTGCATTGCAAGTTGCACATGCCTTAATAGTTTAGCTAGTAGTCTAGCTGCGTTTAACTCTAATCGAGGAACTGACAGCTTTGTTTTGATGGGAGCCACCCGTGTTTTGGCCATTACAAGATTAGTGGTTACTTGTCCTGCCTCGTTGGTAGTCCTGCAATATACTACAGCGGCGTATGCAAGTTCGGAGGCGTCAGCAAAGCCGTGTAGTTCCTTTCTGGTGCTTCTTGTTGTGTTGACCCACCTAGATATTTTTATGTTCTTCACAGCGGGCATTTCCTTCTTGTAGATCAACCATTTTTTACCTATTTCTTCTGGTAGTGGTTCGTCCCATTCGATCCCGGAGGCCCACGTACCTTGCATCAGAATCTTAGCAGCAATGGTGACGGGTGCTAACCAACCGATTGGGTCAAATAATTTTGATGAATCAGCCAAGAGTGAACGTTTGGTGGCCGTCCCCTCAGACAATTCCAAATTGTCTACGTGAAATTCAAAGGTGTCTTTCGTGGGGTTGTAATGAATCCCCAAGGTTTTGATGCAATCGCTTAATTTTAACAACACGTTACCGGTAGCTTGCAATTCTGTTGGTATTTGCGCTAATAGCTCCGGACTATTGGAAGACCACTTCCGTAGTTTTAGTCCACCTTTCTCGGAGAGCCCTATTAGTTGTTGTATCATGGCCGAGGCTTGGTCTAAGCTGTCGTTTCCTGTCAGCAAATCGTCCACATAGAAGTCAGACAATATGGTTTCGGAGGCGATAGGAAACGATCGCCGTTCGTCTTCAGCTAGTTGCCTTAAAGCACGCACAGCCAGAAAGCTGGCGGCTGTGGTGCCATATGTGACCGTTTTTAACCTGTAGATGTCTATGGGGTTTGTTGGTTCCGTCCTCCATAGAATTAGTTGATAATTTCTATCTTGCTCGTGAATCCATACCTGCCGATACATTTTTTCTATATTGGCCGTCAGCACGTACTGATGTTTACGCCAACGAAGGATTATGTCCGCCAAATCTTGCTGTAACTTTGGGCCGATCATCATTTTCTCATTAAGGGATGATCCATTTGTTGTTTTGGATGACGCATCGAACACTACACGTAATTTGGTAGTAGTGCTGTCCTGCTTCATTACACCATGGTGTGGAATGTAGTAACTATTATAGTTTGGCTGCTCTTCTAACTTGGGAACCAGCTCCATATGGCCTAAGTCCAGATATTCCTTCATGAAGTTTTGGTATAGTTGTTTAAACGGGGCGTCTTTTTTAAATCTTCTCTCTAGTTGTAATAAACGAGCGGCAGCCGTTTTCTTGGATTCTCCTAACTTTGGGGGATCCTCCCTGAACGGAATGCTCACCGAGTACCTGCCGTCACCGTTTCGTTGAACTGTTGATGAAAAGTGTTCCTCCGCTCTCTGCTCTTCTTCGGTACGGACCCTTTCGTCTGGAATATCGTCGTTTGCCACTAAGAGTTTTAGTTGATTCTCGATGGCTTTAGTGGTCACCATTGTAAGCTTTTCTCCAGAACGTTGACCCATGTTACCCATCAAAATCCAGCCCAGCTCAGTTTCTTGAGCCATCGGGTCGTTGGGACCCATCTTGATTATGTTGTTGATAGCTATGGACGCATAATAGTCGGCACCGATTATTAGGTCGATGGGTTGTGGATGATTGAACCTCGGATCGGCCAATTTTAGTCTACCCAGGTGGGTCCATTTGCTGTCGTCAACCTTGACTTGTGGTAGTTGATGATCCAGGTTATCGAACACTAGTGCCTCAATAGCTAAAGTGAAACTCCCAGGGAAATTGGGTGATAGCGTAGTGTTCACAGCATGTCTGCATACTCCTGCCGCTTGACCACCAATGCCAGAAATTTTAACATTAATTTTCTTCCTTTTGAAATTGAAACGATTTACGGCTCTGGATGATATTAACGTTGCCTGAGATCCAGGATCTATCAGGGCTCGCAGTGTTACGAGCTGACCGTTGGCGGTTGTTGAAAGGACCACGGCAGTTGGCAATAGCACTGCCGATGTTTGCTGCACCATGAATGTTTTCGGACCCTGCTCGGTTTTCGATGCAGAGTTGTTGCAATGCAAGAGGGTGTTGTGTTTACCATTGCAGACTACGCAGAATTCCGTGGCGGAGCACTTGAACTTATCATGACCTTCCAAGCATCGCACACAGAATTGTAGATGGTTGACCAATTTAGCCCTCTCCAAGGTTGGCATATTCTTGAAACGTGGGCAGATCTCTAACTTGTGATTTCCGCTACAATTGGGTACCACGCAGCGTACTGAAGCTGTCGCGACATTTACACGTTTGATCGGCTGTGTGACGATTTGACGCGGTGTTGCTACATGCTTGTTTTTACCCATGGCTTCTAAAGACTGGAATCGTCGTTCTAAAAAGTCAAACAACACGTTCAAATTCGGAACTTCCTTGGGCTGTTGCAAATTTGTCTCAAACAATCCTATTGACTCTGGATCGAGCCTTCTAGTGACTAAAAATACCACAAATGCTTCGAATGTGGACTTCAGTTCGAGTTGCTGGATGTTATGCAACACTTCCTTAAGCGTGTCATGCATCGAGCGGATTGCTGGCCCTGTTGCTTGTTGTAGCGTAGACATCGACAATATTGAATTGAAGTAATTGCTGGACAACAACCTCTTGTTGTCATATCTAGCTTTTATGGCTTCCCACGCCATATCATAATTATCACCTGTTGCGGCTAGATGAGCGATGAGCTGAGCCGCTCCCTTTTGCAGCTTAGATTTTAAATAGGTCATTTTCATTGTGTTGGACAATGAATCATTGTTATGAATTATTTCAATGAACAAATCCTTGAACGAGGTCCATTTATCGTAGTCACCATAGAAGGTTGGTATTTCTACTTGAGGCAACTTGACCTTTTGTTCTACATGTGGTTTACTCGTAATACGTTCTGCCAGTTCCTGGCACTGTTGTAATCTTATTATCGTATTTTCCACTCTATTTTTGATGGTGCCATAGAAATCTTGGACGAAATAGTTTGTTGTTTTGTCCTTTTCATCCGTTTCTATCATGATGGTTGCATGCAGTTGATATATATCACGCATTTGTCTCTGCAGCTGATTTACTTTTAGATGAAGGTATTCCTTCGGACAACTTTCTTTATCCAATCTGCATTCTATTGCGTATATGTCTTGATGTAATTGACGCATATAGAAATCTTGTCGCTTGCACTCGAGGGTTAAAGATGCAGTTGTCGTCTTATGATGCTCATTACTGCTAGAGTGTGACGAGGAATCGGTTTCCTTGAAAGGCGGAGGTTTACTGGATTCTTGATTGTCCCTGCTAAAAGTTGGTTCCGGCTCTTCTTGATGGCTCTCCGAATGAACGTCGTTATCGATGGAATCAGGCTGGGAAATTGTGGTCCAGCCTAATTTTTCGACCGCTATACCCGTTGGAGTGCTTGGAGGTGCTGCATTCAAGCGTTGGCGCATGTCTCCTAGAAGCCAGGTGCATTCATCCGGTGTAGTTTGTCTAGTTGAACGATATGAGTGCGAATTCTCCATTGGAGGGGATATCGCTAGAATCTTTTCATCATTGGTGATGAACTCCTGATGTGCCGCCTTCACATATGCTATTTTCTTCTCCAAATAGCTTTTTGTTTTCCGGGAGTTGCCGTCCTTTTTATAATTGGAAAGCAACTGCCTTATGTTGGTAGCAATTTCGTGTTGTGCGAGCAATATTTGTTCCATCTCGAATGGCCTGTTGTTGACTGGCTGAGTGTGATTCGAGATGTTGCTGTTTGTTGATGGTTGGCGCAAAAAACTCGTGTCAACGATTTAAGGTGAGTTAGATTTGATGGCGTGGTATTACCGGATTGCCGTTGTTGTATGCTGGTCACACCCGCTCAATGTTGTGGGCAGGCAGATTTACTCGAAATACCAAGCTTACAATTTGTTTATAATAGACTGCGATTTATACGGCGGTTGTCGTATATCGTTGTTGTTAAGCCAGCCTATGTGGACTATAATTGACTTCGAATCTCGTTGTGCTGAGATCCGGCTCGAAGGACCAATGTAAATTCTAAACAAACTGTTTAGAATTATGTTAGACAAAATAAGGTATTAAAAATCTCCGTACTATTTCGATGTGTTGTTGAAATTGACTAACAATTTATTTTTTAATTTCTAGGTTTTTATACACAAAAGAAAACCTAAATTATGACTAACTTATAATAGAACACGATAACAAGAAACTGCAAAGAATGCAAGCGGATGTATCATTTTCACATATACGTGTTGCGCTGTCTATGCATATCAAATGATCATCCGCTCACACGCTTTACATTGTTTCCTGTTATCGTGTGAAATAAACTGTTCATGATTGAACATCCACTAATCTGCTGTTGACAATTGCTAAAAAGTGTCGACTGGAAGAACATGGAACAAAACCTCTAAATGTCACATAGGAATCGTTCTAGCGCCCACCTAATATGCATACATGCCGTTCCCTGGATCTGTCCCATCCGTTACACACTTTCATGAATGTGACTTTATTAAGAGCTGGCCACCATATGCTCGCTCACTACGTATATAAGTACACGGTTAGAAATTAGACGTGATTTTTAACGTCTATTAGCTTACACCAGCGCGAACTTAACCTAAAGACGTTAAAGTTATTAAAATTTAAGACTCTTTTCATGGTAGGTAGTTTGTAACGAATATGGGACGTGAAACATAATTTAGCTATTTTTTATTGCTAAAATTACTGTCTAAAAATTGTAAAATTTGGAATGAAAATACAATGAAAATACTACCCAAAATAAGAAAACTATTGACCAACGAATATTAACTGAGGTACTTGGTTAAAGACAAAATTAACTCCCTTAGAGTAATAAAATACGAAAAAATACTTTTATTTTCCGTCAAAGCCAAATTATCTAAAAGTTAAATAAAACATCTATTTTATATATTATTATTAAAATTATATACATTATTATTAAAATTATATATACATACTCGTATTATTATATTAAAATTATTAAAGAAAACTATTTATTCTTAAAAATGTTAGGAACAGTAAAAATTGTATCGTTTTATATAAAAAAAAACTAATTATTGATTTCTACGAAAACATAATTGCAAATTTATATATCAGGATTAAGTATTACAATATTTTACCGTAGTAGGAACTGGGATGCCAAAAATATAATGTTCAATATATTTAAAAAAGTTTTCCAAATTTTCATCGTATTTTACGTTAAATACATAATGACATTTAAAAAGCAAATCTTACGCATCTATTAGAGTATTATTTGTTGGGATAAGCTTTTGATCCAACGAGTCGTAAAATTTTGATATATTCGACTTGCTTTCATCTTGAGCAAAAATAATTAGTTGTTGTTCAGCAGTAATGTCGTCATTTGCGCCAATAAATTTGAATAGTTTAGCACCACCTGACTTAATATCTGCTCTATTTTTGGCTCCACGACCCTTTTGTGTAGCTGGAAGAAGAGTTACTAAACTGAATATAACTAAAGTATCTGGACGCCAATCTGAAATGTTAAAAACCACAAGTATATTAAATTAGTTGGAAGGGTAAATTATAAATAATCCAATTCTACCTTTAAAGAATTCAATAATAGGTTTGCTTTTGCCTATTTGTTCCGAGATTGTCACTATATGTTGACAAAACTCATCCTTAAACTTAGTTTTTGGGTACAATATCTCAATATCGTTGTGAGTCTAAGAAAGAGATTATTAAAGAAATATCAATTAAAAGTTGTTAAATAATTTTGTAAGTTCTTACTAGTTGATACGTATCCAAAAAACGTGGGTATTCCAATCAGCTTCAAGTCATATTCATACGATGGATGAGGATCTTGGATTTTTCTGTTTCAGATTTTTTTTAATTTTTTTTCAACTTTTTTGTATGAAAAGAGGCGTGTGTGTTGTATAATTTACATGATGTAATTGGTTAAAACAATGGGATAGAAAAATCCCGGGTTTTCATCCGTCGTATGAATACGACTTCAATTTAAGGAAAATTTTTGAGATGTATGTAGATTTTAGCTTAAATTTTATTGTCGAGAGAGAGCAGAATAAAATAATACAAAAAATATTTGTGTTTAAATATAAAATAAGGTTTTAAATTAGCAATAAAAAATCTATTACGACTTAGTTTGAAGCGTGAAGCAAAACGGATCATTTTGCAAATTTAATTATTTTATCACTGCTTTGAAACCATTGAGGCATGCTACACGAAATTTTAGTTTCTGGATTCAAACTAAGTCGTAATAGATTTGTATTGTTAATTTAAACCTTTATTTTAAATTAAAACACCAAATTTTTTTGAATTGTTTTATTCTGTTCTCTCGAAAATAAAATTTAAACAAAAATCTATATCTCAAAAATGTCCTTAAATTTTTTTTTTTTTCATTTCTATTTTTTCATTTCGGATTCACAGACAAAAATTTTATATCGCACAACTTTTGTTCATGAATCCGAAATGAAATATAGAATTGAAAATAAAAAAATTAAAGGACATTTTTGAGATGTAGATTTTTGTTTAAATTTTATTTTCGAGAGAACAGAATAAAACAAAACAAAAAAATTTGGTGTTTTAATTTAAAATAAAGGTTTAAATTAACAATAAAAATCTATTACGACTTATAGTTTGATTCCAGAAATTAAAATTTCGTGGATCATGCCTCATTATTTTATATATCAAAATATCATCCCAAATTTTTTTATCCTTTTATCACTATACACAATCGAAAAATAAAATAAAACTAAAATACCAAACATGCACTAGAAATTTTTTTAAATAATTAAATTATAAATAAATTTTAGCACCAACTTTAGCTATTTTTACTTTAAAATTCCAACTGCAACTAACAAAATTATATTCTCATTTAATCTAGTAACTGAAAAAAGTAAAACAAAAAAAACCAAGAGAATCTAGAAAATTACTCACAGAGAGACAAATTATTTTAAAATGACAATAAAAATGACGTCCCTTCATCGTTAAAATAAAAATTTTATATTTATACATACTCAAATTTAACATCCTTGATTTTACTGGGTCGTCAATTTAACCCACTATTTTAGTTAAATTTGAACCTTTTGTTTACATTGATCTAGATAACAATTTAGTAATGTAATTAACGAAATTTAAATTAATATGTTATAATTAATATTTTTCGGTAGTGAAAAGCTATCATAATAAAACTTTATTTTACGAATTTGACTAAGAAAGAATATTATCGCATCGTATACTCGAAGAATGTTAAAAATGACGTCTAACTTTTTTTTTGCATACTGTTTCACTACCATTCTTTTAACCCCCGAAATAGGAAAGACGTCCGAATTTTTACCGCGTACTACGGCGGTAACGCCAATATGCCAACTGTGGTTTGAAACCCTATCTTTTTTCAATGGCTTTGAGGCATAAGTATGTGGTTGTAGTGGCCTTTCTACTATTTCCAGAAAGTCTGGCTTCCAACTCAGATTTACAGTTCAATGTGTGTATATTTCAGTTTAAAGTCGGAGGGACAATATTAAGAATTTTGTATTTCGTAGTAAATAAGGCCAACTGTGCCCAGTTCAGCACTGTAACTATATTGAAAACAGTAACTTATATTTCCCTGAGCCAACTATCGCCACATCTTCAAAGACGGCCACTCCCTCTAGCCCCAATTCTAACATTAATCCATTTATTACCATGTTCTAGAGGAGGAGGACGAAGACGCCGCTTTGCGCTGTATTCCTTAATCAACAATTCTTCCATACATGCCTCACTCTTCATATTGTTAAAAACACGCTCCATTTCAAGAAATACAATTAAGAAGTATTCTTACGAGTCTAGGATTGTAAAGCTTTATAAACAGATTACTTTTACAGTATGATGATAGCAAGTTTTCCAACGTTTTTAGAAGAAAGG
Source organism: Nephrotoma appendiculata (assembly GCA_947310385.1). NCBI lineage: Eukaryota > Metazoa > Arthropoda > Insecta > Diptera > Tipulidae > Nephrotoma > Nephrotoma appendiculata. The sequence continues at coordinate 276,294,277 of OX371223.1, forward strand.
ACGTTAGAGCTATGAATCTTAGGTACATTGAGTAGCCATGTGAAATTTTCCTCGCTTTAAGGGAACATGCGTAACTTCTGTCTATTTCCCGGGAAAATCTATCAGGTTAAACACTCAATGAAGATTACCGCCAGCCAAGGAACTTCTGATTTGTTCAGGGTTTCCGCAGGAATTACTTGGTCCGGACCTGCTGATTTAAATGACTCGTCAACAAAATTAATTTCTTGTTCGCGTTGAGTTCCGTCTAATCCTCAAATTTGCCTAAGAAATGAGTTTCGATATCAGGATCCAAAGATTGAATATTCCCATGAACTATTTGGTCTAATCTAATGCGTGGGAGTGGTTAGATTAGTAAACAGAATCTTCCTAAGATAAAAAGTTTTCTTTCTGGTAAGGCCACTTCTAGCAGCTCCCCCCCCCCCCCTGTTTTTCGTAACAAATGTTGGTTCTTTTCCATCTAATATTGCAAACAAAGAGATGCAGTCACTCAAAATGTGTACTTTGGGAATAGACGTATATTTATATTACTTTGATCCTGTTATTATTTACCCAAGGTTCTCAAATAAGCAGATTATTCGGAACCTGTTACCGCGTGTAATCCCAAATTTTGCCTAATCCCTGCCATTATATGTGGCATTCCCCCTTATGAATCCGATAAGTGCTCCCTATCAGAAACCTGGGAAAGACGGCTGCCCTTTTGTCGGTTCTAAGAGAATCGTTTATAGACTACATGTCTTTCACAAGCCCTGCAAGTGGAGAAAGATCACCGATTATCCCTCAGTACCTTAATAAAGATTGAACCTTGTGCTTTATATATTAATCTTCAATAGTGATGTTCATTTGCCAATACTCATTCGATTACAGCTCAATCACTATTCGTCGTGAAAATTTTGGGCTCCACCCGTTTTTGACCAGACTTCAGGTCATTTAATCTAAAGCCACCCTAATCCAAATCGAAAATAGGACCAAAACCGAAATTAGAACGCAAAACAAGATCTGTAGATAAACAAATAATTTTAGGCTCACTATGGGCTAATGAAACGCCCCATTAAAACATTTTAGACTCCACCCGTTTTTGACCAGACTTCAGGTCATTTAGTTTGAAGCCAGCAAAACCTAAGTCGAAAATCGGGCCAAAACCGAAAATAGAACGCAAAAGAAGATCTATTGATTCCGTTAATAGTCGAGGGAATGAAGCACTAAAAAGGCCAAAAATCGAAATTTTTGAGAGCAAGACGGATCGGAATGCGGTTTTTTGCATTCATTTCCAAAAATTATTTGTAAAAACCGCCCCTATTTTTTTTTTTAACAAACCGGAAATTGCATTGCTGCAGCCAAAAATGCATCCAAAAAATGCATTTTTTGAGACGGCACCTGGTGCGCCCGAATCTGGACGAGGACGTCCCTCCCGAGAATTTTCCTGACAAATCGGCAAAAACAATCCGAAAATCATTGTAGAGGGTTTTTTGGGGCGCTTAATTCAAATTTCACGTCGAAAACGATCCTCTAAACTCCTAGTGCACCGGAACGTGGGCCTGAACGTCGTCTCCGAGGGTTTTCCTAACACGATCGCAAAATACTAACCGAAAATCGTCTCATAATTTCACACATTCATTGATGTGTAACTCCCGCCTGGGGCCCTCGAAAAAGTTGATCCAGTCTTGTAAAATTCTAAATGCCGGGTTTGAATAGAGCGAGGAGAATTACGAGCATAATCTCCGGCTAGATCTCTGAACTTTGCCGAGCGGCCTTTCACTTTTCTCCCAACGCTCGAAACGCTTTTGTGTAGAAAACAGTAGAAAACCGTTACCGAAATACATTACCAAAGTTCCATAGTCAAGAGAAACACGTCTCACGATATTTTTTGAGCATTTATGATGCCACGAGATAAATTTACTACGAATAGTTATGTGAGTGATATTTTTCGTGCATTTAGTGAATGCTTCTTAATATTTATATATCAGCAAAGGAGAATTTCCAGCACATCATATCTGTTGATTACAGAGACAATTTATGAGTGTGTGTCTAAGCATAGAAACATATTCAGGTTACAGAATATTCGCAAGTCCATCATTTTTGCGAAGAACATGATCTACGGAGTTGGGTGCGCAAGTTGGGTGAGTTCCTCATAAGTTGAATAATTAACTCTTAATTGGCGTTACTTTATTGGACTTAATTTAACTTTTATAACTTCTGATGGTTTCAGAATAAATACCTGTAAAGTCCCTCAATAAGGAGAAGTATAAACGGAAAATATCCAGTATTCAGGAACAAGAATATTTGGCTCAACATATATCAAAGGACAATATCCATTGTGTTTTATCAAATAATGACGACAGAACCAGTAAACCCGTAAGCTGAATTTTTAGAACATTATAATAAAATTCAATAGTACTACTGCATACAGCAGTAGATTGAGGAGTGCGACAGCACCCAGACGCAAGTATTAAGTACGTAGTATTGCTTGCGCCTGCGCGGAAGAAACCGCACCAGCCGCGTGGAGCACCAAGCAGCAGTGGAGCGCAGGCTCTCCCGTAGGTGGCACTGGGATCCACCCAGCTAATGTGTGGGGTCAGCTGACGAGCACCCCTTATATACCCCTTTATATTGGGAACTTCTGATTTTTAATTTTTTTTTTCTCGCGCTAACTTTCAATTAATTTTGGTGGGGTTTTTTCTAACGTCATTAATTTTCTTTCTCTATTTTTTACGATTTTTTTGAACCTCCAAATTTTTTAAAATTGAATTTTTAGGATCATGTATAACCAGGAGACGTGCGTTATTTGCACATACGTGGATAATTGGGAGAATCATTCCTCAGACAATTCGATCGGTTTCACGTACAATACGGCACGATAATCTCCATAATATTATTGAAGGTCGTGGTTCCATCCATGTACACGAAAGGTGTCGTCTCGCATTTATTAGGCATGCAAATCCACCAGAACCCAAAACCAAGAAAGCAAGAGTAGACAACAATTCTCAAATTCGGATTCAGCGCCCCAAAAAACGCCCCCATAATGATTTTCGGGTTGTTTTTGCCGATATTGTCAGGAAAATTCTCGGGCATGACGTCCGTGTCCTGGTTCGAGCGCACTAGGTGTCCGGGGGGATTTCGCTGAAGCCACATTTGGATTCAACGACCCAACAAACCCCCGGGAGCCTAGTTTCTACGGAGATGACGTTCATCGGCGTTCCTGAGCTCCAGGTCAGCCGTGGGTCAATTTAACCATCATAATCGTGATCAGCGACCTCGAATACCCCCGAAAACCCGACTGGGGCTAGTTCTGACTCTTATTTACAAAGTTCTCTAATCTTCCAAAAGCCGTCTCAAAAAATGCATTTTTGAATGTATTTTTGGCTGCAGCAATGCAATTTCCAGTTTGTTCAACAAAAAAAAATAAGGGGCGGTTTCTACAAATAATTTTTGGAAGCGAATGCAAAAAACCGCATTCCGATCCGTCTTGCTCTCAAAAATTTCGAACTTTTTTGCTTCATTGCCTCGACTATATAAAACGAACACTCAATAAATCAAACCATATCTACCGTTCAACTCCTAATCGACGAGCTCAACAATCTAAGTCACCTGCACAGCTATTTTTGGGATGAGAAATTCGAAACGAGTTGTTAAAGCCATAGTCCCATAGTGCAAATCAAAACAAGATGCACAGCAAGAAAGCACAGAATCATAACAAGATGTTGTGGACTACGATCATCTGCAAACCAACAGATCCGTCGATATACACTGAGAATGACGTCGAAAATAATCATGATCAACTTCCTTTCGACTTACGAATAGCACCAACCAATGACATATCATTAAGGTACGGTCGATATAGAATCAGAGAGTGATGAGTCGGTCAACAGTTACAACAATAACATCTCAAAGATATCGCGAGATTTTCGAACTGATAACAAGTTTGAAGTACGAATCCGAATCCAACTTGATTTCATTTGATTTGTGAAAATATTAGGATTGACTAACATTTCAGAGCTGAACAGTCACGACACTTAAAATCTTATTTTCGTATAAATTGTGCGCAAATGATTCCGGTCATTGAATTTTCGGAAATAACAGGATTAACCAACGCCGCAAAGTTTGTAAATATTAAACAAATTTTTACAATAAATCCTTAGGTTGAGATGACCAACGGAAAAAACGTATTACCAATTCTCAATGACAGATGACTAAATGATTTCGACTGTTGAATTTGTGAAAAATTTAAGCGCTAGTGACAAAATGACGAAAACTAGGCACCAAAGTGAGTTGCTGGGGAAAAGGTGAAGTTAATTACTCTATTCCATGAATCAAATCGTTTGAGGTACCACGTAACAGTTACTGGTGCATATATTTCCGAATGACCTTGTGATGAAAACGTGAAATCGAATACATCCGCATTATTATATTAATCAAGTTATACTTTTCGCAATATTTCAAATATATCATAAATCCGATATAATATTTCTAAAATATGGGTGTAAAGAAATGATGATAAAAAAAATGTTGACGTAATAGATCAGTGAGTCAAGTTAAAAATAACATTCCAAATTGCCCAATTAAAAGAAAAGAAATATTAATAATTAATAAATAAAAAAAAATGTTTCACCTGTTCAACATCTTCTTCGTATCATCTTCTAAGCTCTATCGAGAGATATGCGCAAAACACAACATAAATTATTTCCTTTTCATTGTGATCATCAACCTCATATACGATCTAAGGTATATACAGTCATCGTCTGAAATAGTTTTGGTATTCGCGATTACAAAACCCTGACCAATTTTAAATAAATCACCTGAATTTTATAACCTTTTTTAACCGCGATATAACTGTATACACCACGCTACCATTTATACCATCATCATTTCATTATCATGCGATCACAAATTTCTCGATCGTTATATTTTATTTTTATTGCTAAATTTTTTGTTTTCTTGTTTATGGTTTTTCTTTTACGTATTTTATTTATTTATCGACAACAACAAAAATCGAAAATTTATTAGTAATATAAAAATTATAGATTTTACTAAAAAATAATATTATAATTATAATAATCAATGTAAATTGATTTATTTGTCGCTGTCGATACATCTAAATAAGCATGTCGACAAGTTAGAGGGAGAGACGATCGAAATACTTTTAAATAAGATTTAATTTCAGGGATACATCACAACATGTCGTGCTGAGTCCCATTGTACGATTTGTCCCAAAAAAAATTATTAATTAGGAAATTATAGATTGTTCGATGAAACACAAACAAAAAAAAATGATAATAATTGAATCGATCGCGATCTTGCAAGACATATGCCATTAAAATATTCACGATGAATGTCTTAATTTTAGACCAAACAAAAAAAAAAAAAAATATTGAAATTTTTCATAAAGAATATCAATCACAGATATTAATTGGGTTTGAAATTTCGAAAAACGACGTTTTGCAATGATGCGCGAGAGCCGCCGCACGAGATCGTTTAATTTGTAACGTGTGGCCCCATGTCGGGCGCCGCATAACCGCAATCAATATCATTATTGGTTTTGCAAATCCTGTTAGACGTTATATATTTTTGTCAATTTCGGTTATAAAAAAAGCGATTAGCAGCTTATTTTGAAATATTTAGTTTCTAATATGAAACTCGCGATAAGATCTTATCAATAAAAGTAAATTGATTTAAAATCATAACGCCACTTTGCATATTAACATAACGCACAAAACACAAACTTTAAAAGAGACCGAACGATTTACAAAAAAATTTAATTCGCACAGTTATACCTATGGCGGCGCTTATTACAATTTATTCGACTCGTATATTAATATTTGAGTTACGTCTTATTCCCACTTACATCAGCTAAGTTGTGCTTTTGTCGAGTAGGTCACTTTATAAGCTGCAATTACATAAACAACATACAGGTAAAAATATTTCTTACACGACGTTTTTATTAAAAATTACTGTTTTACATATGGCTATAACGCACCGCAAAGGTGTATCGTGATTATCACCGTGTATTGCCGTGTAACTGCTTATGGGAAAAATACGACAATTCAAAGTTGTAAGGAAACAGTTGGAATCGGTGTAATTCTTGGAATCAGAACATCATCGCTTTTGAATTTACATATATGATTATCGTTGCGTCAATCACGTTCTGCATCAGCCTCTTAACAGCAAGTCTTATTCCAATGCATTGTTTTGATGTTGTTACATGCACAACTTAATTTTTTTTTATTTACCACTACGGTAGTTCAGTGGGGGTGTGGAGTTGTGTTTTTCCCCACCAGAAATTTGACAACATCAATGGCAAGTGCTTTTCGAAACGGTTTAAGAAAAATAAATTTTGAATAATGATCTAAAACGATAAATAAATAACAATTTCCATTCTTAGATCTCGAATAAGGTGCGAGAAAATCAACAAATAAACGTTGCATAGATCGCATAACCATCCTCTGTTCACCCATTTCGGTTCTAGTTATGTAATTGACCGCTTTGGTTTCTTTACATATTTTACATGAATTTACGAATTGTTTTACATCAAGTACCATTTTTGGCCAATAAAAGTAACGTTGAATTCGTTCAAGCATTTTACTGGTTCCAGAATGTGCAGACGTTGGAGGGTTTTGAGCTTGATTTAGAATATGAAAAATCAAAGGTTGAGGAGGCATGTATAATTTAAATTTAGGTAGATTAGTTGCCGAAATAGTTAAATTTTGATTTGTCGTATTTACAAGAATTTTGCCGTCAGAAACGCATAAATTTCAAAATGAGGCCGAATTGTTTTGAATTTTGCTAACCAAACTTAAATAATCCACTGATTTAAAAGCCACTGGATCAAGATTTATATCAAAACCGCAATCATGAAGTAATAATTCTTCTATAAACACGCGAGAAAGTGCATCTGGTACTACCATTTGTGATCCACTGCGATGCTGTATTGTGAAATCGAAAGCCTGCAGCCTTAAAATCCACCACGCCAACCTGCCTGTGAGCTCTTTTTGACTCATAAGCCATTTAAGGCTAGCGATGGTCGGTTACAATTACAAAAGAATATCCCTCAGCAACACACTTCCGACTCCAGTATCACACTGAATCACAAAAGGTTTAACAAATCTCGGATGAACAAGTACAGAAGCATTTGTCAAAGTGATTTTAACCTTTTTAAATGCTTCCGGAGCTTTATTGATCCAAATAAAATTGCTCTGTTTCCTGGTTAAATCTGTAAGCGGTGACACTAATGATGCAAATGAACATATAAATCTTCGATACCACCCGGCCAATCCAAAAAACCGACGTAATTGTTTGAGCGTGGATGGCACAGAGTACTCTCAAATTGCATTAACCTTTTCTGAAGTTGCCAAAATTCCGTCTCCTATCACATATCCCAGATAATTTATCCTTTTTAAAAGCAAATGACTTTTCACGATGTTAACCGTTAAACATGCAGCAGACAATTTATTTGCTACCAACGAAAGCAATTCAAGATGTTCATGGTATAACGGACGACCAGGAACGGTAAACGCTGTCTTATCGCGAGACTCCTGATCCGGCGGAATTTGCCAAAAAGCATCTTTCAAATCTAAATTTGAAATGAATTTGATGTCCTCCAACCGGCTCTGAAGTCCGTCGATTATAAGCAGCGGATACGCGTCCCTTTTCGTTACTTCGTTCACACGTCTTAATAGAACACTAAATTCATTACGCAGACTGTTCTCGTTAACTTGATAAGTTTGGGCAAGATGCTCAACTCTAAAAATGAAACGTTCAATTGATATTCCGCCAGCAGGCCCATCAAATTCAATTTTCCACTTGGAAAGTGTATATTGACTACTGTTAGATCCAAACGATGTAATTGGCCGAGATGAAAATACCGGTATTTACCAGATTTAATTTATTTCAAAAACTTGGTTGTTGCTGTGTTTGAAAAATAGAATAAGGCTGACAGTTTTGTAAATATTGTAAATGTTGACCAGTAAATGGATTGATAAAATTTTGATATGGATTATTATTCATATAATTTGGCGAATTAACAAATTGTATATTAGGAACCGAATTTTGAAAATTGCCTATTTGATTTGGTGAATTGTCCGAATGCATATTTAAATTTTGAATTTGTGAATTTAAATCAATCATTGCAGGTGAATTTTGAATGTTGCTATCACTTTGATAATTAGTAATATCATCTTGGTTTATGGATATTTATATGTTTTTCATATCCATGATAGTCTTTAGGTAGACTACCTTTGTTATTTAAATAAATATTTTACACACAAGTATTTTAAATACAATTTATCTATTAACACACATACTATTAACAATTAATATAAACACAAATAATTAGAATATTATAAATGGTTGTAAGAGACCAATATTATTATTAATTACACTTATCGTCGCTTGCGCTTTAAACGACGAATTCGGAAACTTATTAATTTTCCTCTGATGGGAAAAAAAACAATTTGCCCTCTATATACCAAATAAATTGTTTTTTTATATGTGAACTGATTTTTCAAAAGAAAAACTAGTTCCACAAAAATACTTGAAATTTAGAAAAGTAGATGTCACTAATTCAAAATTCAAATCTAGTGTCCGGACTATGACAATTGTTATAAAATTGATTTCTAAATTTGAAACTAAGGCTGTGTGCCAAACTTAAGGTAAATCATTTACTACGGTAAAAACCGGTTTTAGGACAGATTTTTCGATCAGTTTGCCATAGAGTTTTTGAAAAATAATTGAATTTACTGAAAAATTTACCTAAAATTGACTTTTACCTTAAGTTTGGCACACAGTCTAACTATTTGTAATAAATTTGAATTTTGGAATTCAAAATTGACAGCCACAGGTTCCTCAATTCTGGAATTGTAATAACGGTATTTTCTGCATTGTTCGTTTTTTCAATCAAAGTTTTAGCAGAAGAAACCGATTCAACATCCGATACACATTCATCAGAACACAGTATGCAATTATTCCATTGTGTGGAAAAAACTGCTCAAATGTCGTACAAAATTCCGTACTACAAAATATGAAATACACAAAAATATTGATTTTGGAGAAAAATAATTGTTTTTCTCTTTCTATTTCGGAAAACCGTACTACTCGCCAAAGAAAAGTGTCACACAAAATTCCAGTGTGGGTGTGAATCCCGACTAAAAATAGAAAAAATTAAATTGGAAAGAAGATCGAATTTCGTCGGAAACTCGGGATTTTTCCATACACTTTTCTATACTGATTCCCAATACGTTTCTGCGCGAAAAAGAGCAGATTTGGTTAGTATTTTTCACATAAAACTTGAACTCGAAATAAAAGATTTTATTATCATTTGTTTTTGTGAAGGTAATTATTATATTTTATTTAATTAAACATATGTACATAGAAAATTTATTTATATATTTAAATTTCATAAATTGTGTTTTGTATTGCATCCGCCACGTGCTACCCGATTATTAATCTTCTTCTTCAGCATATTGAGATCTTGAAAAAAAAAATGCATTGAAAATTTACAACGTAAATGTATTTCGCGACGACGCCATTGTGAGACAGATCTCTATTACCTTTTTAGTCCAAATATGTACATCGCGATCACTAAACAAGTTAATAATTATTATTATATACTTAGATTTAAAATTATTGACTTTAACAAATGAAAAACATTACAATGAAACACACTTTAAAGAAAAAAAAATCTAATTATGTACTGCAACCGTGCACGTCGACTTGTCAGAAGAAACTGAAAATAAAAGATACAATTGAAACTTATAAAACGAAAATAATATTACCGCGAAACAGAAAGAGAAAGACAATTATTTTTCTCCAAAAACGATAATTTTTTGTCTTTGATATTTTGTAGCACGGAATTTAGAATGGAATTAAAACAGTTTTTTCCACACAGTGGCAAAATTGCATACTGGGTTAATATTATCAAATAAAATGTAACGTTTAGTCGTATTTGAAAAACGTGTTAATCTATTAATTACATGTAGTAATCGAGAATACACAATTGAAAAATTCATATTTTCTACATCTTTATTATTTAACTTAATAAACCATAAAAACAACTCGTTTATTTTTTCGGTACATTTCTTGATCTCAAGATCGGGTTTTTTACAAGCCTGTCTGTGCGGCTTATGAGGTTGGAGAATGGAATTCTTAATTTCATTATCTACAGCTGTTTCTAATAAATTTAATTTATCAATAGGACTGCCTTCTAAATTTCGAACTTCGCACTCTACCAAAAAATTACTGGTCTTAATAAATTAATGACTAGACGTTCCATGATAAATTAAATTTATTAATATAACACAAATAAAACTAAAAAATTAAAATTAATCCAAAAAAAATAGAGACCTAACTTAAAATCAACTAAACCTAGACCATAAAACAAATATTGTAATCAATTTAAAATATTCGATAATTATAAAAGCAAAAAGAAAACCTTAATTAAAGGTAACACGAAATTAACCTAACTTACACTAAAATACTAAATATACTCACAATACTAAAAATCTGACCCCAGAATTCTACAATAAAAAAAAAATAAAACTATACAATACAAATGGTGAATATTTGTATTGTAAATATTTTAACAAGCAATGTCTGTGAAGTTAGCTCAAAAAATATCCCGAAGAATTGCGATGGCAACACTAAAATACGATCGTGACATTTTTCAGTGTCATCCCGAAAAATTTACTATATTACGCTACCTAGTTTTGAGTGTCATCATTCTGAAATATTTTTACTATCATGATATTTTTTATTTTTGTTGTTATCCCAAAAAAAAAAATCCAAAACAGCAAATTTCAGTAATGTCTGTGATTTAAACCCGAAAAATTCCTCGACAAAACACAAAATTGTAATATCATGACAGTTTACAATGTCATCCTGAAAAATTTGACGCTATCACTATTCTTTTATATATATCATCCCCGAAAAAAATTTCAGTAGCGTGACACAAAATCGACACGAAAAAAATTTATCGCAATAGATTTTTTACCGAGTCATCCCCGAAAAATATGTGACAATAGTTCACATCATAAAAAAGAAATAATAAATGCAAATTAAAAAATTCATAACTATTCAAAAATCATTAGAGATTTCTAATTAACAAGTAACATTTTATGCAAATCATGTAGTAAATGAATCCACAATTAGACAAATGAAATAATTTTCTAAAAGAAAAGATCTATTAATTGTTTGTAAAGAAACAGCCAACTCACATTAATGCGGCTTTCGTAGATAATGAAACCAGACTTCAGAGCCTATATCTGACAAACGGCTGTTAGAATTTTTTTCTTACTTTGCTATTTCAAAGGTGGTTTCATTATCTACGAAAGCCGCATAAAGCAGTGCTCGTTAATTAATTTCTATTAGTGCATATTAGTGAATTCATTTCTGCTTATTAATTCATATTTATTTTGACAAAGCTTTTAATTCGATTAGGTTTTCGTTTTATTATTTACTTGAATTTTTATTTTTGTTCCAATAATTTTTGTTTTTAAATTTTCTATCGTGAAAATATAGGATATTACTTCTTTTAGATGGCCCATGCCACACGTAAAAAAAATGCGGCATTTTTCTTCGTTTCTTTCCCCGTTACAAGTTTTAATTGCGACTTAACTAATTTTCTGTTCTACCACACAACTCAAACATAAATGAAATAAAAAATATTTCAAGGACATTTTTGACTCATTTTAGTTAAAATTTTATTTAAGAGAGAGCAGAACAAAACATTGGTAGAAAAAAAAATGCCAAAATACAAAAAATGCTCGTCTGGCATGGTACGATAGTTTTATTTCGAGACAGTCTCATTAAAATATATCAGGATTGCCATATTAAACTATAATCATTTTTGCGGATTTTTGTCGGGCAAATTTCACACAGGTTAAAAAGCAAACGTTGTTTAGTAAAAATTAATAAAAGTTTCCGGTAAACTATTATTATTATTATTATTATTCTCTTTATTTAGAAAAAAAAACAGGTTACATACATTAATACAAATCATAAACTATTTCTAATAAAGTTAGAGCTCCTAATAGGTTTTTTGAACCTGTGGGGGAGCAAGAAAGAAAAAAATCATGAAATTTAGGTTGCCAAAAGTGTACAAATAAAAATAATAAATTAAAAACTATCATAAAAGAATAAATAAATAATACATACAATAAAATTAAAATTCCAGCTCATATTTAGTGAATACAATACAAAAAAGAAAAATTAGAAGTAGGTTTCAATGTTGTCTATATTAATCAGCCAATGTCGAATCATTTTATCAAAATAGTGTTTGCGGCCAATCGGAATGAATTTCAACTCTATTGGTAATTTGTGAAACCAATACAATCCCATATAAAAGTAAGACCTTCTGAACCTTTCATTATTACAACGTAAACCGGCAAAGTTGTTCGGATTCCTTAAAGTATACGACTATGGAAACTGGAACTCCGAACAAAAAACATCTTTAATACCTTATAAACATAGAGATATCTTAAAGGTAATAATTTCAAATCTCGAAATAAGGGAATTGTTGGAGTTGTTAAAGGCCGACAATAAATCAATTTAATAATCCATTTTTGTGAAATGTATAGGTCCTCTATATTGGAAAAATAAATCCCACCCCAGCTTGATATAACATACATAATAATAGATTCAACTAGTGCATGATATAGAACTCGCAGTGTTGACGGTGGGCATAATTGCTTCAGATGGTAGAATTTATAAGCCGCAGTAATAACATTTTTTCTGACAATGGTGAGATGAGAATTCCATTTCAACTGCGAATCGATGGTAACTCCTAAGTACTTAAACTCATTTACGAGGGAAATTTCAAAGCACTGCGATGAACATGAGTGTCCAGAGCAAAATGGAACATGATACAAAACCTTAGAATTGGGAGATGCAGCCTGACCAAAAAACATTACTCTGGATTTATTACTAAGAGCCAGGCGATGGTAGTAAAACCAATTACCAAGATTCACTAAGTCTGTGCAAACTAGGTTCTGTAATTCCGAAGGGTTTGCTGAAGTGTAACTTAATGCTAAATCGTCCGCAAATGCAGTGGTGTGCCCCAGAAGATCGATGTCGAATATAGAATTTATGTAGATGGAAACTGAATGGATAATATGTGTTTGTGTGGTTGTTGCCAAACCATGAGCTAGCTTTACTCCAAAAATAAAATAAATTATAAAACCAAAATTAGAATTGCGAAACTTGAAGTTATTTAAATATAATATATTTACTAGCTGGCAAATTTTTTCGCTACGAGCAAATAATTTTGTACTTTACGAAAATTGATTTTGATGAGAGATAAAATCAAACAACTCAACTCAATTCACTCAATTCACTCAACTCTTTGAGTTGTGTGGCATTCCATTCTATTTTCGTCGAATTCAACACTTAAAGCAAGTTTATGTTGCGTTCGTTCGTTCGTTCCGTCGTTTTTTCGACCACCCATCTCTTGTGGAAAAATCAAGAAGAAAAAAACCATCATTTTTGAGCAATATGATTGGTCGTAAAAATTGTCAGAATGGACGAGCGAAAGCAACCATAAAGGCGGCACAATGTATTGAAAAGAGAATGAAATGTCGATTCAAACTCAGGCATCTATTTTATTCGATTTTTTCTCTCAGTGTGGAAATGAATTGAAGTCAGTTGGAATTCAAAATAATTCAATGTATTTTATTCGAGTGAAATTAAATGAAATCAATACAATGCATTGTGGTAAAAAATATTTTTCTATTCATTGACCATGAAAAAAACACGGAAATTCCAGATTTCTTCCGCACACTCCAAACGATTGACCTTGTGATTTGTTAATCATATATAGCGAACGCCAAACGAATGGGGAACTGAATGCTCTTGAAGTCGAACGAAATGTCAGTTGGAATCAGAGGAATTCTCGGAATTAGAACATCTTCTCCTTTGAATTTGCCATTGATGATCGTTGCTTGAATCACGTTGTTAATCAGTTTATTCTCAGCCAATCACGTTCCGTTAAACAATCTCGGATGGTTCAGATTACGTAGCATGATTATCACAGATCCTATACCTTTAGTATCAAGTTATACAGTGGTATTTCAGGCAAATCAAGCGCATTAAAAAACTCGGTTGAAGGTTTTCTCGTCTTGATTGGTCACACAGTCAACGGATTTGTGACAATGCATTTCCCCAGCGATTTGGTTTTGAATCAAGTAATTCAGACTGTTCCTTGTTCTTCGCTGCCAAAATCGCAGCAGAATCATCGCTCCACCAAAACGTCTTGAGTCACTTTGTAAATTATTCATCGTTCGATTGAACGCTTCCAATGATCGTTTATCGTGCATTCGTCCCAGATGACGATTTTGAATTCTTGGAATACCGTGGCCATCGCCGAGTTCTTGGCAATTGAGCACACTGACTTGTCATTCGTGTGGATCGTCGTACAACTATTGGACAGTACAAACGAAGTAAGGCGGCTCAAACGAATCAAACCACATGAGCTAACCGTATGAAAATTATAAACCAAGGGAACTGGACACTGGTCCAGCAGACCCACACAAGTTTATGCTTATCTCATTAGTACTAATGTCAACCTTACTAATGAATTAATAATGTTTAAGATTGTAGTAGCCATATCAATAAAGTTGTTATAAAAAAAAAAAAAAAAATTTGTGTGGATATTCATCGGCAACTTGAACACAGAATGTGCCGAATGTGCCATCTCGAGCGTGAACGGCCTTCGTTAACGCTTCGTATACGTTCTTTTGCTGTGCATTCAAAAGCGAACATTCGTTTGTAAAATTTGGCTCATTAAATTTCTATCTTACACTTGCTGTCGTTGCAATTCACAATTAAATGCATCGTACATCAAACGTATTGGTGCTGGCGTGTCCAATTTGGACAAATCATGTGCTGCCGCACATAAGCGCGTACATGTATTCGATCATGAACAAAGCTTCGATGCGTATCTCGTCGTTCATTTTAAGCTCATAATTCGATGTTGCAGTGCGAACTCGATGCAAAATGTCATCAGCCATCTAATCCTTGTATTTGTTCCACAATTCCAATGCGTTCGATGTATGACATGTCACTATGATGATCGCGAACAATGTACGAATTTGATTTGCCGGCGCAGAAACAGTGGCATCGGCGAGTGTTGATTCCCAATATGAGTCGTTTTCCAGCAAATTCAGAGGTTCTCAAGCTTCTCCGTAGTAGGACCACGAACATGAAACAAAAGCAAACGAAAGATAAAAGCCTTCGTCTTGTCGTGGATGAACGGTGTACACACGGCCTAGCGCATCAGTCGAATACACATCGACGTATCCTATAACAGGTTGACCTTTCTTTCGTCGGTGAAACTTCTTCGTCGACTGGTTCCAAGTATAATAGCGTATGGCATTTCCCAGTAAAACAATGCTCGTGCGAACGGACCACATTGGCAAATTTCGAAGAAATTCGTGAGCGTTGCAGCTGATGGTCGCTCTGCTCGTTGTGCTGCCTTAGCTTCCGTGAAATAGACACGTTGTCCATTCTCTAAGTGCACCCACAAATTTTGAATAGTGGGATGACGTTCATGTAATGCAAATGAGAAAATCACCAAAACACCTCATTGCAACTGATATAACCGCCCATAATTGGAATCTTAACACTTCGTCATTTACATCCGGAGCAGCAATTCCGAACACTGTCAGGTTGCTGCCATTGTTCACGTATTTCTGGACAAATTAAATGGAATTACAGTACTCAACATTGTTGTGTATTGCAAATATTTTCGATAGATGCAACACGGAACAATCCAGTGATTATCGATCACGATATCTTTTCCTATCACCTCATTGTGACGGTTGTGACACCATCTTCGGGTGAACAATGACAATCTGTGGAATTAAACAAAAACAGGATATCTGCAAAAAACTAAATGTTTGGAAATCGCATTTAAAGATTTTTTGAAAAATTTTCAAAATACGTTTAATTACACATTCCAATTATAACTTTATTTAATATTAATACCAATCTAAAGTAAACTTTTCTAATTGCAATTGAATAAAAACAGATTTCAATAAAGATCAAGATATCTGATTCATTAGACAAAATTTTGTTTCTCATAAACTTGGTAAGTGCAGATATATATTTTCTCGCATTTTTCGCTAAACAAATTAAATTTCGGTATCTGCACATGTTGTGTTTTTGTTTAACAAAAGATTCTAGTGAAACTCGAAAAAAGGACTTGGTCGAAACCAAGAATGAGTTAAAAGTTGGATGTGAATAAAAATGAGTACATACATATGTATATAAGAATTTTAAAATTAGATCAGACTTTTTATTACCTTAATAATATAACATTGCACTCGTCTATTCTATTCGAAGTGGAACCTACGCTTACAGTACTAAACGGTAAACGGCTAGAAGTGGTAACTTCGCTTAATTCCGATTTAAATACAATATTTGAGTGGGGTGAAAATAATCAGGTCAAATTCAATGAGAAGTAAACACAAATATGCACATTCTCGCATAAAAGAAGTTGTAACGAATACCCTTTTGTGATAAAAGACCATGTACTCGTGGATTGTGACTCAATTCGTCTGCTTGGTGTTCAAATTAGCAACACCTTAAAATGAAATGAACAAATTTTTACATTGGCCAAATCAGCTTGACAAAAATTCGGTTTCAAATAAATACAGAAGGTTTTTTAAATCGCATCCCAGATGTATAAGACCTTCATTCGACCATGTACAAAGTATTACTGTCAAGTTTGGGGTGGCGCATATGGCATTGTCTTGTAGTTGCTGGATAGAATTCGGCGGCGTGCCATCCGAAAAATACGTAACCCTAAACTTATAAAAGATCTAGACAGTCTTCAACACCGCAGAAATGTAACAGAACTCTGCGTGTTCTACAGATTGATACATGGTAAATGTTCTGCAGATCTAAAGGAAAAAATACCACCATTCGCTACGCCTTCGTAAAGCGAGGGACGGTCAATGCTCATAGGTTGGAATATAAAATGCATAAATTTAAGGCAGTTATAAACCTTTACTTGAAGGATCGCGCGTTGATGGCAGGAGCTCTGACAGTTATAAGGAGCTAAAACAGTCTAAAAGTCCGCCCTGCACCGAATAAAAAGTATTATTAAAAAATATAAAATAAAAGAAACTTCAAAATTATATTAAAATAAATCTTAAACAATAATTCATTTAAAATGGTAACTCTTCATTCAATAATTATATTATTGAAGAAGAGTAAGAGCATAATATTACTATTCCTCACTGTCGGATTCATTTAAATAAATGGTATTTCTGATGTTGTTTTTTTACGAGTAAGTTTTTTTCAAAATCATGAAGGTCCTGAGGGATAAACTGTAGCAAGTCGAGTAGATCCTTATGTTTTTCTTTCGAAATATAATGGGACAAGACATTTTCAGTAGGGAGTAGTTGCTGCAGTTTCACGAATTTATTATTGACGCGAATTGTACTCATCCGGTAGACTTCAGCAGCGCTGGTATGGTTTGTTAAGTAGTAAAGTGCACCACATAAATCCTTAGTGTATCTAAAATTGAAAGTTGATAAATTATAAAATTTTGAAAATATACTATGAAACTACCTTAAAATTCTAATATGATTCCATACTATTTTCTGGCCCGAATCAGTTTTGCTTGGCTTTTTATATTTTGTTTTCAAAAGTTGCGCAAAGTCATAGAAATCATGATTTTTCATTTCTATGACGTTAAATTTTTTGTTCTTTCCACATATTCTCATTAATTGAGCCCAATCGTGGGGATGGAATATTTCCATATTTGATCTCTTTTTCTTGTCCTCAATAGTTTTGTCATCAGAGTCACATTCTAAATGTGTATGGCCTGGCTCAAGAAATTTATTTTCAATAGTATGAAACGCATGATTTGTTTGTTCTAATAAATCCTGGAACATACTGCATATAATGTTATTTCTATTCTGTCCACCGCACGTATCACTATAAATAACGACGTGCTGCTTTAAATTATTTGCCGACATTAGATATTTATACAAGCACGAACTGATTTCATTAGCACCTCGACCACTCATAGCTTCGTGCCAAACATAGCAATACGTCGAGTTGTCGTCACAATTTCTTATGGTAAAATTAAAGGTCCACAAGCTCCGTTTGTAAAATGCGATATTGCTTTTTAAATAAGGTGTGGGAAGGCACTGTTGAAGGTCGACAGCCGCAGTACAGTTTTATTTTGATCACATTTATCTTTCCTTTTATTTGCATAAGCAAGCTCAGCCATCTCTTGGTGATTGCCTCTGTCTCTCTGGATAATAGTTTTATTTTCATCGTTTGCCAGTTTGATCTGCAATGCGTATTTGTCACACTTTTGGCACGTGTCTAACTGTGGGCGTTTAAATTTTAAATTAAAAGTTTTAAATATTTCCCTGTATTTTGAAAATGAAACTGGTTTTTCTGAATACATTTCTAAGTACATCTCGTACATTTTTGCTAAATTTAAACCAATGGGTAAATAACTTTGCTGAGTATGAGACCGCGAATAGTGGAAGTCGTATTTAGGGAAACTGTTAATGTGATGTCTTACTGCCTCTTCCTGACTCGATGTAATTTTGGGTTTATTGCTAGATGTGTCTCTCTTGTCTGTTAGTTTCGAACCTTCCTGCTGCTTTCTAATAACAGTTCCCAGTATTCCAACCTTTTCCCCAAGAACATCAAGAAAACAACTTCGGCATACATTAATTTCTTCGAGTGTGATCCTATTAGTTAAAAAGTATTTTACACTAATTTCGTTGTCGTTTCGGATTTATTAAATTAGTTATTCTCCTCTTTCGTTGAACTTTTAAACATTTAGATAGAAATGCTAATCGCCCTATGTATGTAAGTACATTAGTCCATACATTCATTAAAATATCGCAGTCGCAATTCATCTGATACTCTCTCAGCACATTTTGATTTACAAAATTTTGAGCTTTCTTGATTCTCTCTTTTCACGTTTCTGGCCTTTTAATGTTGTATAGCCTTGTCCAGAGTTTCTTTTTCTTTTCCTTATCTCTACTTCACGACGTTTTGATGTTTTTATTTTTTTTATTTCACCCGGAGTACGATCACTATCTTTAGATTTATTTTGTTCATTATCTGTAGAAGAATCACAAATTGTTTCATCACACGACGATGAAGATACGTCGGCCTCGCTCCAGCTCTCACTTTCATCATACTCGTGACACATTATTCTATCACTCATAGAATTAGATAGGTCACCTGTTGATGCAACAAAGTTGGGCTCGACGTACTTCTTCCTAGTGTTTTCTGAATCATTGGTACTATTATTTCGATCGTCAAAGTTTTCCGGACCTTCTACATCGTCAACAACATTGGTTTCGAGTGGCGTGTTCTCACTGCTATCGGAATCAATAATACCATTATTTCTGTTAATAAGATATCCCTCATCGTTAATATTGGTAGCAACGTTGGTCTCGAGATGTGTATTCTCACTGGTATTCGAATCATTTGCAGAATAATTTCGGTCCACAAGGTATTCCGCATCTTCGTCATCGTCAACAATGTTGGTTTCGAGGTGTTTCACACTATCATCTGATTCGCCGTTGATAGAATTTCCTTCAAGCAAATACTCCGAGTCGCTAAATAAGTCAGATGACAGTGGCTTATTATTTCTTTTAGTAATTTTGTACAAATTTTTGTTGTTAACATTATTGGTTTCTAACGGGTCTGTTTCTTCCGTATTGAGTAGAATTTGTATTATCTCACATTCATCAACTGTTAAAATTTCAATATTATTTGTAATAATAAGTAAACTTTAAGTTAAATATTTACCAACAATTTTAAAAATTAAAATTTGATTCTTACTTTGAGTACAACTCCCGGCTTCTAATTTCACTTTTAATATCTCATCCGGATGCACCGTTTTAAAACTGTTCTCGCTATTACTTAAATTTATCACTTCTCTTGTTGATTCTAATAATACACAATCACTTTCATTTGAAGGTAACAATAATCGGTCAATTGAATCCATTTCATTCGAATCCATGTTTATTAAATACGTATATTTTAAATTAATTTACTTCCTTCGAAAGAACAACCTCTCATCACAAAATTCCACTAACCAATGTAATATTAAACAAAAAAAAGATGGAATAATAAAATAAATGTAAAAATGGGATTCCCCTTTCTCATTTTCACATAAATAAAGCGAAACAACTCTTCTTTACCATTTTAGTATCTACCAAAACTAAATTATCTTTATTTTAATTACCTTAAATGTTTATAATATACTAAAAAAATAATCCTTAATTATTAACTATAAAACTAAATGTCTGATTTTAAATATTGAAGTTTTTTAGAAAAAAGGAGTTATCTGCTGATATATATTGAAAAAACTAATTATCTGCTCTAAAAGTGATTATAATGTTTAAGAAAAACTATCTATCTGCAGATGTCGCATTTTGTAATATTTTATATACAAATTTTTTGGTTGTGTAAAATTGAATAAGTTAAGAAAATTATTTTTTCCGAAATTTTTATCGTGTTGATTTATAAACAACAACAGAATATCTAAAGATAAACTGTTATTCGTAATTAGTGTTTATCCTACATTTAAGATAATTAGTTTTGATGAAAATTTTCTCGGAAAATAATGGAAATTTTGGAAAATTAATTAAATTATTGGTTACAGCTTTAAATTGTTAAGCCAATCGTATTAAAAAATAAAAAAGTGAATTTTTATTTAAATATCCTGTTTTTGTTTAATTCCACAGATATAAAGGGTGATTTTTTTGTGGTTAGGATTTTCATGCATTAGTATTTGACAGATCACGCGGGATTTCAGACAAGGTGTCAAAGAGAAAGATGCTCAGTATGCTTTGACATTTCATAATGAATAGACTTACTAACGAGCAACGCTTGCAAATAATTGAATTATATTACAAAAATCAGTGTTCGGTTCGAAAAGTGTTTCGCGATTTACGTCCGATTTATGGTCTACATAATCGACCAAGTGAGCAAACAATTAATGCGATTGTGACCAAGTTTCGCACTCAGTTTACTTTATTGGACATTAAACCAACCACACGAATGCGTACAGTGCGTACAGAAGAGAATATTGCGTCTGTTTCTGAGAGTGTTGCTGAAGACCGTGAAATGTCGATTCGTCGCCGTTCGCAGCAATTGGGTTTGTGTTATTCGACGACATGGAAGATTTTACGCAAAGATCTTGGTGTAAAACCGTATAAAATACAGCTCCTGCAAGAACTGAAGCCGAACGATCTGCCACAACGTCGAATTTTCAGTGAATGGGCCCTAGAAAAGTTGGCAGAAAATCCGCTTTTTTATCGACAAATTTTGTTCAGCGATGAGGCTCATTTCTGGTTGAATGGCTTGAACTGCCCATGCATCCCGAAAAATGCACTGTTTGGTGTGGTTTGTACGCTGGTGGAATCATTGGACCGTATTTTTTCAAAGATGCTGTTGGACGCAACGTTACGGTGAATGGCGATCGCTATCGTTCGATGCTAACAAACTTTTTGTTGCCAAAAATGGAAGAACTGAACTTAGTTGACATGTGGTTTCAACAAGATGGCGCTACATGCCACACAGCTCGCGATTCTATGGCCATTTTGAGGGAAAACTTCGGAGAACAATTCATCTCAAGAAATGGCCCGGTAAGTTGGCCACCAAGATCATGCGATTTGACGCCTTTAGACTATTTTTTGTGGGGCTACGTCAAGTCTAAAGTCTACAGAAATAAGCCAGCAACTATTCCAGTTTTGGAAGACAACATTTCCGAAGAAATTCGGGCTATTCCGGCCGAAATGCTCGAAAAAGTTGCCCAAAATTGGACTTTCCGAATGGACCACCTAAGACGCAGCCGCGGTCAACATTTAAATGAAATTATCTTCAAAAAATAAATGTCATGGACCAATCTAACGTTTCAAATAAAGAACCGATGAGATTTTGCAAATTTTATGCGTTTTTTTTTAAAAAAAAGTTCTCAAGCTCTTAAAAAATCACCCGTTATAAGATAACCGACGTTTCCACTAATTGTGTATATCAACAACGGACGCGGATATTGGTTTGTGCATTTTTGCATTTCCCATCGGCCATACACGATGAATCTGGATTATGATCTCCGCACGGATCGTGAATCATGTTTGTTGCGACTACCGCGAATAACTCTGGGTCTGCTTCTGGATCTGGTATTTCGGCGCTGATGATTGAATCGAGTAGATCTGGGCTATTTTCTCAATTAACAATAGCTGACTGTGTGAATGTGGTAATCCGTGCTTCTGCCACTTGTTGTGTACTAACCACTCGGTTGTTGCGTTGCGAGTCCATTTTGGAATTTTAGAGTCACTTTAATTAAAACACTTAAACGTTTTAAGTTTTTATATAATAATTAGTTTTAGTATTAACAATTTTTAGGTTTCACATTAATTCCATTTATACAAGAATATCGTTTATATATTTTTACAGAGTTATGTTTATATATGTTTACAAAGTTAGGTTTTATTAGTTCACATTATATACATTTTATATAAATTTAGGTATAATTTTACAGTAATTATCACTCTATATATTTATTTAAGTACAATAATCTTTTTTTTTTATAACTCCGTGTTAACTACTAACGAGAGAGACTGCCCTTTTTTATTTGTTTGTTAAGCTTATATAGGGGTTTGAATCGATTACAGCTCCTCAATGTATAATTACTAGTACTAATCTAAATATTAATCTAGTACAATATATTAAATTATTTTAGGGCTTTTTCGCTTAAAATATTCTTAC
The DNA here is from genome assembly GCA_947310385.1 of Nephrotoma appendiculata. Taxonomy (NCBI): domain Eukaryota; kingdom Metazoa; phylum Arthropoda; class Insecta; order Diptera; family Tipulidae; genus Nephrotoma; species Nephrotoma appendiculata. The sequence continues at coordinate 276,317,017 of OX371223.1, forward strand.
ATAACACACTCTACTGAGTACATCCAACAACGTGGCTCTCCGAAAACCACCTGTTTAACGATGAAGTCCATTAGCGTCCTGAGTTTTTGTTTAAACACATGTGCGGTGATGTCGTGGCGATCGCTGGAAGTTTGTGCTGGCAGTAGATTACCGGTAATTTCAGGACGTTTTGGATTGCATGTGAACGTGATTAACAAATCTGGCTCTCCGTAATGCCCCACATACGTCATAGCATTCTACGCATATTCATGCATATGCCGTGGGCTGCCAACATATGTTGCTGGGAGAATGGTCAATTGACCGACATTGGTTGCATCCCCGTCCGAAGCGACGGCATTGCGCAGATGATGCAGGAAAAAAAACTCAATTTTCTTTTTCGGTTTTTTCCTGAAGTTTTCCACTCAGATTTTACCTCTTCTAAAACCTCTTCTGGATCCGATACTAACATCAAAAATATCATTTTTCGATTTTACGAATTTTCCGACTTTTTCGGTGGACTTTCCAATTTTCTTTCGTAAGAACCATCTCCTGGTAATTGTTAACAGAGCAAAAAAAAATTGAGCCAAATCGGTTTAGCCGTTCTCAACTATGCGCAAGAAAATAAAATTCAATTGTCTTCGGGTTTTTCCGGAAGTTTCCGAATTTTTGACTCATATTTTACAATTTTTCTCTTCTAAACGACCATCTTTTAGAACAGAAAAGTTGTAAAATGTCGGATACGTGCGACATCCTGTACAAAAACATCATTTTTCGACTTTTCCGGTGGATTTTCCCAAAATTTTCTTTCGTAAGAACCATCCATATCCTGACTACTCCGAACTCAATAAAAAAAGATTAAGCCAAATCATTTCAGCCGGTTTTATATATATAGAAGATTTAGATAAATAGATAAAATAGATCGGAAAAAATATATTAATTTGCATGCAGCCTCCGGTGGGATTCGAATCCATTACCTCCCAGCCCAAGCGCCGAAGCTTTAACCACTGCACCACCTAACTCACTAAAAATGTGCACACAAAATTCATATGGAAATGGTTTTTATTCGATTTTTCGGGTTTTCTGACTTTTCGGGTGGATTTTTTTAAAAATTTCTTTCGTAAGAACCATCTCCTGGTAATTGCGAACAGAACAAAAAAAAATTGAGCCAAATCGGTTCAGCCGTTCTCCACTGATGCGCGAATTATATTTTATGAAGTGGCAGTTGTGGAAAAAAAATATTCACTTCACTTTTTCTTTTTAAATATAATGAATTTATTTTTCGTAATGTAGGTGTTATGTTCTCTAAATCAAAATACAATCTGAATATATAATTTACATTTAGCTAATTTTATGTTGTGCAAAATGTAAAATGTGCATTTTGCATAAAAATGAACTTATTATATTTTTTGTTAGTAATTTTTTATAGAACTGCAAAATTCGCATTTTGTTTTTTTGAAAAATGAACTTATTAAATTTTTTGTTAACATTTTAAATGCGAAATGTGCTAAATGAACTTATTTATTACTGTTGACAGGAAATTGTGATCTTATTGCTTGTAATGAGGTTGGCATTTGGGTTGTGACGTCGTTGGATGACGTAATTCGCGCACATACATTTTTTACGCTATTTTGATATATATAGATAATATGTATATGGTCAATATCATAGATACCATATATAAATACAATACTATACAAAAAAAATTAAATTAAAACCTTGTCAAAACATATCGTAAACATCAATTTAATCAGTGGACTAGACCATACACTGTTACTAGACCATGCTACTTACCCTGTTTTTTTTTTTAAATCAGCATCTCTAAAGGCAACTACACTTCTACAATAATCAATCCCTATTCCCTCGATTTGGTCAAAGAGGGACAGAAATGTTAAAATGTGAAAAAATTTTACTCGATAACCGGATGTTCGAAATCTCCAACTATAAAATCTTTGCCCATCTTAGATTACAAACATTTTCGTTGTATGCTGTAAAAGGCGTATAATTCTGAAAAATTTCTGATCTTTGGCGCCTCAAAAGCAAACGTCTTTTATAGTATTTAAGAACTCATGTATTTCAAATATAAATAATAAATTAACTTTTCAAAAATTACAACAATCACAATACAAAGCAAAATATACAAAAAATTTATTCCAACACTTCTGTAATCTTTATAATTATCAAATGTTGTACGGCCCATCAACAGGGCACACACCAGCATTATCAAAACGATTCGTAAAAATAGTAGAGCCAAATAAATTTTATTACGATAAAAATTCATCATGAAATTATGTCGAAAATAATTTCGTTGCAATAATTTCATAAAATTTAATTTATTTCTGTCACTTATATTCAACCATTTAATTATATTCGTGTTACGATACTGTAACGTTAAGTGATCGTACACGTAAAAACGATAGGTGCGACCATAAATCGAAATTATAATTTGATCGCATTCGAACGATGGTGTCGCACCCGTATAATCAATCCACAACAGTAGATTAGTTATATCACCATAATCGTATGCCGATTTTAGTACAAATTGATAAATATGTTCGGCATTACGATCGTAAAATGGCGTCGCATGTAAATTCAAAATGTATTGATCGCTTGTACCACGATCGCCATAAATTTGTATTCCGACATTGGACGTTGTCACTTTATTTCGTATACTATTCGATCCGCATACAATGGTTAATAGATAATTATGATCGGATGCGGTAGTGCTGGTGGTCGCGATCACGTTACTCGATTTAGCAATATGATCACTGGTATGATGCCGCCGCCTTCCGCATACAATCAAAAGAAGTAAAAGTATAAATAGTAGTACAAGTACTAGTACAATTACGATGATCGTTAAGTTGATCGGTAGACGGCGTAAAAATTCCCGATCATATCGATTGTGATAATAAATCGATTTTGGTTTATTATAAGTTGAGTATAAATTTGTATTTTGATTGGTGCACGAGCAATTTATATCCGTTTTTATCGAATTGAACGTAATTCGACAATTATTTATACACCACTTCCGTGTCTCGTAATCAAACTGGGTGCACGCAAGTGATTCGATTGTAAACAAAAATTTGATATCGGTTGATGTATCATCATCAGCGGCGAGTATAATTCCCATATACATTTTAAAACTTTGATCGTATTGTAGTCGAATTAAATATTCCGTTTTATCGATTAGATAATACGGTTTGGCATCATGAAAATCATTGTAGTTCGGTTCGGAGTTTGGTTTGAATACGATTTGTAAAAAATTCGGGCTGCCCGTTTCAAAATTAATCATAATTAATTCATTTTTATTATATCCCAATGTGTATATAACGATATCGTTTCGGTTTCGAATGACATTTTCGATTTTAGGTTTCGTATCTACATCCGTGGGGACCGTTCTACGTCGTCGCGCTGCATCCGATTTATAGCGGTATTTGATTAGCGGCTGATCTGTATTCCATATACTGCTTCCAGTGTTACGCTCCGTCAATTGCAGCATAAACACAATGGTAAACAGTTTCTCGGACTGGGGCAACCACCAAAATGGGGTGTTTCGCAGGTCCTTAAAATATTTTAAATTTACCGTTATCTCTTTACCAAATCTAAACACATCGTATTCGAGCTTAATCTCAATTTTTGGCGCTGATATTTCTAACCGGTCAAAAACATCTGGATCATCATCACCCACACTATACGATTTCATAATATTGATTTCGTTATCATATAGCACGGCCTTTTCATTCACCTCGAGCCGTTTACTCAAGATTCGATTTATGCTGGGAAACAATTTTTCCGTTTTATTAATAATACTCTCGAGGTGTAAAATTCTAAGAACCCCCTCAAAATCAAACTCCGGATAATCGGGATAGTTTTCATCCTCGTATAATTTTATTTCGGCCACATCGTTTGTATACATTTCGAAATTTTCAACAGGAATCGGTACAGATTCGGTGTACACTTTATCCATAATATTTATATAATTTGTGTTAAGAATTTCGATAAAATCCCGTGTTACCAGCATTGCATCGGTATACCATGAAAATTCGTGTAAAATATTTAAATAATTTCCGAGCACATCGAAAAGGAGGACGGCCTTATCAAAATCCATCTTGAACGCATTTAATAATTTTAAAAGCACATTCGTGCCTAACTCCATGTCGCGCGTGGTCGGTGCGTACTCAATATTTTTTAACGTATTCAACATGAAAACAATCGCATCCTCTTGATTCACGGCATTTGTACCTAAACCATCGATTAGACATTCGACTAGAATGACAGTTCCTTGCACATCGTAATCCTTGATCAACCAATCATATTCCGCTAGAGTTTTAATATCAATTGGTGTGCTTCTAATGTTCAAATTATATGTGATAAATTGACCGTAACGGTCGTATACTTTAATAAGTAACGAGTTCTCATTATTTCGTACTCGAAACCCAAATTGGCTATTAAACGAGCTGGTAACGAGTCGTTCATTTGAATACACTTGGTATTCGAGAGGTTCAGGTTCTGATGAAAAACTCTTACATACTAATGTATAAAATGTTTTTAATGCCGATCCATCTGTTTCTGGTGCGATCTCACAATGCCCAGTTTTAAGACCTACATTGGTTTCAAAACCATAGAAGAAGTCACCATTTCCACCATTGGACTCATCAACTATTAATCGGATTTCATAATTCTTATTGTTGGTTAAAGTATTTGCTGGTAATATTAATCGATTTCGATCACCGATATCAGCACCATCCAATTCCCATTTGTATTGTGCCGTCTTCGGGTTTTTGCAATCGGAGCATTCACCCTTAAGAAATAATTCGGTATTCGGACTAACTGGAGTTTGGCAGTTCTTCAAGCAAATCACGTTCAATTTTAAACGATTCTCGTCTTGTGCAGTTATCGTAACGGTTTGCGAATTAGCATTTTGTTGATTGGTCTTTTTCGATATTACCGCAAGTGTAAATTTATAACTTTTGGTTACGGTTAGAGTATTGGAGGGCACCGTAAAACTAGATTGGGCTACGCGCAACTGGGCACAATACTGATTAGCAGGATCGTCAACAGATTCACATGTCCATGCAAATTTTAATGTTTGTGCAATCGATGCCGTAGGGGGTTGTGACAAATCTCGTGATTGCGATCCGCTCAAAATGAGATTAGATTGTACTGGTACTTGACGTTTGGTTCCACCCTCGATTACAACTAGCGGCGGGTACAAAAATACTCGAATGTAGCACTGCGAATATAAAAAATTAGTGTCAATAATTATTTATAAGTTTTCAATAAAATAAATTACCCGAAAGTCTGACCTGCCAGCCATCTGAACACCATCAATATTGTGTTCCTCCACATTTATCCTAATAACGTAAGACGTGTCTGAATCTGCGTTTTCACCAAGTACTTCCAACATGATGTAAGGCATTAAATTTAACCGTCTGCCAGTATATCCCTCAAATACGTACAACACGGTTGTATCAGAGGAGTCGCTGATGCTCCAGCTGAATATAAGCTTTGAATTTACACCGCAGCTTCGTTTTATAATTGGTGAGATTGAATACTGTCGATCGATCGCAATACTCATCGGTGAAGTGGGATTTGAGCTAAAATTAAATCAGTGTTACTGCAAAATTAGTAATCTAAATAATCGATAAAAATGTGTTTGTCTATCAACGACCAAATCATGTGTGTAAATAAAATCTCCCTAATTCTACTCACTTTAAGGCTCCGGACCAAATAAATAGGCTCTACTGGCATTTGATCTAAAGAATTCAAATCGAAAATCTAGGAATAATAATATATAATTATAATCTATAGGCTCTCTCTAGGCTAATTAAACATCACATTGAAAATTTTAGGCTCCACCCATTTTTAATAAACCATAATTTTTTATACTGTTAAAGTTAGCCGAAAGTTTCCAGCCGAAAGATAATGCAGATAGTGTCTTGAATACAGCAAAAATCAGTCATGAACTCGAATTTAGGATCGGGTTATATCATTCGGGTGAAGGGGAAATTATTTCAGTTTATAGGAATTTAAAAATCGATAGGAGTGAGAGTATAGAGCTTAACTTTCGGCTGAAATAGTCAAGACACTATCTGCATTATCTTTCGGCTGGCAACTTTCGGCTAACTTTAACAAGGTTAATTTTTTTGGTATTTTTTCTGTCTAAATTTTCGAACAAATAAATTTATGATTAGTTCACTTACGCCAGTCACTAATAGATGCCTCTAATATTCACAAGCCAAATTGTATTTCGTTTTTAATTCAAAATCATAAATAGGTTTAGCAATCGACGATTAAAAATATTTCAGCGATCGACTAACCATACTGTTAATGTAAGCCGAAAGTTTCCAGCCGAAAGATAATGCAGGTAGCGAATTTAATGCCCAGCCGAAAGATGATAATGCAGATAGTGTTTTTGCTATCCCAGCCGAAAAAATATTTTATTTCCGAAAGATATATTACTTGATATACCTAGTTCTACTATCAGCTCCAAATAATCAGAATACATCAAAAATACGTCAGGAGCTACATAATTGTACCAGATTAGTTCGCATGGCGTCAATAAATTTAGAAATTTTTGAAACTAAATTAATAAAATGTTTTGTAACTTTTGAGTTATCCACTTTCCCATCGATCCCAAAATGTTTATTAGATAGGTCCTAATTCTAGGTAAGCCCGGATGAAATTTGGGGAAGTCTGAAGTGTACAACAATATACCAAATTGCACACCTCTCTCCTTAGACTCTTCAGACTTTCCCCAAATTTTGCCTTTGCTTACCTAGAAATAGGACCTATCTAATAAACCCCAAAACTTACAGAACATTTTACTAATTTTACTAATGTGGTAAAATTATGTAGCTCCTGACATATTTTTGCTGTATTCTGATTATTTGGAGTTGATAGTAGAACTAGGTATATCAAGTAATATATCTTACCCTATTAAAATTAGCCGATATTTCCAGCCGAAAGTAATAAAAATCGATAATGCAGATAGCGTCTTTGCTATCGCAGCCGAAAATATAATATGAAATGTCAAATATTAATATGCTTCAACGTAAAGTTATCAGCCGACATATCTCAGCCGACATTTCTCAGCCGATATTTTTCACCCGAAAGTATTTTTTTATACCAAAAATATTTGATTTCTACAAAAACGAAAAAAAAATTCAACTGAAATAGTTAAAAATAAAACATTAAACTATATTTTTAATAGCATTATAAATTGTTTAGAAAATTCATTTTCCAATAGGGAAACTTGTATATAAATATATCGAACACACAAAGTTTGAAAATTTCTAAAAATTGACCGTTTTCAATGTCATGGTTGGAAATAGATTCAAATCACAGGTCATAATGATGTTCACAACTGGAAAAAATTTCAGGTCAATTTCTATGTGGGGAGCTCGGAAATCTCCGTGAAAATAGATTGCACACACAAAATTTGAAAATGTCTAAATATTGACCACGTGTTTGAATCTATTTCGAACCATGACACGTTAAACGGTCAGTATTTAGAAATTTTCAAATTTTGTGTTTCCGATATATTCAATCGAGTTTTCCCGAGCTCTCCACATGAAAATTTACCTGAAATTTTTCCCGGTTGTGAACATCATTAAGACCTTTGATTTAAATCTATTTCCAACCATGACACTTTAAATGGTCAATATTTAGAAATTTTCAGATTTGTGTGTGCGATATAGTCAATCGAGTTTTCCCGGGCTTCCCACATGTAAATTGACCTGAAATTGTTTCCAGGTGTGAACATCAATAAGACCTATGATTTAAATCTATTTCCAACCATGACACTTTAAATGGTCAATATTTAGAAATTTTCAGATTTGTGTGTGCGATATAGTCAATCGAGTTTTCCCGGGCTTCCCACATAGAAATTGATCTGAAAAATGTTCCAGGTGTGAACAACATTATGACCTTTGGTTTGAATCTATTTCCAACCATGACACTTTTAACGGTCAATTTTTAGAAATTTTCAAATTTTGTGTCCAATAGCAACACAACGCCGTCACGTTTAGCTGATGAGAGGTCTGTATATCAAGATTTTGACAGATGAACGCCGATCTGACTGTAAATTGTCCATCATTCAATAGCCCATGACCATAGGTAGATTCTGAGTGTAGGTTAGGGGTGGGTCTGATAGGGTTATAGAGGTGAAAATTTGATTTTCCCCATTTTTGCAAGAGGGACACCAAACTGACAATACGGATTCGATAGCCCATGACCAGAGGTAGATTTCGATTATAGCTTAAAGGTGGGTTTGATGAGGCAGTCATGCAATTTTGATTTTCCCCATTTCTCATCAATAAAATCGTTCGTCATTCGTGGTTTTGCCATATAGACAACCAATCGGACTATGCTTATTCGATAGCCCATGACCCACAAAACCGGTTTGTTTTGTTTAATCTTCCGACTATCTAAATTGATGGTTCGTTCATACCACTCATTAATACATTGTTAAAGTTAGCCGGAAAGTGAAAAAAATCGATAATGCAGATAGTGTATTGGGTACTTCAGCCGAAAGCTAAATAAATTATATATTAAATTGAAATATCGTAGCCGAAAGTGACTATCCTACAAAATCAGCCGAAAACTTATATTATTCCACTGTGTGGAAAATATTGTTTTAATTCCATACTAAATTCCGTACTACAAAATAGCAAAGACACAAAAGTATTGATTTTGGATAAGAAATATTTTCTTTCTTATATTTCACGTTTTTGTTTTATTTTTTTAAATTTTTATTTTGTATCTGCAGTTTCTTGTGGCAAGTTGGCGGAGAACTACGCACACGTGTACATTTTTTCATTTTAGTTTCTTATTATTTTTGTCAATAATGACAAAACATGACAGAACATGTTAAATTATCGACAAAGTTCTGACCACACAATAGGTTTCAGGGGAGAAGGCTGGCAGAACCGAAAACTCATGCCCCTATTATGGTACTCACCTCACCTCAACTCACCGAGAAATACGTCACCATGGTAACTTGAACTCACCATTTTGAAATAATTGATATTATACTTGTTACGGTGAGGTGACGCTAGTGTCAAATTTACTCACCAACAATTTATTGGTGAGTTCATAGTAATTTTTCATGATGGATAGCAAAAAACGTAAGATTTTTTTCATAATAATTTTTATATAGGATTTCATTTTATAAAATTATTGCATAATAAAAAAAAATATTTCTAGGCATAAAATAAGAATTTCTAATGAAAAAACGCCGAAAAATACAATATTTCCAACTTAACAACTAATAGAAATTGTCATAATAAACAAACACATCTCACCAAAATAAAAACGAATACCATAATACAAAAATGTAACTCACACGACTTGGATTGGTGAGGTGACTCGATCGGTGAGGTGAGGTGAGGTGAGAACCATAATAGGGGCATTAATCTAATTTAGAATATAAATTCTTTATAATGGAGGGCCAACCATTCTCTATTATTAAATAATTAAAGGCCCGTTTCATTAACCCTTAATTTTTCTAGTTTGCTCGTTCTCGTAGTCTCGCTCAATCACTTTTACTATTTTGTGTTGAATTTTTGTCTCTGATCTATTTGTTCTACACCAAGTAACCGAGTTTGATGATTGTTAAACCTGCTCGTTGAAAAACTTTAAACTCTTCAGTTTTCTAAAGACTTGATTCTTCCAGGTACCAGAGATTTCATTAAAACAAGAGGTATTCGAGGTGCGACTGCAGGTAACTTTGCTGTTACATGGTACTTAAACCCGTATTATGGTTCTCTCCTCACACAAATAATCACGAATAAATTTCTTCGAAAATTAGATTTAACTCAAGCGAATACAACACCATATCAAACTAAACACATACCTTTGAATTTTCATTTAAACACATTTTTGAAGGTATTAACTTACCAATCATAATTTTCTATATCCAGTATACATTTCAATTCGGGTTCATAGGCACGAACAAAAACTTCCGAAAAGTAAAGTTCACTATCTATATCAGCATTGACATATCTTACATGGACCCCGTATGTCATTGCTTTTGGCAGTGAATATTTTACTGCTACATAATAACCGTGTAACGCACCAATAAAATCATAATCGATAATACCATACTGTTTCGCCGTCGCATGTATATTTTCCGTCTCTTGAAATAATCCCACTTCACGCCTCGATGTTAAAAAACTCCCCATCATGTAATTATTCGTGGACAGATCAAGACGAATATCAAGGAATGGTATCTCCTCGAAAAACACGATAAAATATTCGTCCACATTCAATCGGGTTACCACATTATACATAAGTGTAGGATTGTAGTACGAGTGAACCGTGGGAGAGGAGCAATTTTGGCCGCTGCTATCCTCTTCACAAACGCATTGATAACCACCAGGAAAATCAATGCATGATGTCGCGCGCCAACAATAATCATTTTCACATAATTTCAACATTGTTTCACATTTTTCACCCGTGTACGTGTTTTCAACGCATTCACATTTTTTCTGGCTACCTTCTATCGTGCACACTCCATGTGAATTACAATATTGGTTGTCGGTGCAATATTCGATGCCTGCGATCAAATTGATCAAATTCAATAAAATAAAGATTATCATTTTACCGCTTGGAATTATTAGAATTTTACCGATAAGAATTATTTTGACAGCTTAGTTTTCGGTTTCTCGGACGAGACTACTTTATAACTTGCAAAATTTATCTTGTCGAAATTTGTAGGCCGCAGTGAATTAATTGATATCGTGAATGTCCTGGAATTCACACTTTGGTACACATACAACACATCATCATCTCTAATTAATGGATGTTCTGACTCTTACTAATATTTTTATAAAGGACTCAGGTCATGAATTCACTGGAGCCCTATTATGAAAAAAATGCGATTTCGCATTTTCATACGATATCGCATTTTGGTATTATAGAACAATATTTTCGCAAAAATGTGCCCTGAGTCGGATGCGAACGCTATATTAGAAAATGACATGGCGGATTTTTCGAAACTATATTTGACAAATGCGAATCACCCCTATTGTGATTGTCGTGTCGATGTCGATTTTCCGACGACTGCTAAAATTGGCATCATGAATGTCGCTATCAATCGACGTTTGTCGTAAAAACGCCATTTTTTTGTCGATGGCATTTTTGTTCGCGACTTACAAATTTGTGAGCCGTAATCAATGAAAAACTATAGAAAAATGTTAAGAAAATTAATTTTTTATGAAATCATTTATTAAAATCAACAAGAGTAATTAATAAACACGTACTAATTTTATTTAAATTAATTGTAATTCAACAATAAATTTGTATGCGTTTCTACAACCAGAAGCAATTCTAAATTTATTGTAAATTTTAGGATTGAAATTCATACTGATGCGCTTTTCTTGGTAAATAAATTCTTACGTACACACGTGTTATGTACATAAGTTTTTACTTTTCCTATTTATAAAACCTTTAATTGCAAATTTAAGCGAAATATCTATCCTAATATAGTAAATAAAATTCAATTTAATTTATCTGACATACAAACTGACAGCTTCTTGACAAAACATAACAACAAACCTAAGTTACGATTGCTAAGTTAACCGAAAAATTCACAATAACTCACATTTTTTCAATTGGAACGTGGCAACACTCTTTAGTCGATTCGTGATAGTTACGCAATACAAAATAGACATCGACACGACAAGAAAAAGTCGTGTCGTTTGTCGATCGACACGACAACCACAATAAGGGTGAATGCTCATAAGCAGTCGAAAATCGCATATTTATCGTTCATTCAAGTTAAATTTCTATTTTTAATAGAATTTTTTTAAATAAATAGTAAAAAGCAATTATAAAAGTGGTAATAGTAAAATTTTTATTATTATTAAGTTTTATTATCTCATAATTCAATATTGTCACATAATTTAATGGGGGTTGGACGTGTTTCGTAAAACAATTCGTTTTGATATTGACGTTGTATCACCTTCTTCATCATCTTCACAGTTTATATTTAAATATAAGGCAACACAATCCATTTAATATTTTTATTTATTGATAGAATAAATAAATGCAAAAACACTGCGAAAAACACAAACGCAACGGGCGCATCGCATCCGCATAAAATGCGAAATGCGAACGGGCCCCTGAACAACTTCAAATATAATGCGAGCACATTTGATGGTGTAGAGAAGTTCTTCTACGTGTGGATAACTGGAGCAGAGAGAAGCACAAATCAACGAACACCAACTTCGAAAAGTAACTTAAACGAGCAAATTTGTGCTTAACACAGAAATGTAATTTTCATTCATAAAGTGAGGAGTAACTAAATTACGCTTTCAAGATAATATATTGAAATCGAGAAACATGGTATAGAACCATTCAATAATATTTAAGTTGAACAACAAATTAATGAAACAATAATAATTAATAGTGGCTGTTCAATGATTTATGGATCTTGCTAGAAATTAGGTTCTATTTTTACCGCCTTTTAAGCGATATTTGAAATTTTCATTCCCGAACTAGAACTAATTTGATGATCCGACATTGAAGGCCTACTATTGCTTTCGAACGTTTTCGATCATTTTCGTCTATCGTTCAAATATTTGCTATAGTATTTCGTCAGTTTCGGTACTACTGCTTTCGATTATCAAAATAATTTTACTGCCAAAATTATTTAAGTGTTGTCAGACTAACATTTTCACAAGGGGCTCTCACAACAAAGTACGCGAGCAATGTAATTGCAGAAACTCTAACCATACTGCAAGAATATTACCCCAATTACCATAGTCGCATCACTTTATGTGAAGTGACTATAGTCGTGTCACTTCACTTGAAATTTGCCATTCTCACAGTCGTTTTAAACGACACGCATACTACAATAGAAATATCGGGCAGCACTAATAATTTCCCTAAATTTGACATGCCATTCGATGTCAAAAATCAAAATATTTACGAATATTTTATTGTAAATGCACGTAAATTGAAAATAGGTAAGTAAAATCTAATTATTTAATGATTAAATTAATTTCTAGAACCCGTACAATAATTTATGGTGAAGGCAAAATATCTACCACGTAAAAAATGTGTAATTTTCCATTGTAATTAAAAATTGATAATGGGTGGTTTGGGCCATCCAAATTTTCAACGGGAGAGAAATTAGAATGAAATTAGAAATTAGAATGATAAATTTATCTTATGCAGTAAAATATTCGTAAAATGAATTACAAAATAAATTGTAATAAATTGTACATATTACAAAAAAAATTCATAAATAAAAATGTGTATTGTATTAAATAGTTTTGTTCATGTTTTACGACCCTCCATTTCATAGTCACATAAGAAAACGATGTGACAATAGTCGTATAAAACGACAATAGGCGTAAATTTTTAGGAGGTGCTATGCATTACAATAAATATAGTTGATATTTATTTAATTTTAGATTATATATACGGATTCCTATCAGTCCTCCAATACTGATATTTACAGCAGCTGATATATTTGTTTAGCTATTATTTTTTATTCACTTTTACCAATATAAATTACATAATAAAGATTTTAATTTAATTTATATTGTATTTAATAATTATTTATTCAATATCTTAGAATTATGAAATTAACGGTTATTCTATTACACCGTCTTATGTGTCCTTAATAAATTGAACATATATTTTTATCGACTGTGGAAAAAATGTAAAACAAAATCTTATATACTATTTTTCTGGTATACAACCTGGCTAAGGACTCTATGATTCGTCACATCAACTACAGCCAGATTGTATACCAGTTTTAACAAACTGTACCTAACCACATTATTTACATAAAACGCATCCATTAGCCCATTCAGAAATGTCATTAATTATACATTTCTTAACAACTAGATGTCATAACAAATAATAATAACAAAACATGTATTGAGGTAAAGTATTTAATAAAAAGAAATAAAACTTATAAAAATAAGAACAACATTTAATAAATTTATTTTTATAACTATATTTACAGAAAATACAACGACAAGAAAACGGATACACCCACATACACTCCCCTTCCAGTGGAATTTAGAAAAATTGGTAAATATTAAATTACACGATACGAAGTCTGGTGTTTCAATTCTTAAATCGTACTGGTAGTTTTATCACACGACCATGTCTTGACAACACCTCTTTTGATTCTTTACTGCTTTGTACATGTTGATCGAAAACTACTTTCTTTTTAGATGATGGAGTTTCTGCAATTAATTCATCAGCCTTATCATCAAAATTTAATGACACCTTTGTCGCTAACGGCTGATTATCAAACAACTCATCTTTACTTTCAGAATAACAAGGTTTGAGTCTATCTATTGATATGTTAACTTTTTATCTTTAATTTCTAGCTCAAAAAATTTTGTATCCCTCTTTACAATTTTAAAAGGACCGGTATACGGGAGTTGAAGTGCCCTTTTAACTGCATCTGTTCGAATAAATACATGAGAGCAATCTTCTAATTTCTTACTAATGAAGAATCTCTCTTTAGAATGTCGCGATGCATTTACTGGTTTCAATTCCTCAAAATGTCTTTTTAAATTGCTTACGAATTCGGATTGCGGAATTGAAGTATTTGGTGGTTCCATAAATTGTCCAGGAACTCTTACTGTACTTCCGTATACCAACTCTGCTGGAGTAGTCTTCAACTCCTCATTAAACGAAGTTCGCAAACCCAACAATACGAGTGGTAATATCTCTGTCCAATCCGGTCTATTGTGACACATAATCGCTGCTTTTAATGTTCTATGCCAACGTTCAATCATTCTGTTGCATTTAGGGTTATATGATGTAGTGCGTCTTCTTTCGAAACCTATTAATTGTGATAATTCTGAAAAAAGATTAGATTCGAATTGTGAACCTTGATCTGTTACTATAAAATTAGGAACACCAAACCGAGCTATCCAATTTACATAAAAAGCACTTGCCACCGTATTTGCATTGATATCTGGTATCGGAATTGCCTCCGCCCAGCGAGTATACCTATCAATCATGGTTAAACAATATTTACGGTTATTGGATAATGGTAATGGTCCAACTAGATCTATATGAACTTCTGAAAATCTTTCCTTAGTCACTTCAAAATTACCAATTGGTGCTTGCGCGTGTCTTGACACTTTGGATTTTTGACACGCCAAACATGCTTGCACCAATTCTTTAATATCCTTTTTAATTGATGGCCACACTTCATGCTTTGACAATAATTTGACCGAAGCTTTTATTCCCGGATGCGACAGATCGTGTAGCGACTCAAAGACCTTCCTTCTCCATTCTCTTGGTATGAAAGGTCTTGCTTGTCCCGTCGATATTTCACAGTAAATGAAATGTTCTTTATTGAAAGCTAACGGTCGTCGTACCAAATTTAGTCCAGAGTTCTCGTCCTGTAGTATGTCATTCAGTTCTGTGTCTTGTAATTGATCTGTAGCCAGTTTGTTATAGTCAATAGTCTCGTGAATGTCAATCGGCTCTACTCTAGATAATGCATCAGCTACAACGTTGTCTGTACCCGTTACATGTCGCAGGTCCGTTGTCTTTGTCTTGGTGATGCTTTGTCCAAATTTTATCGAAATGCGTAAATGAGAGGTTTTTGGTCCGTAAAGGGGATGAAATTTCGTCCCTCGAGATAGAATCGGAAGTACTTCACACCTAAATAAGCCGCTAACTCCCAATCGTAGGTACTATATTTCTTTTGAGTTTCTGTTAACCTAACAGAATAAAAACCCAGTGGTTGCCAAACTTCATTTACTAATTGTTGCATAACCGCCCCTACTGCTGTGTCGGAAGCATCTACCATTATTGATAATTTTGCCGTCATGTCTGGATGAGCTAGAAAGGTGACATCACATAGTTTATTTTTACACTTCCCAAACGCTAAAATCGACTCTTCTGTCCAAACGATTGGTATCCTTGCTATTCTTTTTGTAAGCTTTTAAGAAATCATTTAAAATGGCCTGATCATGCGCCGCGGATGGAATGAATCTCCTATAAAAATTGATCATTCCTAGGAAATGTTTTAATTGCTGGACATTAACTGGTTGCGGAAAGTTGCGAATTATTTCCACTCTCGTTGGAGACGGCAAAATTCCTTTCCTATTCACAAAATGTCCCAAAAACGAGATTTCTTCTTGAGCGAATACACATTTATCCAATTTAATAACTAACCCGTTTTCAGCTAAACGTTGGAAAACTTGTTCAACATGTAATAAATGTTCATCCAATGAAGTGGATGCAATAAAAATATCGTCTAAATATACAAAACAGAAGGACAATCCCCTTGGCACAGAATGCATTAATCGCTGGAACGATTGCGCTGCATTTCGAATACCGAATGTCATTCTATTGAATTCGAAAAGTCCGAATGGTGTTGCTATAGCTGTTTTGGGTACATCTCGTGGTTCAATTGGAATTTGGTGGTAAGCTCGTACCAAGTCAATAGTTGAAAAAATAGTGCAACCAGCGAGTTGAAATGAAAAATCTTGAAGATGTGGTACTGGATAGTTATCGGGGATGGTCACATTATTTAACGCTCTGTAATCTCCACAGGTATCCACTCACCGTTTTTCTTTGGTACCAAATGCAGAGGACTGGCCCACTCACGTTTGCTAGGTCGACAAATTCCTTGCGCTATCATATTTTCAAAATGCTCCCTCGCTATTTTTAACTTATCAGGTGCCAAACGCCTCGTTTTACACATCACTGGCTGTCCTTGTGTTTCCAAACAGTGAGTGACATTCATATTGACACCTTCCCGAATAATTATTTCGATTTTTTTTAATAATTTGTTGATTTCCGGATTAATTTTGTTTTTGTCTAACAATGCTAATAAAGGACTAGAATTTTGCGTAATGGATCCAACTGTATATAAATTTGTCACTGGATCAACTAACCTGGCCTTTCTTATATCGACAAGAACCATTTAAACGCTCTACGTAAACCAATATTTAGAAAAATTGTATGCGTTCCGTAGGCTTTAATTTTGGTGCCATTTGCTGCGTATAAATGAAAATCCGGTTCATTAATTTTTTTATTATTGAAATTTGCAGGCAAAACTGACACGTCTGCTCTTGTGTCTACCAGAAATTTAGTTTTAGAATTTTGATCAAAAATAAGTAGACGATTTGTACAAATTTCATCAACACACGTCTCAAAATGCTGACCAGAATTTAGTTTTTTGAATTTTGAGATTTACTAACAATGAATTTATCATGATAACGACACTCAGAAACGCACTTCGTAGCCTTATCTTTAAATCGCCGATGATAGAAACACTCGGTTTCATCGAACGTTCTCTCTCTAGATTTTGTTGAATTCCTAGAAGCGTTATGCGGGCTATGAGCTCTTCTTGATGTACTACGTAAAGCGGATACTTCCAATATCCTTACGGAATTTAGTCAACACAAACGAAGATTCTTTCTGCTTAACTGCATACGATTTGTCACTGATTTCCAGTATATGCTGCTGTGACATGGTTTCGCTTAATGCATCTGCTCGTTCTGCTAATTTTCCCAATGAAACGTCGTTTTCAAAAGGAACTAACACCATCTGTACTTGTTGTGGTAACCTTTGTAACCATAACCGCCTAACTGTGCCTTCTTTAAAATGCTCTCCTGCATTCATATGCATTTGTTCTAGCAACGTGAAGGTTTCTGGGGTCCTAGCTGTAATCCGTGCAACAAGCTGTGCAATTTCGAACGTTCTAATTCACCTAAAACTTTTATAACCTCTTGTTTAAATAAAATATAAGGTTGCTTGCCTTTTTCTTTATAATTAGATTGGCAAATCTATTGTGCAATCTGGCATCTAAAGCACCAACCGCATGTGAATACCTTGTGGTCTCCATAACAATGTTTGCTACTTGAAACTGCTGCTCCAAAATAGCAAACCAGACCTCGGGATTCTGAGCAAATAATGGTTGGGGTGGTTTAAACGCCACATGTGAAACCTCTTTTTGTGAAATATTTTTTGTAGATTTAATTTCGCTATCTACTTCACTACAACATTTTCCAGTAGTAGATGCTTCCGAAGTGTGAGAATCCTTCAACTGTGAACTTAGTATAGTACGAACCTGATCTTGCACTAGTGAACATAATTGTTCACGAGTCAACGTGATCATTTCGTTATGTGACACTGAAAGATTTGGCCTATCGGAGGAGTGTATGTAGGTGGAATTCGTTTCCTCGTCGTCGGTATTTATACCGCGCACCACGAAACGAAAAACGAAACTTAAAATTAGAAAACAAGAAGAACAAACGAAAAAAACACAAGAGATAGTGAATACTGTAATTGTTTAAATAATTTTATTTTTTTTTTTTTAAATTTTAAATAATATTTTTTTACGTAATTTTTTATTTTTGTAATATTTTAGATGACGAAAATTGGTATAATATGGAGTACGTTTTACGAAAAATTTATACATGGTACTTACAATTTTTTTAATTTATCGTCTAACATGCAGGATGACTGGAATAGCTCCCGGCTGCTTACAAAAATGTTCTCTCTTTGAAACTGATTTTTTTAAAATACAGCTATGATGTTTTACGGGTGATCTGGATAATGCTTGTTGCTGCTTCCAAAACCAATGCTCCCTCTTAACTAGCTGTTGAAATATTTGCTGCTCGTCTATTGATGAATATACATAGACCGCTTACAACATGCTGCTTCCTCGGAACGTATAGTATTTTTTAAAATTTAGTCATCAAAAATTTTGCGGATGACTTGAAGTTTTTTTTTTTAACTAACGCTAATAAATATTAGCTGCTGCTCCTGGTGGAACTTGGATCACGTCGGGGTCACCAAATTTAGGAGGTAGTTTGCTTGAAGTATATATTTACTATTAGCATATATACTATTTATATTTATCTTTTAGTTCCACATCAGCCCTCCTATTGCTGATATATTTAATTAGGCAAGCAATTTTAAGTTGTAAAAACATTTATATACACTTATATATTATATTAATAAATTAATTTAAATATTTTAAATAAATAAGATAAAATGCTTTTTATTTATATATGAGGCAAATATGCCATTTCATCCATATAACCTCATCAGACTCACCCCTAACCTATAATCAAGTTATACCTTGTTGCAATTTGATATTGCCATTTAGGTTCCACTTGTTTATAGCTCAAAATTTTTAAAATCACGGTTTCAGTTTCAATTTTTTTCTTTGAAATTTAGTAAGCAAAGCTTTTTTCGTTTTTTGTTTTTTTTTGGGATTTTTGGTTTTTTTTTCGGGAGTTGAAAAAAAAAGTTTGAATAGAGCGGAATGTGCAAAAAAAAAAATAGAAAAGGTTAATAAATATTTGGTAATGAAGAACATTTTCAACCATAATTTAAGAAACTAATATTAATAGTGAATAAATATAGGACATTAATAAAGTAAAGTACGTAAACTATATGTATATGTGTAGTAAATATGTGTTATGTTGCGTCTATAAAAAAATAAAAAAATATGTATATAATATAATGATATTCACCAAATTATATTAAAAGAACCTCTTAAATATTGTAAATTATAAGTATGTTAAATGGTGCAATATTAAAATTGTAAATAAAACAACTATGTTATAAACATTGGTGAAGCGTTTAAATCAAAAATTTTATTTGAGAAACGATTATGGTGCGAGAATTTTGTTCTTTTGGATAATTGATTTTGGGAATATTACGAAGCAGTTTTGGCAGATAATAGCATTCAAGAATTCAACAGGACCAGTATTGTGTTGGATATTCCAGAGACGGGGATTTAAATAAGAATTTTGTAAATACTGATTTTTTTTTATTATATTTTTTGTTTTTGCTGGATTTTTTTGTTATTTTTAATTTCCTTTAAAAATTTTGTAAATATTTCATAGTTTTTTATTTGTTGTTCATGTTGCATAACATGTGAATATTTTCTGGTTCGTAAGTCTAGCAATAATGGTTATTCCTAGGTACTATTGTTGCCTTAAAATAAAGTGTAAATCCAATCCCACGCAATAGACACCTCACGAACTGAGCTACCGGTGTCACTCACACTTGAAGGTAACAATATGGCGCCCAATTTGCGGTTTTTTTTTTATATGAAAATTTAATTTAGTTTTGATTTGTTTCGATAGTGTCAATGTTTTCCGGGTTTGGAAATTTATATTTCTCCTAACGGATTTGAATTTTATTTAATATAACCAAATGCGGATAATTTTCATACTTCAAAACAAGTCAAACACAACTGAATTTATTTAAGTACCGGAATTTTCATATTTCATTATCATTTTACTAAATTTTTTTTTGTTTTCTTTTAAAATGAACCAGTTTCTGATTTTTAAATTTGTTACTAACTCTTATATTGATAATAGATTTTAGTATATACGTTTTTGATTATTGAAAACTGAATTAGGATGAAACAAAATAGAACTTTGTTTTTTTGTTATCGAATTTGAACGGAATAATTTATAAATATTTTGAGTACTTTGAAATTTTTTTTTCAATTGATTGCTTTATGTTTGTTATGTTAAATTTTTTTTTGTTTGATTCGATCTCAAATTCATGTGTAGTAACATTAAGCCTCTTTGCTAGCGAATTGCTATGATACATATGCTACTAAGTTGCAACACAAATTTAATAAATATTTAAAATAGTTTCATCCGTCTAAAAACTTTTATATTCCATTTATGTAGTTTCTGTTTTAGTTCCTGGGAATAGCCATTATTCGATGATTTTGCGATAATTGAATAGTATTTTTCAATTTACTTATACATATTACATTACATATATAATTGTTAGCGTATTACATATATTTATGCGCGGCATAATTATCTAATTATTATAATTATTTTTTTTTTAAATCTGTGTTTGATAATAGTTTTTTTAATGGTTGTTGTAATGTTTGTCATTATTGAATATTGATTCATTTTTCTTGCCGTTTGTTCGACTTCAAAGAATAATATCGTATAATTTTTGGAGTTGAGAATTTTATCGTGTTTCGTTTGGAAAATAATTCATTTGTTTTGTTTTTGCATATTGACCTTAGACGAGATTAGTTTTACGATTTTACAATCATAAACACGTTCAAGTTTCGCTTAAGCCTGCAAATATAGCTTTCATCTTGTAAATATTAGGTTATTATAGATTGTACATATTATTTTATTTTTTTTTTAATTTTTTTCTTGATTTTATATTTACATACTTGTGTTATTGTGTTACAATGGACTCAATTAATTTAAAATATTTAATGCCTGACGAATTTATAGTTGAATGTTTAGTTAGGAAAATAGATGGTAATCCGTCAGCTAAATTTGACATTCTTAAGAATTTGGTGACTGAAGAAACTTATAATCCGGTTCTTAAACCTTTCAAACCACACAAAGCAGCTTCTAAAAATCCAGACAGGGAAATTCGAAAATGCCTTTTAAAAATATCAGATTTCCGAGATTGGTTTGTAGAGCTAAAGAATGGAGACCAGGATGATAATAATTTTGTTCCGGTTAAGTTAAGAACTAATCATGTAATTATGAGGTTAGAAAGATTATTTAAATCAACTAAGCGTTACAAATCTAATTGTCTTAGCGCCCTTAAAGAAGCCAAGTTATTACAGACACATATTGACAATTGTATTAACAATGTTGGCTCTCTTGACGATTCGATCAACTTTGTTGAGGAAAACATAAATATTAAAGTGGAAGATTTATCATCTTCGGAAGATGATTTTTCTGATGTAGAATCTATTTCTTCTCAACAAACCATACGTTCTACACCTCGAAAAACCAATCAACAATTTGTAAATAATAATATGACATCTAGTAATAGTAATGATAATTTAATAAATAATGGGTTGTTAGACAAATTTTCAAATTTAAACGTCGATAACCCAGCACCAAATTTACAACAAATTCATTATACTGAGCAACAGTCCAGAAATAACATTGTATCCGGTTCTTTTCCAAATTCCAATCAACATCAACAATTAGACCCATCTCAATCACTTCCTGTATTTTCAACACAACCTACCAATTCGTTTGTTACTGACGGGAAACATCAATTATCAAAGTGGAAAATTGATTTTAACGGCACTACCGATGGAGTTGCAATTGAACGATTCCTTTTTAGAGTAGAACATTTAGCACGTACTTATCGGGTTCCTGATAGTATCGTGAAAGATCAATTTGGTGTTCTCCTAAAGGGAGTTGCTTCTAATTGGTACTGGTGTTATCTTGAACGGAATCCTAGTGCAACTTGGTTCCAACTTAAAGCTGCAATTATTGAACGATTCCAAGATCGTCGCACTGATGACGACATTCGTCGGTTGATTGATTCTCGGAAACAAAAGACATGTGAATCATTTATCGAATTTTACAACGAAATGCTTGCGCTAACTCTTCGATTTCGCAATCCTATTCCTGATTCGGACATTTTGCGGATTCTACGGTGCAACATGAATGTTGGTCTTCAAAACCATCTTGCTGATCAGGAGATTGATTCAATCAATATTTTGGTTAGAAGATGTGTTGCGCTTGAGGATATGTGGAAACGACATAATTTTGTACCGGAGAAATTCTGCAGAATCCAAAATGTCAGTGAAGTTTCTCGTTCTGTTGAGGGTCAATCCACTATGCCATCTGTTACACCTGTTTCGTTAAAATCAAATTTATTACCGGATATTAATTCAAATTTTACTATTCCAAATTCAACAAATCAAAATTTTAACAATTATATAAGCCCTAATTTGCATCCATTTAATAATTTAATTTCATCTAATCAAATTGACGCTTTTAATCAAAATTATAATTTAAACCAACCAAACTATTTTGTATGTTGGAATTGTCGTGACGTGGGTCACACATTCATGAATTGCCCAGCGCCACGGAAATTATTTTGCCATGGGTGTGGTACAGATGGATTTTCCAAAATTAATTGTCCAAAGTGTAGTCATACGGGAAACGTAAATTCGAGGACTCAAACAGCTGCATTGGACACTCCTCGAACCGCCCAGCAGCAACGAACCACACAATCGACTACAATTCTCAGGAGCAATTCTCAACAAAATCAAATTTAGTAATTTCAAATAAAATTAATGCAATTAATCCTAATTTTTCAAAATTCAAAACTAAAACTTCTAAATCAGCTAAATCACGTGTTCGTAGGTATTGGGACAAACGAAAAGAAACAACACATTTGATTTCCGAAACGTCCTTTACAAATGATACTGATGATCGACCATATGCCTTAGTAGAAATAAATGGAGCAATTTATAGAGGTCTACTGGATAGTGGTGCTTCCATAACTGCACTTGGTTCTGGTTGTGAGAAGTATTTAACAAATTCCAATCTCAAAATTTTTAATGTTTCATCCAATGTTAAAACAGCAGATGGACAACCTCAACGTATTCACGGTTATTTCACTACGTCAGTTGTTTATAATGGAAAACAGAAATCGATGAATATTTATTTAATACCTGGTCTTACACAACAGTTATACCTCGGGATAGACTTTTGGAAACTATTTGATATAGTTCCTAAATGTATCTCAGAAATAAATGGAGTCGATTCTGATTTTCATTCTCTTTCTACTGAACAAAATTCTCGTTTAGAAAAAGTTATTGAACGATTTCCTTCGTTCAATAAACATGGTCTAGGCAAAACTTCTCTAATCTTTCATCAAATTAATGTCCAAGATGCCACGCCCATCAAACAACGACACTATTCTGTGTCTCCTATAGTACAAGCGGACATGTACCTCGAGATTGATCGGATGCTGTCTTTGGGAGTAATCGAAGAATCACATAGTTCATGGAGTTCACCTGTGACATTGGTTCGGAAACCAAATGGTAAAGTTCGTCTTTGTTTAGATGCAAGACGTGTGAACGAGGTAACGGTCAGGGATGCGTATCCACTGCCTATAATCGACGGACTGCTAAGCCGATTGGGAGATACAAAATGTATTTCAAGTCTTGACTTGAAGGATGCATTTTGGCAGATTCCATTGGCTATTGAGTCCCGAGATAAAACAGCGTTTACCATTCCTGGTCGACCTCTGTATCAATTTACGGTTATGCCATTTGGTCTCTGTAACGCGCCACAAACTATGTGCCGGTTAATGGATCAGGTGATACCCCATGAACTCCATGATCGAATTTTTGTATATCTGGATGATCTTCTGATTACTTCCAGAACATTTGAAGAACATCTCGAGCTATTGTCACTTGTAGCTAAGAAACTGTGCGATGCTGGTCTAACGGTAAACTTGGAGAAAAGCCACTTCCTCCTCAAACGCATTAATTATCTTGGTTATGTAGTTGGGGACGGAACCCTTTCAACAAATCCAGATAAGGTACAAGCCATAACCGATTTCCCAATACCTACCACTCACAAGAAACTTCGTCGTTTCTTGGGAATGGCTGGATGGTATAGGCGCTTTATCTCGTGTTTTGCTTCTTTGGTAGCACCTCTAACGGATCTCACCAAAAAGAACTCGAAATTTATTTGGTCTGAAAAAGCCCAACAAGCGTTTGATAATGTCAAATTGGCATTGACAAATACTCCAGTGTTGGTACACCCTAACTTTTCCAAACCGTTCGTGATTCAATGCGATGCTAGTACAACTGGTGTCGGAAGCGTGTTGTTGCAGGAAAGTGACGATGGTGAGGAACATCCCATCGCATATATGTCTCAGAAGCTGAACGCAGCACAGCGCAACTACTCGATTACCGAGTTAGAGTGTTTAGCTGCTGTGTTGAGCGTAAAGAAGTTTCGAGCATATATCGAGGGATATTCTTTCACCATTATTACTGACCACGCAAGTCTTAAATGGCTTATGGGCCAAAAAGAGCTCACAGGCAGACTAGCGCGTTGGAGCCTGAAACTACAGGGTTTTGATTTTACCATACAGCATCGTAGTGGATCACAGAACGTAGTGCCGGATGCTTTATCGAGGGTCTTTATGGATGAGATTTTTCTACATGAAAGTGGCTTTAATGTTAACCTTGATTCTGTTTCTTTTAGATCTAAAGAATATTTAGATTTAATTGCCAAAATTGTTTCTTCTTCTGAATCTTTCTCTAATTTTACGATATCTGATGGCAAAATTCTTGTAAATACTTCTGCTAATAAGAATTGTTCTTTGACTTTGACTGATTTGAGTAATTGGAAATTATACATACCGAATGATCTAATCAATTACGTTATTGCTCAAGCACATAACCCTCCGACGTCAGCACATGTTGGTTCTTTGAAAATGCTTGATCGTATTCAGAGATATTTT
The DNA here is from genome assembly GCA_947310385.1 of Nephrotoma appendiculata. NCBI lineage: Eukaryota > Metazoa > Arthropoda > Insecta > Diptera > Tipulidae > Nephrotoma > Nephrotoma appendiculata. The sequence continues at coordinate 276,342,229 of OX371223.1, forward strand.
TACTGGCCGAAAATGGCAAATGATGTGAAGAACTATGTCAGTAATTGTAATAAATGTAAAGAAATTAAGCCAGTTAATTATTCCACCAGAACTGACATGGGCGAGCAGAGGTTGGTTGTTCGTCCAATGCAACGCTTATTTGTAGATTTTTTAGGCCCATATCCTAGATCCAAAAATGGTAATACATACTTGTTCATTGTTTTAGATCATTATTCAAAATTTATTTTCTTAAAACCTTTTCGAAAGGCTCTTTCCACAGATATCGTGAAATTTTTAGAAAAGGACATCTTTCTTACATTTTCGGTTCCTGAATATATTGTTTCTGACAACGGAGCCCAATTTACTTCCAAATTATTTCAAAATTTCCTATCAAAATTTAATGTTAAGCATTCTTTTGTTCCCCGCTATTGTCCTCAGGCGAATGCGTCGGAGCGTGTGAATCGTTCAATACTTGTAGCTATACGAGCATATGTTGGGGAAAACCACGCAACATGGGACCAACACATACCGGAAATTACTTGCGCACTCAGAAATGTTGTCCATGATTCTACGAAATACTCACCTCATTTTTTAATGTTCGGACAGCATATGATCACTAACGGGAAAGAATATGCCTTGTTAAAATTGTTAAATCTTGAGAATGAGGGTATTATTTCTCCCGAATCTAAAGCAAATTGTCTGAGTGTAAATCAACGGCTAGTTCTAAAACATTTAGAAGATGCGTATAAAAGATCCTGTCATAATTACAACCTAAGGAGTAAGAAACGAATTCTAGAAGTAGGTCAAGATGTTTTCGTAAGAAATTATGTACAAAGTAGTGCAGTGAATAAGTTTTCGGCTAAACTTGCTCCTAAATACGTTAAATGTGTAGTTGTTAGGAAATTAGGAAATACAGCGTATGAACTGGCGAATGATGATGGTAAGAATCTCGGAGTTTACCATATTAAAGACATTCGAACATGAACGGTATATGTATATAACGTCTATTATTTTTTTTTGTTTATTTGCCCGGCTTGATGAGAATCAGGGTGTGTGGTACGTCCCCACGAATGTTGCAATTTGATATTGCCACTTAGGTTCCACTTGTTTATAGCTCAAAATTTTTAAAATCACGGTTTCAGTTTCAATTTTTTTCTTTGAAATTTAGTAAGCAAAGCTTTTTTCGTTTTTTGTTTTTTTTTGGGATTTTTGGTTTTTTTTTCGGGAGTTGAAAAAAAAAGTTTGAATAGAGCGGAATGTGCAAAAAAAAAATAGAAAAGGTTAATAAATATTTGGTAATGAAGAACATTTTCAACCATAATTTAAGAAACTAATATTAATAGTGAATAAATATAGGACATTAATAAAGTAAAGTACGTAAACTATATGTATATGTGTAGTAAATATGTGTTATGTTGCGTCTATAAAAAAATAAAAAAATATGTATATAATATAATGATATTCACCAAATTATATTAAAAGAACCTCTTAAATATTGTAAATTATAAGTATGTTAAATGGTGCAATATTAAAATTGTAAATAAAACAACTATGTTATAAACATTGGTGAAGCGTTTAAATCAAAAATTTTATTTGAGAAACGATTATGGTGCGAGAATTTTGTTCTTTTGGATAATTGATTTTGGGAATATTACGAAGCAGTTTTGGCAGATAATAGCATTCAAGAATTCAACAGGACCAGTATTGTGTTGGATATTCCAGAGACGGGGATTTAAATAAGAATTTTGTAAATACTGATTTTTTTTTATTATATTTTTTGTTTTTGCTGGATTTTTTTGTTATTTTTAATTTCCTTTAAAAATTTTGTAAATATTTCATAGTTTTTTATTTGTTGTTCATGTTGCATAACATGTGAATATTTTCTGGTTCGTAAGTCTAGCAATAATGGTTATTCCTAGGTACTATTGTTGCCTTAAAATAAAGTGTAAATCCAATCCCACGCAATAGACACCTCACGAACTGAGCTACCGGTGTCACTCACACTTGAAGGTAACAACCTATGGTCATGGGCATCGAATCAGAGTAGTGAGATTAGTGTCTAAAAATCAAAATTTTACCCCTATAACCCCGTCAGATTAGCCCTAATCTACACTCAGAATCTACCTATGGCCATGGGCTATCGAATCGGCATAGTGAGATTGGTGTCTATATGCCGAAATCTCGAATGACGAACGATTTTATCGTTGAAAATGGGGAAAATCAAAATTTCACCCCTATAACCCCATCACACCCACCCCAACCCTATACGCAGAATCTACCTATGGTCAGATGGCAGATATGTCATTTCATCTCTATAACCCCATCACACTCACCCATCAAATTATGCCTATGGTCATAGGCTATTGTATCGGCATAGTCCGATTGGTGTTTATATGTCAAAATTTCGAATGACAAACGATTTTATCGAGGAAAAATGGGATTATCAAAATTTCATCCCTTTAACCCCATCAGACCCACCCTTAATCTTATATCAAAATCTACCAATGGTCATGGGATATTGAATCAGCCTAGTCAGATTGGTGTTCATGTTGCAAAATCTCGAATGGGACAAATTTATTGGTTAGACAATCGAAAATGAAACATTTCACCAATATAACCGAATAAAACCTACTACAACCCCATATTCAAATTCTACTTAGGGTCATGGTTCATCCAATTGGTACAGTACAATAGTGTATCTGTTAAAATCTTGATATACAAACCATTCATCAGCTAAACGTGACTGCGTTCCATGGCTATTCTATTGATGCCTGTTATTGACATTTTCTTTTAGAAAATTGATGATTTATTTGTAACTTTTAAATCTGTATTGCATTTTTTAGTTAGAATATTGAAGTCAATCTTCTTTATCGATACAATCTCCATCATCGACATTTTAAAATATTTTCGATATGAAAAACTGCGTTGCCGGGACGGCTAGGACGACAAATGCAATATCTGCATTACCATCTTTCGTCTGGGATATCAAATATACTATCTGCATTACCATCTTTCGGCTGGAACCTTTCGGCTAACTTTAACAGTATAAAATCAGCTACCATTAATGCAAGCAAACAGCGATTGCAACTGCTAGAGAAACAAACTGACCACCAAACAGAAATACTTACAATTTAAAAAAAAATAGAAAAAAATATATATAATTTATAGGGTTAAAGTTAGCCGATATTTCCCAGCCGCCCAGTATGCAATTATTCCACTGTGTGGAAAAACTGCTCAAATGTCGTACAAAATTCCGTACTATAAAATATCAAAGACACAAAAATATTGATTTTCGAGAAAAATAATTGTTTTTCTTTTTCTATTTCGCGGTAATATTATTTTCGTTTTATAAGTTTCGATTGTATTTTTTATTTTTAGTTTCTTCTGACAAGTCGACGTGCACGGTTGCACTACATAATTAGTTTTTTTTACTTTAAAGTGTTGTGTTTCATTATAATGTTTTTCGATTTGTTAAAGTAAATAACTTTAAATTTAAATATAACTATAATAATATAATTATTAAGTTATTTAGTGATCGCGATGTGCAAATTTGGACTAAAAAGGTAATAGAGATCTGTCTCACAATGGCGTCGTCGCGAAATACATTTACGTAGTAAATTTTCAATGAATTTTTTTTTGCAAGATCTCAATATGCTGGCGGATGCAATACAACGTGGCGGATGCAATACAAAACTCAATTTATGAAATTAAAATATGTAAATAAATTTTCTATGTTTTTTTGTACACAAATAAAAAATAATGTGAATAAAAAATTAATATTTATTTTATTATAAATGGAAAATTTTGTTTTATTTCGGATAAGAATTATTATTTATTCCAATTGGAAAATACATACAAACACGTGCTTTTTGTTTCTGTGGTTTTTTCTCTTTTTAGTTGGGATTCACACCGACACCGAAATTTTTGTGACACTTCTTTGGCGGGGAGTACGAATTTCCGCGTGATACACATGGTTCTCTCCATAGAAGCAGTGTGGTTTTAGAACGCGAATGTAAATGGAATTCCGTCGGCATTGCATATTGGGCGAAAGTAAAAAAAATCGATAATACAGATAATGTCTTTGCTATCTCAGCCGAAAATATAATATGAAATGTAAAATATTAATATGCATCAGCCGAAAGTTATCCAGCCGACATTTTTCAGCCGACATATCTCAGCCAGAGTATGTTCACGAGATTTACATTGTTACAATATTGTTAACAATGACAGCTCAAAATCGTTCATGAAACTACATTGTAACAATGAACACGTGCTTTTTCCGTTCACGAACTCTACATTGTTACAAACGTCATTCTCAACCCAACTCGAGACTGCCTCTACAAATGTCATTTTTAATGGTGTAGGTATCAAAAGCAACATAATGATTGTGTAGGTTTGAAAAATAATTTAAAGAACAAAATTCAATTTTTAATATATTTATTTTAAATAAATTTGTGTTTTATGAATACACTGATTATTTTGATGATCCATAATACTATGTTTAGTTCGTACTATTCGTTTATTTTTTAGTTACGATTCGTACTTTATGGAAAAAATTGTCTCCTAAGCAAATCGAAATTTACAAAATCATAAAACGTTCATAATAGATCGTTAGGAATCTTAAGAAGTCTAATAGTATCTTGAACGAATGCCGCATCATCTTCTGTGATGTATAAATTGCGACACGAGATTTTTTAGCAGCTGCCTCAGCTGCTTGATATTCTTCAATCTATAAATATAAATTTTATTCTAGTCTTGTATTTTATAAAGGCCGCTCGGTCTTACCGGTTTGGCGAGTTTGCGGTCATGTTGTATTTCAGCACGGAATATACCATCTGTAATAAGTGCTTTGCCGACATCGACATTAGTGGCAGGATCGAATAGCGTAGCGTAGGTCAAAGTAGCAATTTTATACTCAATATTTAAGTTTAAAGTCTTGTTTAGAACATCTTGGGCAAACGAACGACAGGCCTCAGTCTTGTCGTCTGCATCGGGCGGGAGTACGGCTAATGCAAGAACATATTCCTGTGCTTATGGTTTGTCAGATTATAAGGCAGGTGGTAAATGAGCTAAACGACTGGCGGGTAATGTCTGAAAACCATATTTTAAAGTTAGTCTCTAGTTTCGATTCCCTCGATATTATTCTAATTAAAAATTATTAATTTTTTAAAAATATTGCAATTCAAAATAATTATTTAATAGAATCTGCCACAGAATTGCCACTCCATTTGAAATTTATATTGAAAATTCACAACAAACTCCTTCGTACCACAATAAAACATTGTAGTGTCAGAAACCATCATTTATTTTGTCTACGCAAATCTAACAAATTTTACTGCAATCTTAGTTTTAACAATAAATTTCATTATCTTAATTCTGTGGTTATGTTTTTAACAATGTTTTGACACTTGGGACAATCTCATAGTTAACTATTACGTCATTTCTACAATGACAGTTGTTACGATATTGTAACAATGTAAATCTCGTGAACATAGTCCGATATTTTTCAGCCGAAAGTATTTTTTTATACCAAAAATATTTGTTTTCTACAAAAAAAAAAAAAACAAAAAATATAAACTGAAACGGTTAAAAATAAAACACTAATATTTTTAATAGCATTATAGATTGTTTAGAAAATTCATTTTCCAATAGGGAAACTTGTATATTAATATATCACACACACAAAATTTGAAAATTTCTAAATATTGACCATTTAAAGTGTCATGGTTGGAAATAAATTCAAATCAAAGGTCTTAGTGATGTTCACACCTGGAAAAAATTTCAGGTCAATTTCCATGTGGGGAGCTCGGGAAAACTCGATTGAATATATCGCACACACAAAATTGGAAAATTTCTAAATATTGACCATTTAAAGCGAAACAACAACAAAGAAATGAGCATTACAAACAAAACCAAATGGTAGAAAAATTAAAACTTAAAAAACGAAATTTGGAACTAGAGGAGAGAAAATTAGCTATAACCCGTCGTGAATCCTGCTCGTCTAGCGATTCTGAAGCATGAAACATTAATAATAGGCAAAATGTGTGATTTTTTATAATTATTTATTTGTGATACGATACAAAGATGAAATGAGAATTTTAAATGACTTAATTTATTATATTGAATTTTATTTAGGTTTACTTTATTAATAAAGATAATATATATAATACTATAAAGTATTCATAATTTCATTGCGTATTCTTTGTCCCTCTTGCAACAAATTGACATTCGCCGTAGATGGTTCTGAATCCACTTCATTATCGGAGTTGCCACTACCTTCTGCTTCGTCTTCTGGGAAACTTACATTATAAAATCTACACATATTGTGTAGCGTGCAGCAAGCGTTGATAATTTGCTTTGCTTTATTAGGCTTATAATGTATCTCTGGCGCCAAGCAAACAACGAAACCTAGATTTCAAGACACCTGTAGTTCTTTCTATGGCATTTCTTGCAGAGGAATGTAATTTATTAAATTTTGCTTCACGACTTCCTGTAGCAGCTTGTTTATATGGATGAATCCGAATGAAATATCAGTAAAATCGGATTACGCGGTAACCCCTCTGGTAGAAGCTAGTAAAAACCTCACTTAAAGGTAATTTCTATATGGTTTCATAACGATCGTATGCAGTTGGAAAAAACACGCAATCGTAATGGCACGTAGCAGTAAGTCTACCAACGAACTTGGAAATTTTCGTGATTAGTGATTAGTGAATGTGAAGATTAGTGAATGGTGGAATAATTGAATTTATCACAATAGCAAAGACAGTACTAAAGACGCGGTGATGTATTTATAAACCAAACAAAGCCAAGTTTTGTCTCATAATGGATTATGAATTCAAGATTACTCGAGATAGAAGAATTAAAATCCCAGCCTTCGACATGTTGCTTCAGACCGATTGCCCCGCTTGCTTCTTTTGTGGGAAACGTTAAGAGTTTAAACTGAGGCTGACAGACAGAGTGGGTTGCTCAGGAATTCTTGAGACTATGTGCATTTTATTCTCGCGGTATTTCTCTTATTTACATTTTATGTTGTCTGGAATATATGTGGATGTTAATGGAATTTTCAAACATGTTTAGATTTTTCTGTATCAAATTGGAATTAAAAATCTGGATTATGGCACGATCTTACTTATAGTCAGAACTCTTAAAATTGACGAAGGTTTATTGTATTATATTATTAACCACAATATAGATGGCATCACAACTAGGAGAGTATTAGCGCTGAACTGAAAATAAATTTTAAGTCTTTAGTAACAATGTTCAGGATTTAAGAATGCAAATTTTATACCAATTCCGGCGATGAAGACAAAACGGTAAATTTCCAATAGTAATAATACTGGTCATTATGAGTATAGGTCATTGAAAGCGTTATATCATACGAGAAGGTCTCTGTGACATCGTATTGGATTACGTAATAGAACCCGGTAACCTCTTGTAAGTTAATTGATAGATCTTGAATCTCATAATTATATGCTTCCGATTTGATATTATTAGTTGGTTGAAATACATAAGGGTAAGTTACAAAATCAGCTGACAGCATACCTTTCGGCGCGCTAACTTTGCAACGCAATTCATCTCTAGGCATTACAGGAAAGAAAATAAGTATAATTTGAGTTTCATCCAGTTCAACCAGATAATTATAAAATATAATTGGGTTCCGGGCATTGTAAGTAGCATGGCTTGAACAATTTTGACCGCTTCTACCTTCCTCACATGTGCATTGATAACCGCCTGGATAATCACTAAAAAAAGTAAAAATTTCAAAAGAATTTCGATTATCTACTTATGGTAAAATATAATATTTTTATGGTACAGGCAAGAGGTGCATGGATCCAAATCTTTACAATATGTGTTCCAAGTTTGACATGTGTCACCACTGAAAATTTTTGGTAAACAAGAACATTGTGCTTTAGTAGCGTTTGACAAAGTGCAAATACCACGGTTATTGCATATGCGATTGTCGCACCGACGCGAAGCACAAATTTTGCCAGTGCAAATCAAAACGAGAAATACACACGATACAAAATAGAACATTTTAGCCGAATAATGGCCAATGCCAAATGAAAGATAAAACGTTTTGTTTGTGGAAAGACTACTGCGATTAAAAACGAATTTACGTTCTTTACAGGGTGATGAAAAAATGTTTGCCCAGTAAAATGTTTGCTGAGTGGTTAGAGCTGGACTGGGATTTTGCACACAGCGAGTCGCCTTTTTTGAGCGACTTGTAACTAAAAGCGAGTAAATCGATTATGCACTATGCGAGTAGACACTCGCTCTCGCTTTTATTTCCGACCATGTATATTGCATAGTGAGAAGAAAGGCGACAAGATTTTTAGGTGGTATGTAAATATTTTCAAACTAAACGTGAAACAGTATAAAGTTTGAATTGGATGTTGGTAAGATAATACATACTGCCAATATATATTTTTATTTATTTTTTATTTTGTCATCTTTATATTTTTCAGTATTTACATAATGGAGCGAATAAAAAAGCGGCAGAAAACCATGCTAATAAATTTAATTTAACTTGTAAATGGCACGGTATTGCGGTATGATATGTCCGGGATGGAAAATATTCCCCGATAGGTTTCAGGTTTAGGTTTCAGTGGTTGACACTTAGGCCATTTTTGGCCCATTGTGATACCACGCATTCACGCCACATCATTAACCCATTCACCTATTCACCTACTCACACAACTACAGTATACCACCTGCACATTGCAAGCTCCATGTCAACCTGTATATTGACATGGACGGTGGGTCGGCGCTGAATTCTGCACTCCATCAGAGGGTCTTAGTTGTGTTTATTAACATCACCGATTGTAGTCGATGATGAAAATTCGATTTGCATCTAGCCTCTGATGGGATTCGAACCCAGTACCTCCCGGTAAGTGTGAAAATAAGTGTGAAATTAAGTGTGAAAATATCAAAATATATTTTCACATAAAAATGGAAAAGCATATAAAGTTAATTTTTTTTAAATAAATATAAGACACCTTAGCACATGTAGAATACATGTGACTAAGAAATAATGTAAGAAAATTATAGAAAAGAAAACGAACGAATAATTAATTAGAGTTCTGACTCTGAAGAGATCAGTTATAAACACTCTAAGATAATCTAGTTTTGTAAAATACTTTAACATAAGTAATAAATGTAAATTTTGTTTAGTAAATAAATAAATAAAAAATATTTTTTTTTCGATTAATTAATGACCCTTATTGTGGTTGTCGTGTCGATCGATAAACGACACGACTTTTTCTTGTCGTGTCGATTTTTATTTTGTATTGCGTAACTATTACGAATCGACTAATGAGTATTGCCAGGTTAACGTTGAAAAAATGCATGCTATTGTGAACTTCTCGATTAACTTAGCAATCGTGACTAGTTGTTTTGATATATTTTGTCAAAAATGCTGTCAGCCGCCTGTCAGAAAAGCTGAATTACTTTTATATTTAGGTATTTTGTCCAAATTTAGGATCTAAATAGTTGTCTAAAATTAGAAAATAGACAAACAGTGTGTAAATATTTATTTACCACAAAAAGAATGTTAATATAAATTCCGATAGTCAAACATGTAACAAATTTCGGTGGTCAAACATGTAATAAATTGTAGAAATTTAATTTTTTTTGTTCAATTCCGGTAAATTTATGCGGGTTTTAGCAAATTTAAGATATTTAATAAATAATTATTAAAACTAAAATCATTTTACTTATGTTAAACTATTTTTCGAATTAAAAACGGCTCACAATCACCCCTATTGTGACTGTCGTGTCGATCGACAAACGACACGACTTTTCCTTGTCGTGTCGATTTTTATTTTGTATTGCGTAACTATCACGAATCGACTAAAGAATGTTGCCACATTCCAATTGAGAAAATTTGAGTTATTGTGAATTTTTCGGTTAACTTAGCAATCGTAACTTAGGTTTGTTGTTATGTTTTGTCAAGAAGCTGTCAGTTTGTATGTCAGATAAACTAAATTGAATTTTGCTTACTATTTTGGATGGATATTTCGCTCAAATTTGAAACTAAAGGTTTTATAAATAGGAAAAGAAAAAACTTATGTAACACGTGTGTGTAAGAATTTATTTACAAATCTTAAAATTTACAATAAATTTAGAATTAATTCTGGTTGTAGAAACTTATCCAAATGTATTGTTGAATTACAGTTAATTTAAATAAAATTAGTATGTTGTTTACGTATAGTAAACCGACGACACAAAATCTTCATTTAATGAAACCAACGAGACAAAATGTTCATTAATGAAACCACCGAAAAACTTTTGTCACCACTAAAACAAAAGACTATCACAATATATAAATTTTATTTTAAATTAATTATGCGCACATACATATTTTATTGATGGTGCGAGTACGTTAATGATTTTAGAGAGACTACTTTAATGTTACAAAACAAAAGTATATAATGTGTTCTATAATTCCGAACATTCACAAATACATAAGTAGATAAATATAATATTTAATTAACAGTGCACCGAAAGCAACAACGGTATTATAATTGAATACATTAAAATTAGGTAAACGTAATGAATTATAGGCAGGATCAAATTGGGTGAGCACGAACATACTGCCCCCGTTGACAGTACTCCATATTGTCAACCTGTCTTGTCATCTTCTTCTACTGGTAACGGTGCTAGTTTTACGATGGCTCGTTTTATAATACCGGTTGGTGTTTTTACAGATGCTACACGTACTAATCCGTCCGGTCCGGGATGAACCTCGATAATGCGTCCCAGGATCCAGTTTTGAGGTGGCACCCCCTCATCAGCTATCAAAACTAACGTGTTGACAGTGACATTGTTCGACAATGTCTTCCATTTTCCGCGCTGCTGTAATTCTGATATGTATTCTTTCTGCCAACGTTGCCAAAAGTGTTGATAGAGCTGGCGAAGTTTCTGATAACGATCAAGTCTGTTGACATTTAGATGGATGAGGTCAGGCTCGACAATTGCTGAGAGCGGGGAACCGATCAAAAAATGACCCGGTGTGAGGGCTCCGAAATCAGATGGATCCGATGACAGCGGTGTCAGCGGCCGGGAATTTAACGACGCCTCAATCTTTGCGGTGATAGTGGTCAGCTCCTCGTATTTCAACGTTGCTGCTGATAACACTCGATACAAGTGATGCTTCGCGGATTTAACAGCCACTTCCCACAGACCACCAAAATGCGGTGATCTTGGAGGGATGTGAACAAATTGAATGTGTGCGTCAGCGCAGGTTCGGACTATTTGATCATCCATGTTTTGATTTAAAAATAATGTGCGTAGCTCTTTCAGCTCTCTACTACTTCCAACAAAATTGGTTCCATTATCGCAGTAAAGGTATCGACAAAATCCTCTGCGACTAACAAAACGATCGAGAGCATTGAGAAAAGCTTTGCTCGATAGATCACTGACGACGACTTCGATGTGAACGGCTTTCGTCGCAAAGCATACGAACACTGCGATATATGCTTTATCCGATCGCTGGCCTCGGCCTTTATAACGAACCCAGACTGGTCCACAAAAATCAACACCTGCATGCAAAAACGGTCTCGCAGGTTCTACTCGATGTCTTGGCCAGCTTCCCATTATTTGATTGTATAACTTGGGTCGAGCTCTAAAGCATGAATTGCATCTGTATACCACTTTCTTGACTACATCACGGCCGCGAATAATCCAAAATTGTTGCCTCAGATTAGCGAGCAATGCTTGAGGGCCAGCATGACAATTCTTCATGTGATAATGCCTACATAAAGAAAAAATAAATACATGAGAATTCGGCAAAATTATCGGGTGTTTAGATTCGAATGATAAATCCGAATTTTGCAATCGGCCTCCCACTCGAATGATCTCATCGTCGTCGAGAAACGGATTTAAATTTTTGATCGAACTATTCGAATGAATGTGTTTATTGGAAAACAGCAGCGAAAATTCTTGTTGAAAACTTTGGCGTTGTATGATTTTGACGATAAACTTCAGCGATTGATCTAGTTCGGCGACAGTCAAACAACCATATGTTTTTGGTTTGCGTATGAATCTGGACCGGCTATTATTTACAAATCGAGCCACAAACCCAAATACTCGGCGAGTGGTGCAAAAGTTGTTGACATATTTGACTTTTTGAACACAATCGACCTCATTGGGCATTGCGATAATGACGACATCACTATTCTTTCTTTTTTCTGCAACCAAATTCGAATCAAATGACTTGTTAAATTTCGGCCAACTGGATGACGAGCGTGATAAAAATTCTGGTCCGGAAAACCATAGTTTATTGCTAAGCAGTTTTTCTGGCAATACCCCGCGCGAAACGAGATCTGCAGGGTTGTCCTTTGAACTGACGTGATTCCAGACCGAAGACGATGTCAGATCTTGAATGATGGCGACACGATTTGCGACGAAAGTAGTCCACGTTGATGGATGTGCTGCTAACCAATTGAGCACGATTTCGGAATCGGTCCAACAATACGATGCTATTTTGTTGATTTTAATGCTGGACTTAATACGATCCATCAAATTTGCTAAAAGAACTGCGGAACAGAGTTCTAATCGCGGCAACGAGATGGTTTTGACTGGAGCAACACGAGACTTGGCGCACAATAGTCTGATTGAAACTTCTGTTTGTACGATTGAACGAATGTAGATACAACATCCATATGCTGTGATTGATGCGTCTGAAAATCCATGAATCTCAATTGCGTCATGATTTGGCGACAAAACGAAGCGAGGAACTTTGACGTTGTTGATCAAAGGTAACTGATTTCGAAATTTAACCCATTGTGTGGTGTATTGTTCAGGTAAAGTCGTATCCCACTCAAGTTTCAATCTCCACAGGTGTTGCATCAATATTTTCGCCAAGACGATAATCGGATTGATTAATCCCAGTGGATCAAACAAACTGGCGATGTCGGACAAAACTTGGCGTTTGGTTATGTTTACTTCGGTAGGTTTCTGCGTGTATACAAACTGGAATTCATCTACGTCAGGTTTCCACGAAACACCCAGAGTTTTAATGCTTTTGTCTTCGTCGATATTTTTGAATGTCTCGCGGTGCGCGTCCGGAACATCTCTCAGCAATCGTTCGTCATTTGATGCCCATTTACGTAATTCAAAACAGCCACACTTTAAAATTTCAGACACCTCTTTCTTTAGTTTCAAAGCTTCTTCGAAAGTATCACCTCCACTAAGCATATCATCGACGTAGAAGTCGTTTAGAATTGCGGTCGATCCGACAGAGTGGCTTAACGTCTTCTCGTGACCCAATTGATGCAGGCAACGAATTGCAAGGAACGGTGCGGCGGCTGTACCGTATGTAACGGTCTTAAGACGAAAGATTTGAAGTTTTTCGTTTGGGTTATCTCGCCACAAGATGCATTGCACGTATGAATCGGCTTCATCGACCTGTATTTGACGGTACATTTTGGTGACGTCGGCCGTGATTGCAAATCGCTTGAACCGAAACCGAACTAATATCGAAAACAAATCATTCTGTATTGTCGGTCCGACCTTTTGAATTTCATTCAACGACTTTCCAAAAGACGTCTTGCAAGACGCGTCGAACACAACCCGTAATTTCGTGGTCGAACTTTGCGGCTTAATAACGCAGTGGTGGGGCATAAAGTATTTACAACTTGATAGCTTCGCTGCTGGAACGGCTTCCATGTGGTTTAACGAAATGTACTCATGAATGAAACTTTTGTACTGGCATTTGAGATCTGGATATTTCGATAATTTGCGTTCGAGATTCAAAAAACGATTTTTAGCGGTACAATACGAATCGCCTAGTAATGAAATATCTTCCTTGAATGGGACCTTGACAACGAATCTTCCGGATCCCAGCCGTTTGTGATTTTGAACGAAATGAGCTTCACATTCAGCCTCTTCCATGGTAAATTTTGATTTATTCTCACCATAACTTCCAACAGTCCAAAACCGTTCAAGCAGTTCATGTAACGACGCGGTATCTTCATTGTGTTTAAGCTCAGCAACTGCAGTGCAAAAGTTATATTTATTTTTAATGTTACCAGTCTTACCAGACACGATCCACCCGAATTTGGTCTCTCTCAACAACGGTAGATTCTCAGCCAATTTTATTTGGCCGGTTTCAAGTAACTCATAGAAAATTTCGGCACCGATAAGCATATCGATACGATGTGGCTGGTTGAATAACGGATCTACCAGTACTATGTCGGATGGAATATTCCAGCCTTCAATTTCGATACTTCTGTTGGGTTGATTTGATGTGATGCTAGGCAGAATTAACATATCCAAAATATACGAATGATCACCCAAACGCGATTTAATAAGAACATTCACTTGATGTTTAACTTGTGTACTGATATCGTTTATTCCGCTGATCGAAATATTTACTTTCCATCTCGCTGCACGCAACAGGCCAGCCAAACACTCGGTGATAAAATTTAGTTGAGATGCCGAATCCAATAACACACGACATTTAACGAATTGCCCAGCATAATCTCGAACCAGAACGACAGCCGTAGCTAACATAATAGAACCTTCTCTGTTTTCAGCTTGAACTTCTTTATTATAAGAATGTAGTACGGTCGAACTTGAACCAGCTGCCTCTTGATTGCGTTCGAGTGAGTTGGTTTTAGGGACAGCTTCTGGTTTCGGTGCCAACGGTAACGATGGAGTAGACGTTGGCAATGGATGAAGGTTTCTTCCGATATGCAACAAATAATGATGTCGCTGATGACATATGCGACACCTAACCCCACGACAATGGCGAACTCGGTGATTCTTACTGAAACAATTAATGCATAATTGATGTTGTTTCACAGCGCTAAAACGAGATAGAGGTGATAATTCAGTAAAATTAGAACATTTATCAATCAAATGACCAGATTGATCACAAAAAACACAGTGCAAATTATCTTGATTATTGACGGTTGTGGTTAACGAAGCACTTCGAAAATTCGACGAATTAGACGACCTTTGACTTGATTGCGGACGGCTGCATGGTATCGAATTCGATTGCGATCGATTGGCATTTGAATTTTCTAACATCAAACATCTTTTGACTAGATATGATTCCAATTCCTTCCATGTCGGTACAGAAGTTGTGGGTGCGTCTTCCTCCCATTTGATTTGAGTAGCATTATCCAGTTTTCCAAATACGATATGCAGCAATAATGCGTTCGCTAGCTGTTCATGATTACCCAATGCTAGTAAGGCGCGAAGATTAGCGTTGACTGTATCGATAAGCCTTTGCAGAGATGACACTGAATTGCCAGTGGCTGGAATTTCACTTATTTCACGAATGTGAGCTTGATAAATGAGCCGTTCGTTGTCGTAACGTTTTTTCAATAACGTTAACGCCTCAACATAATTTGCGTCGGTCAACTCCAATGACGCCAACATACTCTCAGCGTTTCCACCTTTCAGACATTTGCGAAGATAGTTGAATTTCTCTAGTGGCTTCAGATTATCATCTGCATCAATATACGTGTTGAATCCATTTATAAAATCGGTCCAATGTTTGTACTCTCCTGAGAAATGAGGTAATTCAATTTTTGGCAACTTCACTAGATTGGAACGATTTCCCGTACGATTAAGTCCCAACACATCTGCACTACTTTGATTTAAATTGACCGATGGACGCCTGAGTTCAGTGATTTTTGATAATAATTTCGATTTAGCGTAACAATAGGTTTCTTCAAAGGATTCCCGTTTATCGCTTTCCAGCTCTAATACATCTAATTTTTCAATCTCCGATTGAACTTCCTCAAACTTCGTGAAATGATTTTCAAGCAAGCCTAACCGCGTGGCTGCTTCAGTTTCAGTCGGAGAATTTTTGTCGATATAGGTTTTAATTCGAGTTTGAGCCTTTTGTATAGTTGTGCGTCGTGCCTTTAGCTCAGCCAACACAATCTTCGTTTTCTCTTCTTCAGTCATGTTATATATTTTAAACCAACACTCTTTTAACAATTTATTTTTTAATTTGAACTACCACCAAATATTATTAACGAAATTTATTATCACTTTATAAGTATCTTAGCAGTTCACAATTCTATCAACACGAGTTTTACCAAATGCACAAAACATACGATAACAGTAATAAAAAACCATACGATACCACCGGAACAAATCGTACGATACCAGCGACCTTGTCCCACGTTGCGATACAGGTTTGTTTGATGGCGTGATGCAAAACGCCAAACGAGACGATAACGTGATGAAATTAATCGATAAAAAAAAATACTCCAACGAAAATGATCAATTGCACCGAAACGAATGCGACGATATCTCCGGATTGCATCCGGCTCGAAGGACCAAATGTTTACGTATAGTAAACCGACGACACAAAATCTTCATTTAATGAAACCAACGAGACAAAATGTTCATTAATGAAACCACCGAAAAACTTTTGTCACCACTAAAACAAAAGACTATCACAATATATAAATTTTATTTTAAATTAATTATGCGCACATACATATTTTATTGATGGTGCGAGTACGTTAATGATTTTAGAGAGACTACTTTAATGTTACAAAACAAAAGTATATAATGTGTTCTATAATTCCGAACATTCACAAATACATAAGTAGATAAATATAATATTTAATTAACAGTGCACCGAAAGCAACAACGGTATTATAATTGAATACATTAAAATTAGGTAAACGTAATGAATTATAGGCAGGATCAAATTGGGTGAGCACGAACATATGTGTTTATTAATTAATTGTTGATTTTAATAAATGATTTTATAAAAAATTAATTTTCCTAACGTTTTTCTATAATTTTTTTTATTGATTACGGCTCACAAATTTGTGAGTCGCGAACAAAAATGTCATCGACAAAAAAATGGCGTTTTTACGACAAACGTCGATTGATAGCGACATTCATAATACCAATTTTAGCAGTCGTCGGAAAATCGACATCGACACGACAATCACAATAGGGGTGAATACTTGCGAGTCGCGAGCAAAAATGACATCGACAAAAATATGGCGATTTTACGACAAACGTCGATTAATAACGACAACAGCAATACCGATTTTGGTTGTTGATATGATATCGACACAATAACGACAACCGCAATAGGGGTCAGTAATCGAATCCAAAACTCGCGCGGAGTCACGGCTCTAAGTAGGCTTATGGCTAATACTGGGGGACCAAAGGCCACCAAACGCCGACTTCTGATGTCAGCGGTTCAGTCCTCCTGTATGGAGCAGAGATATGGGCTGACTCTCTAGGTAAGGAGATGTACCGGATACGATTGGCACAAGTACAGCGGAGAAGTGCCCTATGGGTCGTGGCTTCGACTTACCGCATGGTGTCAAAATCGGCCATTCTGGTGATAGCTGGTATTATTCCAATACATCTCTTGGCAAAAGAGCGGAAGGTTATATACCATAGAAAGTCGGAGGGGAGGAAAAAAGAATACGAATGGGTGGAGCGAGGACATGGAGAGGTGAACTACTACTTGACCCAGCTCCTAAGCGGGCAAGGATACTTCTGCTCATATCTATATAGAATGGGGAAGATCACGTCACCAAACTGTCTGTATTGCCCGGAGGATATCGATGATGCGGAACATATTTTTTCTCGTGTGGAAGATGGGAGACGGAAAGGAACCAGATAGAAGGCGAATTCGGAGCCTGGACACCAGAGGTGGCGGTCGGGATAATGTTAAGAAATGGGGGGAGTTGAATGAGAATAAAATGCTTCGTGGAAGTTATTCTTAAAGAAAAGAAGGGCGACCTGGATGGTAGCTACACATGAAAGCGGGAAAACATAGAATATAATACAGGAGGGAGCTCTGTTAGAGCAAACAATAAAAAACCGATAACCCGAAGTAATGTGATAAACAGTCCCAGGTTAACCCGGTAGAAGGGGGAGGTGGTTTTAGCTGGTACTCCGGTGGCGGGAGTCCAGCACATTGTGCGTAAACGCATTTCCACCTATCTCAATGAAAAAAAAAATGCCAGACGTTGAGCGCTACTCGATAAATTTGATTTCGTCGGGTTGGACTTGAATTTTTAATTTTCGTTCTCTCGAGCATATTCACCACGGTATTAGCATGATGAAATGAATGAAATGGGTTGGTACTACCACGCAGATTTGGTCAAATGAATAATTGGGGAATTATTATTGAATTATGTCCAGTATTTTCGCGAATCGGAATCTTCTGGTAGTTGTGTAATTTTTTTTTTTTTGTTTTCAAAAGAATTGTTGTTGTAAACCGTCATATTTATAGTAGTACAGTACAGTACTCACAATCCAGTGATACAAACCGAATTTAGCTGGCTACAATAATAACGCTAGTCATTATAAACCAATAGCCGACGCAAACTCGAGCGAACTGCGCATAAACGTCAAAAACGCAAGAAAATTACTAGATTAGCGGCGTCGAGTATAAATCTCATATGATTCCATTTCGCATACTTTGGAACGCACGTCGAGTTTGTTTAGACCATAGCCCATAATACTATATAGGCATTTTTGAACCGGTTATTTTTTTATGAAATTCGTAACAATTTGATTTGCGGGTCTTTTAAAACAGGCAACCTGAATCTCAGCAATCAAAATTATTTTGACACATAGTCGTGCCAAAAAATGATCACGTTACTAGTTTATATCCTCATCTGTATCATTATTATGTCAATTTTGTCGGTTATAATATTTTATGGAATCTACTACAATCCTATAAAATTAACCGTCTGGATACTATCGATAATTCTAATATCTCTTCTAATCGAACTGCTGGTCGAAACAAATTTTACGTTTTTCTTAACGTACATAAACTTGAAGCGAAACAAACCGGCTACACCGAAAGCTGAACTGAAAGATGGTAAAGTTGATCGTGAAGAAAATGTACCGGACAAATCGCAGGCGAATTCTTTCCGTGAAGACTATGTACGCATGAAGACCGTGTTCAATCAAAAAATATTTAAATACAACTATCAAGCTAAGAAGCAATACGAATCATTAAATCATAAATTTGGCGGACTGTCGAATGAACTGTACCGCCAGTCGATCTATTTGTTTGCACTGCTGCTCTTGATTTACGGCACACGAAATTCACTCGGCTACTACAGCACCGATCATAATAAAAAATTTGTGTACAGTGAAGAATTAAATAGAATACCCCTCGATAAGATATACGATGATGATGATGTATGGACGTTTATTGAAGAGGATTTTCTGCGAAAGGTGCATGAATACAAAAATGGTTGGATACATGGACATGTTTTAAAAATTTTAGGAGTTCCACGACTGCGCCAATTACGTATTCAACAAAATTCGATACATGAAGAACTGTTGGATGCGTATAATGAAGACCGCGAGAATTATTTGCCAAATTGGCAGCAGTTCATGAATTTCCGGTATGGGACATATTATTGGCGGATACTGGATCCATGGATATATCGAACAGGTATGCCATTTTACAGCGTTCTTTATATATTTAAATATCACTACAAGCATAGTTTTTTAGGTTTCGAATCGAAAACTCTGCCAATGCACGGCAACATAAAATTTTATTCGTCTGGTGGTTACGTTTGCCAACTTGGTCGAAACATGGAAAATTCATTAAAAATAACCGCATTTCTACGTAAATCAAATTGGATTGATGATCAAACTCGCGTTATTTTTGTCGAGTACACATTTTACGGGGCCGACGCAAATCTCTTTAATGTCAACACCATTATCCTGGAAAAAACGGTTTACGGCCATTACATCGTGACACCATACATTCAAACAGCAAATCTTCTAATAATACTCGAAGATCTGTCGATCATAACAATCGTACTCTTTATCGTTATGATCTTCTTGACACTGTTCTTTTTTATGAATTTGGTTCGCGAATTACTTAAGAAACATTTTATTTATAGTCTGTGGAATTATATTGATCTGGCCATCGTTACCATAATATCCGTCATGATTGTTGTATATTGTGTTCGGAATCTTTATGTACACAATCTGTTGCGTGAAATGGAGCACACTCGTAACAACAAATTCATCAGCTTCTATTATGCGGCTCTGTTTGATCTAATTTTGGCGTATGTTGGCGGAATACTCATATGCATATCAACAATTCGGCTCTGGAAAATTTTAAATTACATCGAAATATTTTATGCTTTGACGAAAACTCTACAGGAATCGATGAAATCGATTGCAGCCCTAACCTTATTTATGTGCATCTGTTTGATGGGCTATGGGCTCGCGGTTTTCGTAGTAAACGGTTCCGATTCGATCATATTTTATAATTTCGTTAAAGTGTTAACATCATTGACCGCGCTCTCCTTCGGTTTTATTGATGATATGTCATGGACCAATTTTCTGTACGGTGGCACCACGATGGGACTTGTTTTGTATTTTATTTTATTACTCGGATTCAACATATTTATAATGAATATGTTCATAACGGTAATTATGTACCATCTGGATTTAGTGAAACAGGAGGAAAATGTAAAATTTTATACGCTACTCGATTACAGTAAGGAGAGATGTTCGAAATTGGTAAACTGTTGTTGCTGCCGCAAACGTAATAATCAGAGGCAAGCGATTAAGGACGTTCCGCCAGATGCTGTTGATGGAGCTGAGCCGATTGAAAATAAAATACCAAATATTACGGGAACGGTAGATAATGCGGCGATTAAATCACAAATTGATTATGCCACGGCACTATGTGATAATATTGATTGGGATGATTCCAAAAAATTGGATAAAGAGGAAACCATTCCCGATAGCTGTGGATTGATTTATCCAGGAAGAAATCGAAAACAGCTAGAGCATGATACTGTAGAGAAATGTGGCTTGTTATACAGATCGAAAGAATCTAAGTAATTTCTTTGTATTCCATGTATGTAATGTTATTAAACAAACATTTATTATTCAAAGTTTATTATTGTATACCTGCGGTACGCTTTAAAATAATTTGAACCTGTATACGAAAGATTTTGGGAAATTTTAATCTCAAAGTTAAGGGACGTGCCATCCACATCCCATTCTTTAAGGAGACTAGATTTATTCTGGTCCTGTGGGATCCTATAAGCTTACTTGGTAAAAACATTGTGATTTCGGATCAGCTAGTGGTAGTCCTACTGATGCTGCACTGTACGTATCTGTCCCCGAAATGAATTTGTCATATTGCCTTAGAGAGTACGCAATTATTTTTCACTAAAACTGCCTTAAAGGTTTTGTTGCAACACTGTTTCTTTGAACCTTTAGCGTATCGAAATCATAAATCGGCTCGGCAGACACAATGATCTTAAGGCCTAAACCAGGGGGCATATTATGAATTTTTTTCGATTTCGTAAAACTCGATCCGCCGCGAAAATTCGTATTATGAAATTTGTTTGTTTTCGTAAAATTCAAAAATCGTGAATCCGCCCGATTATGATGCCAAAAAAAAATCGAAATCGAATTTTACGAAAATCAAATGTCAAAATTCGAATGCTCTGTAGGTGATGAATATCGTATTTACGAAAACGATAGCGTATACTTATTATTTTTTATTAAAATAAAATACTTTAATTACTTTTTAAAACGTAAGTTACTCAATTATTTTATAAAAATAGACTAGTTTAATTTATTACAATTTATTTGAAACTTTATTATTGTATTTTCTGTAGGTCAATTACCAATGGTCGCCAATTTCACATTTTAATTTCTTTTATGGAAAAAATGTTGGGACAGTCAAACATTTTTTAAATGCACCTCAATATAAAGACCCTACCTAACATTTGTGGAGTGAAATTACAAACGAATTAAATTCAGTCGGCCCATCTAAAAAATATGTTGATGGTTGAAATTTTAGCTAAAACAACACAAACACAGCAAACTTCATGGTCTTAAATATTACGACGAAAAAAGGTTTCATAATAGGAATATTCGCGGCGGATCGAATTTACGATTACGAAATCGTAATATTACGAAATCGAAAAAACACGCTATATACTATCGCAACTCAGAATAATCTGGAATTAAAAGCGATTACTTTGTCACTACGTACTCTAGCGCCAAATTGAACAGCACAGGCGCGAGTGCATCTCCCTGTCAAACACCAGATGTTATTTCAAAGGAGTCTGACACAGTTCCTTCGATTACAATTCTACATACAGACCCAGACGTTGTTAATTTGCACAGAGAAACGAGTTTTTCTGGAATTCCTAGGCATATGAGCGCGGCCCAAAGGTTATCGCGGTTTATACTGTCATATGCCTGACGGAAGTCTATATATAATTGATGTATGGTTATGTTGTACTCCCAACATTTTCCCAAGATCATCCTAGAAAATAAAGAACCTAGAAAATAATAATAAACAATTTTACTGGTTAGGTTGGTACCTACTGCATTAACCAGTCCTTAGAGCAATGAGTTCACAACAAAAAGGAATATTTACCCCAGGTGATACTCGAACTGCTCTGTTGGCTAATCCACCCTCCCACGAGGATGGATCTTACAGAGTTAGTTAAGTTTTATATCTTTAGGGTCCATACTCCATATGAAAATACTCCAATACTCATATCCATATGAAAATGAACCTGTATGATTAGGAAGCCATCTTCAAATTCTCCTCCATCCTGGTGGCCGCTGTAGTGAAGAGTGTAACAATTGGTGGTGTCGTGGATCTCACTCTTAGACCATCTAAGCTCTTGTAGTGCAAGTAGTTTGTAATGAATCCGATATGGTAATCCGACGCCTTTGATTAGGGTTTATAACTTAAATGATTTTTATGAGGGAAGGTTGTTGGCCTGCCGCTCAACCCGCTTGTTACGTGTGTGGGTCACGTACTGGTGAGAATCTTAAGGCATCCAGTCCTACCTTGAACACGTTTATGTAGCGAGCCGCTTGATACAAGACAGACGCCCGCTTCAGGCTCGTCTCCACTACACCCCCTGATTCATTTAGCGTTACCCAGAGAGCACCGACAAAGAGGTATGAATCTCGGACTTCGCCCCTCCATTATGGTCATGCTTGCTGGTTGTAAATTTCGTCGCACATTTTTTGCATTTTATTTGGCGCATAGTTTCAGAAACATCGCAATGGTTCATTTGCAACTAGTATCATAAATATGAACTAGCTTTCATCATTTCATGATAAAAACGGAAAATGATTTAAGGCGAAGTAAACAGGTCTGATTCACTTAAAACTGAAAAGTTTAGCCTATGCGATGACCCAACTTTACATAATAAATACTGCATGTAGATGAATGGTATCGTGCCGGCAATCTTACATGTGATCAAATAAATTAACAGAAGACTTGAAAAAGAAATAGATAAGTCGATGAAATGGTGGCGAGCGGCTTTCTTTTATAACAAATCATAATATACCAATCAAAACGCCATAAAATATCTTAATCCGTACACTTAACGCGATCAACTAAAAATACATAAAATTCAACATTCAGCTCATGCAGTGCGATATGGTTATGTGACAAAATATGTATGCTAAGTTTGTGACGTCATTTATTGTTTGTTATACAATTCAAAATCACATTCGTTTACATTGGAAATGTTAATTTGCGGATGATCATTGGAAATTTATGACGAAGAGTATAACCATTAAGTTGACAGGGTGTTTCAGTATAATCTTTAATGATATCGCATAAGCCCTTTCTGTTGTTGACAGTTTGTAATCACATCTTTATGTTTTCAACGATGAACTGAGATTAACAATAAATATAAATAAAATAATAATGTACTCTGATATTTATAAGACACAAGAGTGCCACACGTATTAAAAGAATAAAAGTTAGAAAGAAACCACTGCCTAAGTGGAAGCCTTGAGGTAGTACTTACTCGATATTTCATTTTCAAATCATTCGTTTTATCATTATGTATGCTATAGTTTGACAATTGAGAGTCTGAAATCGATATATACAAAGTTATTTCTCGGGATTCCGAATCATTTTTAATAATTCTGTACTTCAGTAAAAACAGTGCTTAAGTGACTTTACTGAATTGTTAAGATTGACAACTTTTTTTTCCTTTATGTTAGATTTAGGAACATAGGACGTCTACTAGACTGAACCATCTCACTCTATTAAGAAGTTCTCTCCATGTTTTTCGAAGCAGCTGCGTAGCTTCAGCTATAGTACCGTTCATTATCAGATCATTGCTAGTCTTTTTACTTTCCACTTCTCCTGCGGGTTCCAATCTAACGACGTGTGTCACACTCAATTTTGATCTGTCCTTTTTGCCGCTGAAGTTCTTTGTTAATCATCTTGTTTTTCGAAAAGCATCTTATCAGACGCTTAAGGCATTTCCTCTCAAAATATTTTTTTTTGTGCATTTGTCCTGGTAAAAAATTCGATTATTCAATCGACGATTACGCGAAAACTGGACGTTTTTTCGGCCCAATTTAAACGGATTATTATTCAAAATTAAATTACCTTTCATAATTGGTACGAGCCAGGCGGTAATGGATCTTGGTTTAGATATTTGGATGGATACCGGTCCACTTTCAATTGCTGGAAACACTAACCATTAACAAATCAGCTTGACGCCATTTTAAACAGCACCAAGTCACAGATCGTCAAAACCCAATATTCGAAATAAAAAACCCAAAAATATCCCAAAGAACAAAATTTCAAACAGAAAGATTCCATCTAGCATGACGATTCACAAACGATTCGTTCACGAACGTGAACTTCAAATATTTTCTCCCCGAACAAAACAAACTCAAATAGGTAGGTGACAAAAAATTTATTTATTAGCATCTAACGAATTCCAGTAATCCATACAAAAATTAAAATGACCATCACCATTGTTACTCGGCTTCAATTTATTTTTACAATAACTCTCAAGCTCGTCATTCAAAAATATATGCCTTCCGGGTTTCGACTTGGGTTGTACATTTTTTGGTGCCGGTATAGGCGGATTAAATCCCATTTCCGAACTATCGTATTTCAAATAATAATCTTCCGGTGATAATTTACTAAATTCTGGATTAAGACTGCCTTCGCCGGTTGACGGTATACCAGCAGCAATATGTCTGGCTATTTTTTTAACAGTGGGATGATAATGCCGTGTTAATGCTGCTACTTCATAAAGTGCCGTACATTTAGCATTACAATATTCTGGCTCATTCAACACTGGATCGTATCGTCCAGAACCAACCGTATTATCCGTATCGAGTAGTATTTCTAGCGTACTATTAAACTGTAGGGCATTCTTCACAATTGCCAACAAACCTAGTGTACCATTGTGTTGCACCTGAAGCGATAGCGTTGCTATCCGTTTAACAAAAGCGGCCAATCGTTGTTGCGTTATATGTTTTCGACGTTTTATTACGACTTCCATTAGGGTTTTAATGATAATCAGTAAATCTTCGTGATTCTTTCCCGCGTGCACTTCAAGTAAATTTTTATAAAGGTGTGTGTAAAAACGGCACGGATCGATATTAAAAATTTCACCTTGGCCAGACAGTATTATGAATACGGTTTGGATACAGTGTAACTGTTCGCGATATCCCAATTCCCCGTGTTCCATCAGATAGTTTAACGTGTTTACCAAATCCTCAAAGAAATCAATATTAATAATGTGAGCGAATTTGGCTAAACCTTCTAACGTAGAACTGAGCAATTTCGAGTTTGGATCATTTTTCAAAATACGAAAATAAATCGTAAACATCATTTTTGTTATTTCGGTAAGTTTAAACTGTTTCGACTGTTTATTCTCCTCTGCCTGAGTTTCCTGAAGTTCTTTGTCTACTTCTTTCAATTTTTTTTGCCGTTTTTTCTCCTTTTTCGACAAATTCATGATCCTTGCTTTATGGGCTTCCAATCGTTTCTGCTTCAATTCCTTTTCTTTGTCGGCATCCAAATTAACATTTTTCAGCGGTAGCGCAAGCAAAGGTTCAATCACTTCCACATAGACATTATTCGATTTACTTTTAATCAAATGATTGATTCGACGTATAATAAACAACGACAAATCGAAACGTTGGTCCGTTTTAAATATTTCGATAATTGTTTTCCGAACTAATTCACGAGTGACTGACGATCGACTATTTGCGAGGTAAACTAACATTTGAGCAATGTTTTGGCTAAAATTGAAGTATGGATGGGCTAATAATAACTCACAAAGGCATTTTACGGATAACTCAGCCATTATCAGAACATCAGATGCTATATCACCATAAATGTTTCTCTTCTTTGAAATAGGTGCAGTGAAATGTTCCAACCTTTGAAGGTATTTTTTATAATACCGAAGCAACTCATTTTCAAAATTAACTCGTTCCATCGTGTGCTTCTTCACTTTGGTCTTTTCTAAGTCGATAAAACCAACGCGATATTCGGGTACGATATCTTTAAATAACTCAAGTACCGAAATTATAGCTATTTTACGGATCGTAGTTAAATTTACATTACCCTCTGAATTCTTGTGCTCCATAAATTGAAAGAGCGGCGTAAAATTTTTCATTTTATCTTCAGGTTTTTCTAATATTCCTGAACATATAATGCCTATACGATATTTATGTTTATTGATCTCTTGCTCGCGTTTTATCAACAAATCAGCTGTTGAAATAGCTTTACTGGCTTTTAACAATGCATCTTCTTCGGGTCCTTCATCATAATTTAATAATTCATCCTCGGTGTCGGAAGTTGCATCACTTCCATCCAGTTCTTCGTCGATCTCCGCTTCGAGATTTGGAATTTTTTCTCGTACCGGTTTTTCCATTTTCATTGATCTCTCCACCACATTACCATCCTTGGTTTTAATCGGCAACAGTGCCTTTTCGATTTTGTTGGGCGCAATCTTGCTCTGTTCACTATGTTCCAATTCATGCTCATCCGCATCGTCGTCCTCTTTTTGCTGTCGTTTGCGTTTCCGTGGTTTATCGGTAGATGCAAAATTCGTATTTAAAAAATTCATTGCACTTATGTACCCCAAATCATCGGTTTCTAACATATCCAGTACATCATCCGGTTCAACCTCACTGTCTTCGCTCGGTTTGGGAAATTTAGGAACAAGCGCAGCGGATTCCTTGTGTGTTCTCTTATTTTTCTTCGGCCGCTTATTCTTACTTCCAGTCTCACTATTTAAATCAGTTTTTCGTTTGAAGTTTGATAATGATGCCTTCAATTTGGATGCATCTTGCCGAATTGGCTTTGAAATTTTTTTCTTCTGACGTACATGATGTGCCCGTTTCGCCGAACTAATTTTTAGTTTCTTCTAAAAATCGAAGTACACATCTTAATCATATATTTGTTCAAAAGTTATAAAGTTTACTTACGGTTCCCATAATACTTTAAATTAAGTTGTTACTCTGAGTCAGTTGTAAATACATTCACGTGTTAAGTTTAAGGTTATGTTTTCTTATTATGACATTTGAAGTTTTGGAATATGATACTGGAAGTACTATGCAAAAAACACCCTATATCATTTCCAGTCGATAATGCGGATATGTAAACGAAAGGTAAACAAATTAAATGTCAAAACAGAAACAGCCAAAGCTTTTCTGAAAGGTAACAAAATGTCATCGGAAGAAGAGGATTATATGTCGGATAAATTTTTAACCGGGACGTTAGTATTTAACAAAATTTAATTAATACTTTTCAATATATCTTACTTTTGTTTTAAATTCTTGTTTATAGCGCCGAAAAATATAAACCCGGGCTAGTTAAACATCGCTCCATAATTCGCGAAAATGAAGTCCAAAAGAAAAAGGCTAGAATCGATAGTGAGGCAAAGAATCGGAACAAGCCAGCAAAAGTGGTTGAGCGAGAAATGCGGGAGGATGGTTTATCAAAAAGTATTAAATCGGATAATAAAGGATTTGCAATGCTTGCCAAAATGGGTTATAAAGAAGGACAGGCGATTGGGAAAAGCGCACAGGGCATTGTTGTACCAATAGGGATTAAAATAAAATCGGACCGCTGCGGATTAGGAAGAGATACAGCATTGAAAGAGTTAAATGAAATGCGTAGCGAGTTACTTCGGAAAAAAGCCGACCTAAACAAAAATAAAACGGAAATTTCCACAGAAGAATTTCGCAAACGATTTTCTCAAAAGCATGACATGAAAATGATTGAGAGTGCAATATTGTAAGGATTGAACATCTACTTCTATCTAGTTTATACATAATATGCTATTTAATATTTTCAGTAAATGCCAAAAGGTTTGTGAACGTTTAGACATGGAGGACGGGATACTGGAGCCAGCACTTTCTTGGTTTTGGCCTAAATGTGAGAAACCTCAAACTGATCAAGATGACGATGAACTAGATGATGATCGCGAGGAAGAAGAGGAAGAGGAGCAATACGAGGCATATATATATATATATTCAATATTTTCTTATTTTTCAAAATTCACTGATAATTTTGTTATTTCGCAAATAGCCCGCCGAAAAGCTGGAAATGATCAACAAGTTTCTGCGAACATCATATGATTATTGCCATTGGTGCGGCGTCCGTTATGATGATGTTACTGATATGATGGAAAATTGTCCAGGACCTGGAAAAGATGATCACTAGCAATGTTTAACGTTTTTATTTATGAAATAAAGTTTTTTGAATCAATAGTTAGATTTTTTTAAATGGGTATATAGTATGCAAGAGGTCCTTGCTTCTAAATGTGGGAATAGAGAATTGAGAACATCGTAAATATTAACTATGTTCTATATTTGCTAATATTCTTTTAGTACGGATGTTGTATTCTACAGTCTACTAAATCCCAATCCAACTGTAAAGTAATAAAGGTAGTTTCAATCGTACTCGAATTTTAGAACTTTGCCTAAAATCGAAGTTAGAATCCCAATCCATTCTCTACATACCAAAGTTTTACCGAAATTGCATGGTTAAATTCCTGAACTTCGATCATAATGGACAAATTCAAAGAAACTGGGTGGTTTTATTAATAGTTAAAAAAAAACCTAGTTCAGTCAGAGACAGAAAATTCCGTTTTTTACGTTGCACCAAAAGTGGGATTTTAAATTGATAATGTGAGAAATCTATTTTAAGGGGTGTATTATTGAAGCAGGATTTCCTGTGGATCTCAAGTCTGACTAGTACAATTATGGGAGTGCGGTCTCCAATCTCATAATATTTCAAAATATCATTTTAATAATTTACTTTAAATTTTGACTGTTTTATTCTCGAAATTTGATATAAAAATATTTTGTATTTTTTGCTTTTCTAAGGGCATAAATATGTTGTTTTAGTACTTTAACATACAAAATTAGAATAATCATATAAAAAATAAAAAATTTATTAATTATACGCGTTGAATAAACAAGAACATTGAAAGATGCAAAATTCATAAGCAATTTTTCACTGGAATGCCACAGATTCCAAAGAATTACCAAGATGTATTCGGACGAGATGAAGAGATGGAGTGGCGCGGATGAGCCATCCAAGAAGAGAACGCTTCATTAGAGAATAATGAAACTTCGGATGTTGTTAAGCCTGAACGTGCACAGATAATAAATTCAAGATGGATACTTAAAACTAAGCCGGATGTTACTGGAAATTCAACCCATTATAAGACAAAATTGGCAACAAAACGTTACATGCAACGTCAAGGTCAAGGTTATGAAGACACTTATTCGCCCGATGCAACATCTGGATGTTATCAGTCTTCTCTTCATGGAAATTTCTCCGAAGACGTGTTTATGAAAGTTTCTGAAGAAATTAACATTCCCTGGTAATTTATTTATTTATTCAGTCACCTATACATAGTAAAACCATAAAATACGGGTAATTTTGTCGACTGACTACCCCATATTGAGGATATAAGCTCATTTATAATAAGAAGTGCAGTTCAAATATGTTCAAAAGTATTGCCGTTTATCAATCATGTTGCCTCTACTTTTTGCACTTTTTAGCTTCCAAGGTACAGAAACATAGAATTACTCTTCATTTGTTCATAAATTAAAAATGTACCACAAATATATTCTGCATACCAGTGCCAATTATTGATATTAAAATGAATTTAATTTAATTTAATTTATTCAAAAGTCAAAGGCATATCAAAGATATGCACTGAAATGAAGAAATTCTTGTACGGGCTGAAGCAGTCACCAAAGTTCTGGAATGACCGTTTTCATTAATTCATCACTAAAGATGGCATGGTAATTACTGGGGACGATGAAGAGCAGATCGCTATTATTAAAACAAATTTGTTCCATGAATTCGATATGCAAGATCTGGGTATTGTTAGGAAGCTCATAGTTTTTAGATTTTCGAGGAAAGATACGGTCTTACTTATGTTACGACTGAGCAGATTGGAATCACACCAAGTCACTAGGTTGTCAATATCTTGTTGTAATTTGTGGGTGACTTTGATGTTCTCAACGATCTTAAAGATTTTAAGGGCATTTTTTAAAATTGCCTTGTTTCAAAACTATATAACCGCATAGTATAAAACCACCTTTATAATTATAAAAATTTTACTATTAAACCTTCCGAATATAAAAATCAGTGTCGCAGAAAAATAAAGCCACGTGGAAAGTATTTATTGGACGTGGAAAGGGGCCTAATTCTATCGCTTTCCGAAGAAGGTTCTTCTTTTGGCGGGCAAAAATTAAACCGTAATCATGTTACCATTGGTAATTTTTTAGCCGACCCAGTGAATTACAACGGTTACGGGACAAAGAAAACCAGAGGACCAAAAAAATGAGTTCACGCGAAATTCGTGGGCTAGTTGGCTAAAGCTGCTAGTAATTCTGAAGCGAGCGCCTGAAAAGCGAGCTAAAATTGAATGTGTCTCGAAACACAATCAGCTTGTGTTTGAAAGTTGCTGGGCATTTAAGTACAGGAAAAACCTCAGCACTAAAGTTATAGTCGCGGCGCAAAACTGCTCGTCTTGAATTTATTAGGGTAAACATGAGCGCGACTGGTCGAAGGTAATTAAATCAGGGGGGCTTTCTGTTGAGCAGGAACAATTATCTTAGCATTTCCATCCACTAAAATGAACAGCGTGGTATACAGACCCTGTTCATTGAATTATGGACACTATAAGTATTTTGGAAATTCCTAATTTCTGCTATTGTTTTATATTTTAAAATAATAAAATGCGTTTAGGATCATATCTGTTATTGTTTTAAGATTATTTTACGACATTCTTAAAAAGTCGCAATAAAATTATTACCTAAAAAAGGACTAAAAATATCAATAGCAAGCATATTTTACTTTTAGTTTATCCTCTCATTTTATGTTTGACGCGCGGTTTGACAAAGTGCTTTTATAAATGTTGTGACTGAGATAAAGCAAGAAATAATCTACGTTCAGTGAGTTTATCATTTAGTTAAAAAACTTGTGTTTAAGTTAAAGTGTCAGTGTGTGTTTGAAAAGTTTTGGTTTGAAACATTTGTTTCTTGCTCATCAGTAGTAATTTGGCAAAAATTCTTCAATCTGGGGGTACTTTTTATGAGACCAACAGAAGAAACTGTAAAGGAATCAGGGAGACAACGCCCAGAACAGACCGGAAAATTATTAAATCGGCCTTAGAAAAACCCAAAGCAACGACGAACGAGCTACAAAAGTACCTTAGTGAAGAAGGGATAAAGATATCAGCGATGACATTGCGACGAAAGCTATATGAAAATAATTTTAAATGTAGGCGTCTAGCAAAACAAACCCAGACTCACTGAAAAAATGCGGAAAATAACGTCTTATTTTGGCTAAACTTCATAAGCAGTGGACAATAGACGACTGGAAGAAGGTAAATCGAATTTTTAAGTACTCATTATATATTTTCTAAAATTAAATAAAAGTCCCAAATTCAAGAGTTTTTTAAAATTTATTGGTTATGTTTAATGACGAGTGCAAGCTAGAAGCCGTTACAGAATCGGCCCAGTTTGTCAGAAGGAGACCAGGAGAGACGTTTAGGGAGAATTGCATAGTCAGGAACATAAAACATCCACCATCAGTAATGATATGGAGCTGCATTAGTGGAGATGGACTTGGTCTATTATACTTCGTAGAGGAAACCATGAGAAAAAAATAATATAAACAGGTGTTAACAGACGTCTTATTTCCTTACATGGGGTCACTACCTCTAGACCAATACTCTTACATTTTTATGCAAGATAGAGCTCCTTGCCATACTACAAAATTAATAGAGAATGTCCTCCTTAACCAGAATATTGGCATCCTCTCTCTTGGCCTGGCAATTCTCCGGATTTAAACTCTCGAGAGTTGCTGGGCCTTACTTAAGTTCAAAATATTGAAAAAAATGGAGAAATAGTGATCAAATTCGCAATATGATCAATACTTGTGTTATGTAGCATGCCTGGAAGAATAAAAGCTGTGATTAAAAATAAAGGTAATTTAATCAAATTTTAATTGTTTTCCAATTTATATATATATGTACTCAAAATTATTTAATTTCAAAGAATTAAAACATTTTAAAAAAATCTTGTTTTTATTTATATGTACATATTTTGATAAAATACTAGAGTTTTTCACTATATTAATAGTGTCCATAATTCAATGAACAGGGATTGTACATTAGCTTCTTCGAAAACCATCTGTTATAAGTAAGCTGAATTGCCCAGCAAGATAATGCTCCAGTACATATGAGCCAGAAGACTACATACCAGTATTAGATTGGCCTGCTTGTTTGCCTGACCAAACCTAATCGAAAAATTTACCGAATGTAAGACACAATAGATGAATGAGACAATAAAGAAACGAAAATTAGCCATTCAACATGCCTGGGAGGAAATATCATCCGAAATTATCAATTCTTTAGTTAGAAGTATGCCGATTTTTCATTGAATTACTGACCTTACTTTTTTCACAAGACAAGAAAAGAAGTACTTCTCTTCATTACTTCTGCACCACTTCTGGAAATACTCTACGTTTACTGGGTGGTTCATCATAGAATTTCCCATGTAAAAAGTTGATACAATGTGTATTTTTATCCCTTAGGAACGACACACCAACTATAGTTACTGAATTAAAAATATGCTCTATAACGTGTAACCACGCGTAACCACACAATGGTGGGGTTCGTGTTGGTTTTCAAATAATCGGCGCTGTAACGCCGCCTTTAAATTGTGGCGCTCTTTGTAGTGGTTAGCATTTAAAACTTAAAATAAACAAATGGAGCTTTTTGTTAAAAACTGCAATATCGGCAACGTCAAACAGAGATGTGTCAAAAAATTTTCTTAAAAAGCGGTGCAGACGTCGATTTTTTTTTTTTTTTAGAAAAATCTAAAAATTCTTATTAATGACGTGACACAAATTATAAAATAAAATAGAAACAATACATCATTTTAGTGAAATGAATAGTTTAGGATTAAGTATACTTTTTAAAATGGGTTGTATATGTACAAAAAAGTCATACATAATAAACGATACGAAATATGTGGTCCGAGAACAATTAGCAGCTGGGTAATTTAATTTACGGTCTTAATTTCTGTTTGAGGCCGTTGTTTTAATATTTGTCATATTTTATTTTTAGTGGATTTAGTTTAATTGATTTAGTGGAAAATTCGGTTACAAAGAAAAAATTTGCCTTAAAAAAAATGACCTGCCACAGTAAAGAAGATCAAGAGATCGCTTTGAAGGAGATCGAGATAACCCGAAAAATTCATCACGAAAATGTTATAAAAATTATAGAGTATGCAATTAAAGGAACAGCTGATATTGTTATAAATGAAATAAGTGAGGTATATTTAGTGCTGCCCTACTATAAAAACGGTTCACTACAGGATTACTTGAATTTACGTAGTAAAACGAATGACCATTTACCTGAAGCCCATGTACTTCAAATGTTCTTTGGTATTTGTGAAGGGGTTAAAGCGATGCACGATTTAAAACCAAATCCAATTGCACATCGTGATTTGAAAACAGCTAATATTTGCCTATCGGATCAAATGGAACCAATTATTGTTGACATGGGTTCGGCGACCCAAGCTCGTATCCAAATTTGTGGGCAACAAGATGCGCAACGTTTACAGGACGAGGCCGAAGAACGATGTTCCATTGTTTATCGTGCTCCTGAACTCTTCTCTGTTGAAAGCTATTGTATGATTGACGAACGAACTGATATATGGAGTTTGGGTTGTGTTTTATATGCAATATGTTTTTATAAGTGTCCATTCGATCATATATACGAAAAGGGGGACAGTGTTGCGCTAGCCGTGTTAAGCGGTAATATTATATATCCGGACGATTCACCTTATTCGAATGATATGCATGCATTAATTGAATTCATGCTACGTTTAAATCCAATGGAACGTCCTTATATTTACAGTGTAATCGAACGGGCTCATGATCTTTTAACCAAAATCGAAAGTCGAGTTTAATTCAATTAGTAAATATGTAATTTATACCTAATTATAATTTACATATTTTAAATATTTATGTGTTAATTAAAATTACTAAGTAAAAAGACTTAAACCGAGTGCATCGTTTTTACATGTTTCATGTTGTTCAAAACTACATTATGTATTTTTAATTTGTATGTCTCTTTAACATTCCCTATATTTTAGGATTATCAATTATTTTTTATACAAAAATTACATATTACTGTAATACATAAAATATATTGTAAAACAAATTTATTTCAAAATAAAAAACATGTATAATATGTAATTTGTACATAAATAAAATTATCAACTTTTCAAACACGTATATTGTAGCCTTTATACTATGAAAACGATACCGATTCGTCGTCGTAAATACAACGATATGGCGGCATAAAAATCGTTTTTGTTTTGTGGGCGCTTACTGTACAGCGATATGTATGTATAAAGAAAAATCGTACGATTATTTTTACAAAAGTTTGGCATTTATTTTTCCATTGCTGACTGTAAAAATCGTAAACGATTAAGTTGATGGTAAAAAAATTTATCCTGCAATTTAACAGCCCTAACTAGCCATTTCCACTAGTGGTTAGTGGTTCTAACTCTTTATAATATTTGGTAAAAACTTAAAAAGTAATAAATCTGATTTTTGTTGTACATAGCTACTTCGTTTTATAACCTCATTTTATTCGTTCGTCCGTTTATAACCTCATTTTATACATAATATCGTTGGTGGATAAAAATTTAATTTTCAGACATGGTGTGTGTATACATAATTTTATATTTGTTGAATACACAAAACATTTATATTTTCTAGGGAAAGTTCGAAGTGGACTTGATTCTTGAAGTCAAAAAACACAAATGCTTATACAATAAAACTTCGATCGATTTTAAAAAGAGAGCAAAAAAAGCCGTAATTTGGGAATCTATTGCAAAAGTTCTAGGCTGCTCAACTCCACAGTGCCAAAAAAAATGGATTAGTTTGCGTGATACATTTTTTCGTGTATATAAAGCCCAACAAATGTCAGATTCTAGAACTGCAACGCCAATAAAATGGAAGTATTACGACACTATAAAATACTTGTCCGAAACGTCCAAATTCGATGTTGATTGCAAGGAAGAGCCTAAAGAGCAGCCCGCACAAGTTGAACAAATTATAGAGCTAGAACCGTCGCATTCAACACAAACTGAAAAATTTCAGAAAACATCTCGAGCTAAAAAGAAGCGCCAATTTACAGAAAATACCGCTAATACAATTCCCGTCACCAATTTAAATGATTCATACGTATTATCGCCACTACATCAATTTTTCAACTCGATAGCAAGCCAAGCAGAAAAATTTTCGAGGCAAAAGCAACTGAAATTGCAAATGAAATGCTTAAAATCGCTCGAAGAGGTTGAATTGGCAGACTCCGATTAAAATGTTACAATAAGCCCATTGTCACAGAATATATTAACAGAAAATTTTGGTCCACCTAGTAGCGTATATATATATACTATATAATATATGCCATTGTTTTGATAATATTCAAATGAAATACCTTTAATTGAAAAAATAAAAATATGTACTCACATATTCCTATTTATTATACAAAGAATTATTTCACATTTTTAATTTACACTTCTATATAATATTAAATCTCATTTTCAAACGAATTTAACACAATTTTGGCACACGATCATCCTCTTTTTAAAGCAAAAATGATAGCCAAGCCAAAATTAAGCAAACCCCACCAATTGGGGCTGCTTTATTATATTTTGTATTTGCTGTAAATGCTCGATAGTAGCACGGAAAACAGAATAATGTCATTCCAGTTACTAAAAGAACACCTGTCTGAAATAGAGAAGATATATAATTGATAATAGTACATTAGTACTCTGCTTATAATTTTGTATGTATTACTATTAGTGGTCGTCTTGCCAACGGTACACCCAATAATGCTAAGCTATGGAAAAAATGAAATCTGTTTGCCGTTTCGAACACCTTACGTAAGTCGGCATCATTACATGTTGGAAACGGTCTATGTGCACCGTATGCTCCCAAAACTACGGCTGAAGCTCCACTAAGGCCGGCAATTCTTATGAACCATAAATTGTGACCGGCTATCTTCCATAATGGGGCGGTCATATTATTTGAAGCTGTTTGTAATACCCGTGTTTGTTTTTCAATATGCCGTGTTGCTTGTGGCCCCTACAGATTAAAATAAACTGGAAGAATGATAGGCACAAATTGAATTTATTAATAAACAAATAAATTTTACAGATTGTTTTTTGAGGCCAGATAATCCTGATATTATGGAACTACTTATCGGATTAGTAAATAAAATATAATTTGTTGTATCTTTTAGTGACATTTTATTTATAATTTTTAACTGTAAATAATTACGAAATATAATTGTATTATGACAATTATCTTCAAATGAAAGCCACGAACCTTTTGAAAAAAAATTTTTGTTTTGACAATGAATAAAAATTTCCCAAAATGTACCAATTTGCAATTGGTGTTTAGTACATGTACTACTCAGACAAATGTCACCAATTATTTGGGGTTCGAACATTTTTTACTCCGCTTGTTGAAGTATGCACTAGGTATAGTAATTTCATTTTCCGCTCAAAAGGAGGGGACTACATATTCACGCTCCTTGACTAAACATCCATTTTATTTCGAAAATTGAAGAACTGATTCGTACACTTCAAGGCGGAAAAACATTTTCTAAACTGGGCCTATCACAGACCTTCCATCAATCAGAAGTAGACGAAAAAAAAATTTACGGTAGGCTCTGTTCGGTGACATAGCAGCAGGGGTTGTTAGGCGTAGAACTACTCTACTCATATAAAGGTAAGTATTTTTTGGCGATAAAAAGATCGTTTTTGAAACATTTTATTATTTTACATCACAATTTTATGAAGAATTGGTCTATGATACGAAAAGTAGCAAACCGATGAAAGAAGTTATGGAGTTATTTTTCTAGTGAATGACAAATCTATGTAAGTATTTCCTAATATACTTGGATAATTGGTCGGAACCATATCTAGATTGAAATGATGGTTCATAAACTCAAACGCTCCTTCATTCCATTTAATATCTACATTAAAATCACCCATTAAAATTATTGGAACTGCTTTATCCACTGTAAACCGTTTATCAATTAATTATGAATTTTCTGTGTATTCCATTAATGCCGCAAAGAAGAACATATTTAAATCGACCTCTTTAGCATGCGGATGAATGTAAATGGAATCAAGTATAAATTTTGACAAACCATTCAAAGTAACATCCACTAGACAAATATCACCAACTGATTCGATCAACTGTCTTCTAACATTAATATCAAACTCAATAGGTTAAAAATCTGCTGCACTATTGATATTTCTATAAATTGCTACTTCACTTGCTTTACGCTCATTATTTATCAATTTTGAACGACCTCTAATTTTAATCGGTTGATCTTCGTACATCCAAGTCTCACTCAGAGCAAAAAAAACAGACTTTGATAATATCTCGTCAGTGTCAATATCTAAGCGATGAGCAACTAAACTTTGAACGTTTAAGTTAACTATAATCAATAGTTTTTTAATTAATTAATTAATTTTTTGTTTTGCCGTTCTTTATTTTCATCTATACACGCTACTCCCATATTAGAAATGAGCCAACACTTGTTTTTCTATTTCGCAAAATATTAGATTTGGAATATTTTAATTTAAAAAAATTTGTTGTAAAAGTTTAAAAAATCACTCGACCGATTTCGACTTGTTAGGTCATCATCAGGAGTATCTACTGCCAGTAGTAGATACTTACTCCTGATGATGACCTAACAAGTCGAAATCGATCGAGTGATTTTTTAAACTTTTTCAACAAAATTTTATAAATTAAAATATTCAAAATCTAAGTATAAAATAATTCAGACTGGTTGTAACACTAGATTTACCAAACCAGTCAAAATGACTGGTTTTACAGTTTTATTTTCAAATCACTACTTCACCTTTTTTTTATGTTATTATTTTTACCTAATGTAATTAACTAATGAATGAAATTATAATTAATATAACATATTACAATTAACCTAATTGAAGTAATTTATCATTTTTTTAAACTATATAAAAACCGAAAACCCCACTAGTCATTTTTTTAAGACCAGTCATTTTGACTGGTGTCGGTAGAAATAGGTATGGTCAAACTGTCGGTATATCTAATGTTAAGTACAAACATTTTTAGTTATTTTGTATCTTAATAAAATTCTTGTATCGCATACACCTGGGACTTAAAGGTATAAATTTTAACGCTGTCTCTGCGGAGATTTTATCCAAAATCTGGGCGCCCTTGATGACATCTTGAAATGATGAACAAACCATTTTAATTTAATCTGAATAAATTATTATTATAGTAATTCATATATAATTGGCAGCCGCTTTATAATGTTTTTAATTACAAAGGAGTAGGATTGGTGTTTTAACACAATAACAATTTGTCCAGTAAATAAAAATCAGATGCGCCATTCTCACAAATAGTCGGTCTATATTTTGGTCTCGTTCTAGTTTTTGTTTAAAACTTAGTTAATCTCCATAGAATATAATTTGGGTGTGATTTTATTGTTGTTCTTGGAAAGGATGCATATATAATAATTTTAAATGCAAAATTATTTTTGCTAAAGTATGGGTTTTACCAAATTTTCAATTTTTCAGTAAGAGAACAGAGTACAAAAAAATGTGTACGCTAAAAAAACAATGTATTTCGACCATATACATTTTTAGTATTTTCTTTGTTCGTATAGGGTGTTTTTATTAAGCCTGATATAACTTGAAATTTAAAAAAATAAAACATAAAATTAAATTTTTTTGAAAAATATACTCTGACAAGTCTCAGTATACTCTGGCAAATCATCATGAATAGAATCACGCTTGAACAACGCTACGAAATTATTAAAATTTACTTTGAAAATCAGTCGTCGATTCGCACAACTTATCGTCCATCTGAGCAAGCCATCCGTCTAACTGTGGATAGATTTCGTACCACATATTCTCTAGAGGATGCAATAATATCAACACGTTGAAGGAATG
Source organism: Nephrotoma appendiculata (assembly GCA_947310385.1). Lineage (NCBI taxonomy): Eukaryota > Metazoa > Arthropoda > Insecta > Diptera > Tipulidae > Nephrotoma > Nephrotoma appendiculata. Next base: position 276,381,505 of record OX371223.1, read on the forward strand.
TGCGTACTAAAGAGAATATCGCCGCTGTAAACGAAAGTTTGGAAGAAGATCCAAATTTATCGATTTGTCGTCGTTCGCAATAATTAGGGCTCTGTCCGTCCACTACATGAAAAACTTATGCGATTTGACATCTCTCGATTATTTCCTGTGAGGTTGTGAGGTCACTGGTTTATGCTGATAAACCAGCAATAATTGACGCCCTGGAGGTCAGCATTGTTCGTGTTATTCGTGACATACGGCCAGCAGTGCTCGAAAATGTTGCTCAAAATTTGACGTTCAGAATACGTCTATGCCCATTTGCCCGAAACCATTTATATTAATGCCATGACATATTGATCTTTCGAATAAAAAAAAAATTTATTACAATTAATTTTTTGTGTTTCGGGCTTAAAAAACACCCATTATAAATAAAATCCGAGTTTAGCTAGAAATTCGAAAATATTCGTTCATGACAAATGACAACAAAACAAAGTTGAAAATAATTTAACTGAAAGAAGAAATACGTGTACAACAGACTTTGTCCGAAACAACTTTCCCCAAATATAACCCAGTATACAGCCCTTACTGTTTGGTTGCGTACAACTCGATTTAATAAAATTAACCATGCTGATTCACTTTTGACGTTTTGGTTTTGACACATCAAAATTCAAAATAAATTTTTTTGTTTCGTTTCCTGAATTCTATGGAAAATTAATTTTTATATATATCTAATTGTTAATTAGAATAATGGTAATTACTTATAAAGATGACTACGTATCACGATGAAGTAGAAATAGAAGATTTTGAATATGACGAAGAAGAGGAAATGTATTATTATCCCTGTCCGTGTGGTGATCGATTTCAAATCTCCAAGGTAAATATTTGGTTAATTTTAATTATTTTCTTTTGTTTTAAATCGTAATGTTTTCTCTGTTTGGCCAGGAAGAACTAATGGCAGGCGAAGAAGTTGCAACATGTCCTAGTTGTAGTTTAATAGTCAAAGTTGTATATGACGCGGTAAGTTGAAAATTTTTTTGTTTTCATCCATGAATTTCTATGGAATTTCTTTCGGTAGCATCAATTTTTTTCGTTGAATTTCGACCGCTTCGCTATATTTCTATCGAAGGGTTAAAACATAAATTGATTTTATTTCGATTAAATATAATACCCCTTAGTAAAAGGTGGTTTAAAATCAACTGAGCACTGAAAATGATATGACTGGAGGCTATCTGTAGTAAAATACAGGAGTTCTCTGCGACATCTAGGATGTGTAAAGTACTATCTTTAAGTGAAACCAGGTTATACGCAGGAGAAAAGCCTTGTGGACTATTAATAGCTTTAAGACTTATAAATCGGCAGAACTCGTTGGAATTATACTGGCGGATATCCAACAAATGACTAACTTAACCTTACCCTAGCTGGAAGTTATCTTCAATGGCAGCCTTGAACTCTGTCATATTCCTAGTAAATGGGAAAAGCTCTCATTGCATTCAGTAGGAGTTTAATAGAGCCAAATAGAATATCGATATCCCAACATGCATGTTGGGGGGGGGGGGGGGGGGCAATCTGGAGAAAGTGCTCTCCACCCCCTTATTGCTATTGGTTTTATCCACCACTTTTGAACTTTGTCATGAATGACTTGTTATTAAACCTGGAGAGGTGCGACTTTAAGATGGCTGCTTATTCGGATGGTGTTGTGATTGGTGTCTGCATTAAATATCCTTGTACCTTAAGATAATGCATGCAAAGTGCGCTTGGCATTCTTTCCAATTGGGGTAACAGTTGCAGTTTAAATGTGAATCCACACAAAACTGAGTTGGTCCTTTTCTACAGGAAATACAAACTTCCTCAGATTGACCCCCAATTGTATCAGGGTCTTATTTTGGGCAGCAATCTAAGCTGGAATCCAAAGAAAGCTACAAATAGCGCTTTACTCCTGTACAAATTTTATTGGAAAAAGATAGGGTTTGGAGCCCCACATTGTAAAGGGTTTTCCAATAAGAGGAAGGTATGCTATTGACATTTGAAAACGATACCAGGCAAATGGCCACCACAGCTACGCTTGCAGCACCATATCCTTTTCATGAAATTTTCCATGGCCAATTCGCACATTTGCGGCTGTATGTCCTTGATAACTGCACGAATTCCATTTTTAAGGTCTTGAATCGATTATGGAGCATTGGCATAGACTTTATCTTTCACGTGGCCCCAAAGAAAAAAGTCTAAAGGTGTTAAATCACAAGATCTTGGTGGCCAATTGTGATCACCTCTTCAAGAAATAACACGGTCAGGAAACTTTTCTTGCAAAATTGCGATTGTTTCGTTGCTTGTGTGGCACGTAGCGCCATCTTGCTGAAAATACACGTCCTCATCAATATATTCCAATTCCAAGTGTAATGTTGTTTGTGGAATGTCTAATTCCAAAGATCGACGAGGAATCGACAAACCTGGGTTCTCGTCAACACTACGGGCTACAGCAGCAATATTCTCAGTTGTTCTTGAGCGACGCACACGTTTTCGATTCTTCACATCACAACTTGTCCCAACACCTCAAATTTTTCCACCAGTTTCACTATTGCTGGTCGAGAAGGTGCTTCACGACGACCCAAAAGTGTTTTAGTTTTGCGAACTATGACTGCAAAATTTTCACTATTTTTGTAGTGAATTTTAACAATTTCAGTGCGTTGTTGAAGCATGTATCTTAGCATTTTTAGTAATGACTTAGTTTTTACTTGTCAAATGTCAAAAGAAGACAGCTTCAAAATTGACAGCTGCCCAAACAGAGGTTATCCAAAATGAAACCTCTTATTGGAAAACCCTTTACAATACATCGCGTAAGTTTACATCGACATATTTGGTCCAGGACTATACACTATATCTGACCTAAACACATGATGTAAACGCTAGTTACCCAAATTAGGGTGGGTAACATTTTTGTGTGGACTGACCCAAATTAGGTCGATCAAAAATGTGATGTAAACGATAACGACCTAAAGGACTTTCGTATCATGAAATAGATATCAGTAGCCGCATTGATGTTAATTAAACATATCAGCATAAAATTTAGTATTACAGTTATTAAATGAGTCAAATTTAAAAAAATTAAACGAATGAATTTAATTTCAAAAATGTTATAGAACATAAGCAATACTTTTAGTATTATTCAATAGATGGTGCCCATAATTGTTATGTAACCCAAATGTGACCTATAATTTTTGCGATGTAAACGGGACTAAAATGGGTCGCTATTTAGGTCAGTCCACTAAATTTTTTAGCGATGTAAACTAGCTCATTGGTTCCATTTCTACTTATGAGGCTCATTTCAATATATGGGGTTACTGTTTCGCGGCCAGCTTTGAATATTTTGACCAACCTAAAATCCTTGGAAAAACTACTGCGAACAGTTGCGTTGTATACACAAGCGAGGGTTTTAATCTCACATCCCCTAGTTACTCTAAGTAAATAAATGGCAGCGAGCAAAGCTATAAGGCTCAACTCCATCTTCATGTGCAATTGTAACAATACAGGATACTCATCTATCCTAAGAAACAGGAACATCCCAAATACTATCGGCTATACCATCTCGTGATTATGTTCTGATCAGAGGCTTAGGATTGATATTCCCACCAGATAGGACTGGTTTAGAGGAGCATTTCTGAATATTGAATGTTGGTTCAAAGATGGATATGAGGGTTGGGGGTGGGGTTGGCTGTGAAGAATTTAATATATATGTCTCTTTCGCGCGATAAGAGAAGCCGTCAATTGGTTGAGGTATAATGTAATATCTGCAAGGAATATTACCATTTTTATGGACAGTCAGTTCAATTATGACGCTCAAATTATATTTCCTTACGTTGAAAGTAAGCTGGCCGGATGTTGATATATCGCTCGCTACGTGCAAATTACTGCTTCAAGAGGAAAACGAACGACAGGTGGTCCAATGGTACCTCATGCGTAATAACTAGGCAGGTCTGGCCAAAACTAAACCTGTCAATATCCAGGCAGCTGGTATCACTGCGGTGGCGGCATGGTGGTGGGTGCTGTTACGGGACACTGTCTCATAGGTAAGCATGCGAGCAGAATGGTTGTCTCCTCACATGATTACTGTCATAGTTACGAAGATAAAGAGAAATTAGAAACTGTTCTCCATTTGCTTAGTGCCTAAATCCGCCTACATAACTTAACGGATCTCAGTAAAATGGACTTCAAGGATATCCGACGCTTTGTTGAGAGCGTAATAATACATTCAAACAAACAAAATAAAATATTTTATAAAGAATTATTTGCTGTAGTAATATGCAAAGCGTTTGTAGTATTTTCAATGATCTATCGCCTTCGTCGACTTGCCATTTTCAGTGAATAGTCGTTTTCGGTGAATTGTTTTCGACAAATTGTCGTATAACCATATTTTATAAGACTGAACATTTTTAATACCACTAATTTAAATTACCTGTTTAGAATTTGTGTGCGCTAAAGGTGTTTTGTGACATGTCTCTTAACATTGCGATTAGTGCTATGCTAGCTGTAATGCAAACTTTGCAAACTTTACAATCACCACTACAGGATTATCGAATACAAATTTATAAAACAACCTTATATGGACTGATGAGTCTTTTTTCGTCTCAGGCACGTATCAGGGCCTCAATTAATTTTTTGGTCGTTTCCTTTACTATTTTATAGTTTGTAGGTATTAATAGATTATTATTAAATTAAGGATACAAAAAAGAAAGGATAAACTAAGAAGAATAAATTTAATATTAATTTTTAATTGTGCTTTTAAATTCCTTTTTACTGCTTAGGAGGACTTCAGATGTGCTGATGAAGACGAGAAATTGAACGAAAAATTGAAGGAGCTAACTTTAGAAAAAAACTAATTAGGTTTCATTTTTTCGTATATTATTTTTAATTTATATATATATATATTTTTAAATAAATCTTACAATATTATAATGAATGATTTTTTTTATTTTGTTTACATAATTTGATGATACATTTTAAAAATAAAATAAAAAGTAAAACTTTTTAATAAACTCGATCGACATTATGTATATAAGATTAAAATTATAAAAATTTCTAACAAAAATAATTAAATTATAAATGTTTTTGTTTATAAATAGTTTGTAGTACATAATACGTTTTTGTATTAATAAAATAAAAAATTAATTTATTATTATTATTTTGTTCTTGACTAGTTTATGTTAATTAAATTGAATTGTTTTATTTTTTATACATTTAAATATTATTGAAGCTTTTTGAAGCGCGTTTATAGGATTTTATTTGGAAAATCAATCATCACAAAAAAATCGGAATTTTGGGAGCGAATTAAAAAATTTTGAAATCTGGAATCACCTCTCTTTGCACACAGCAAAAGTAACTAACTTTAACTGTAAGATATTTTATATAAATTATTCTTTTAAGATGGACGGATATTTCAAGCATGTTTCTAAAATATTTCTGTTTTACAATCCATCAACATCACAATTTTTACTTTTAATAATAAATACTATACAACAATACAAAAAAATATAAAATAAACGGACATCCGACTTTGAGATTCTAAAGAATTGGAATATTGGCAGCAAACATCGCCCGGACATTTTGCATCTAATTTCTTTATTAGTTTTAAATCACCTAAAAATTTTTGAAATTATTTCCTCTACCTAAAAAACTTAAGTATTATTATACAATAAATGGCTGGTCCTTTAGTCCAATGGAAAACATAGAAACAAAAATGGAAATTTGTTCCTGTTCTATATAATTTGAATGTACGTATATTATTTTATTTTGTTTAAATTTGTAACTTAACCTACATCAAAGTTTTGCTAAACTAAAAAAGTTTGTGTAAAAATAAATTAAATAATAAAATTATATAATTATAGTACATTTAAAATTAAACATAATTAGTTGTTTAGTTTTATGTTATATGCAAAAAATTGTTCATAAAAATACATAGTGATAATTAAGTGGGTTTCAACTACTGCTCTAACCACGATCCTGTTGAATTTGGTGTTTTTAACTGAAAGTACAAAAAAGAAATACCAAAGCTGTTGAACAAAAAAAGCAAACTGTCGAAGTAGTGAGACATACGATCCAACCACCCAAATAGAAATGATGCGTCCATCTATTTTACAAACTCGATAGTATTGCTGACAAGAAATTGGTCTTTGTTCTCCAACGAACTTCCGTTGATGAAAAGAATGGACAATGATAACAAGATTAAGGACCAAATAAATTACGATATCTGAGCTGGGTGGTCCGTTTGTTCGGACAGAGAGCCTGTTCAAGAGACAGAAATTTCTGGAAGAATTGTGCAAAGTGGTGAGAAAGTTCAAGTAATTGCTACTCTAAGCATTTTAATGACATGCTTAACGCCTACAATTTGGAGTAAGGTGAAGGAAAGGCTCTAATTGACACCCACCTGGGTATCCTGAAGGAAAACCCTGGATTTGCTCCAAATTATCGTATTGCATAATTCGTGTCAACCTGCATCGCCGTGAGGTTTGGCCTGCAGACAAACTGGAGGTTATATCCTCACGGAGGGATCCAATACTCTTAGATTCCAGAAAAACCTAGTGATTTTAGATTATATATTGGAAATGCTACAAATCAGCTATCGTGACCTAATAACTGTGTGGGATTTTGTAATTTGTATAATTTCGTGAGAATAGCGTATAAAACCCCACACCAGGAAGAGCCAAAGCTTAGAAAAAAGTAGCAAACAGAGGTAATACTGCATATAAAAATTTGAAAAAGCCAAGTCTACAACTACAAAAGTCTTAGACATCACGCTTGTTTAGGAATTCTTTAGTTGTTCATTATTATCTAGTGAATTAGAAATTATCCAATAAATTATCCAATTATTCTCTTTAAAAACTGTTTTCAAAAACAGGAGAAAACCGACTGAAATAATTTGAGAATTTAAAAAAAAAACAACAAAACCTGGCGGATTGTGATTGATGTAAAGGAATCCTTATTATGTAAGAAATGTGGTCAAAAACGAATCTTCGAAGTTATCTGGGCTACTACATATATACAAGTCCTACCAACATGCTTATTGCAAAGGAAAATTGGGATGTTATCCCCATTTTTCTGGAACTTGGTTATTAAGATTGCATACATGACATCGGGAAAAATCGTTCGGAAAAAATACCATGGTATCACACAAAATGTATTAAAAGAACAAAGTTAAAAATATTTCAACTCGAGTATGGAACTAGTAGACATCATTCATTTGACGAGATTTAATTGATTTTGAGTTCGGGACCGAATATGATGCTTTTTATTTCCGATGTCATGTGCGCAGTATTAGGGCAGTTACTGAACCTGAAAGGTTTCGGTTTACAAGTAGGTGATTAAACGGTTAATACCAAGCACACTCAGTACTATTTCCAATTGCTTGAACAGCTTTAGTTTGAACGTAAATCTACACAAGGCTGAGTTGGTCCTGTTTTCTTGGTGAACCGTCATTTTAAATGGTATCAGCTAACCTATGCAGACAAAGCAAAGTTCCTGGTTCTCACATTGTACAGCCACCTAAACTGAATAGAAAAGGAAAATTCAAAAAATTATGGGCTAAATACAGTGGGTGGCGGCTACCTTGTTCAAAAGTGACCAAACTTCCAATAATCATATTAATGTGAACATTTTAAGTGAAGTTTGCATCTGACATGAAGTCGTGAGGATGAGCAGGTATTAAAAAGGACATGTACGAGTCTATTATAAATACGTGAACAGGAAAAGGCTGAAGTTTGAGTTTTGGAAGAATTAAAAGTAAATTGGTTACCAGTGGCACTATTCTGGGTTTCCCTGGGAACAGGGAATTGGGAAAAATATTTGCCTAGCATTTTTGTCCAAATTGTATTTTTCTGGCCTACTGAAGCAATAAGTTTAGTGTAAAAATTTTCAAAATAAGGTTAATTGAAAAACTTTTGTTCCACACATAGGGAAAAATATTTTTCCATTTAACTTTAGCTGTTTTGCTTTGGTAAAACTAAGCGGGTTTTACTTTAATATCTCAAAGCAACAGCTTTTGGCTTTAGTGTTTCGATGCATTTTAATTTTGCTTTGTTGGTAATAAAACATGTATATGTCAAGCTTGATCGTGTGATAATTGATTATTATGTAGTTTTAAATATAAATACATTAAAAAAATTAAGATAAAATCAAAAAAAATTAAAAAATCATGGATTGCAGTGAACACCATAACTATAAAATAGTTTGTTTTAAAACTTAAATTTTTTTGGTTTACATTAAAGCGTCTTCAGCTTTATACAATGCAATTCTTATTGCAAGCTAAAGGGCCAACCATAAAAAAATTATAAAATTAAAAAAAATTAAATATTTTGACGACACTAATTTTTAATGACATTCCAGCCATACTAGACGTAACGAATATGCCGTAGATATTGTAGAATATTGAATGACAACTCTTTGTTATAGTGACAGCTGTTTATTGTTTGTTGTTTTTTTAGGTAGCACGATACAAATTTTAATTTTTTTTACGTTTGAACGCAAAATTTCGCTCCAATAATTTTTATTAAGTGACAATTCATATTTAACGAAGCTTCGTTAAATTTTTTAATTTAAATTAATTTTTCCATGGGCGAAAGCACAGAAACGGCATTTAACGCAAACATAATTTTTTTAAAGTTACGTTTATAATTTTTTTTAATTTTTCTATGGTTACCCCTTAAGTGGACTTAGCCAAAGCAAAACAGTTTTTGTTTCGAAAATATTTACACCAAACTTATTCGCTCAGTTGGCCAGAAAAAATACAATTTATGGCTGAAGCAGCGAATCAGTAACAACTTAACGTAAAAATGCGATAAATAGGTTTTGTTGGTTACTGGCCACTGGCCAGCGAAACGTTAACATCTTTTCGTTCAGTTTCGTTAAAATATGTCTGTCAGTTAACAGACTCAAAAATTGCGTGGAAATTGAAGGAAACGTCAAATACCAAATAAAAGCGCCCTCCATTTTTAAACGATCACGATTTTAAAATCATAAGGTAATTTAATGATGTGTATCTATCCAGTAAAAATTCGTTCACGTAATGAAAATTAAACAAACAAAAATTTGCCGACCATTTATATGCATAAAGGTTTGACAAGTTGTATTACAGATTCGCCATTATGGTTCAGCCATTAGACAAACATGCTATTGACCAGGGTCACCCAGTTTTAGATCAGTGACCTTAGTTGTGAGAATATGCTGAACGTTAAGGAAGGAAATGTAGGTCAAACCATACTTTAAAACAGCTAGAAAATCATTAATCAGAAGTGACTCCGCTTGTTACCGATCACAACGCATTGAAATCCATCAATAAGTTCTGAGCGAAAAGCTTGTTTCAACTAGACAATTTAAAATCAGTACTCAGTTTAGTAAATAATGGTATCGATCCCATCAATATCTTCTAATTATCTTTGTTGTAATCTGCTAACATTTCTAAGAAAACTATTATAATAAAAATCAATCGATAAGTATCCCTAGAAATGGGGTAGAAAGTTTTAAATTGAGTAGCCTTAGAAGTAATAGCAGATTAGAAGTCGCGCGTTTTCTTTACACCTCAGGCGGATTGGCTGTTTTATATGAAACTTCACAATAACTTTGTTTTATAAATTGGGGGGTCCCAGTGAAATTTAGTGAAAATTTCAAGTATAGAATTTATAAAAAAAAAACTCAACTAAGAACAGAAGGATTCTAAATTAAATTTGTAATAAAATTTGTCATCTTGATTTTCCATCTAGGAACAGTAAAAGAAACTCAAATTAAACTGTCATTGTGGTGTAAACATAAAAGCATTATCGTTTGATGTAATTTTTCGATCGAAATTTTAAATATGTATTTGTAAACGAAATTTTCCAATCTTAATCCCATAAAGTATAATTTCGTCCTAAAGAAACAATTAGGTCAATTGGGAATATTGTATGGAGACTTTTAATAAAGATCGTTTTTGGCTAGGTGAAGTGAATACCATGTGGGCCTTAAAAAAGAATATAAATTGCATTTGCGTCATCCACAAAGCCAATTTCTACGAATTTAAGCCAAAGTGTGTTCTTGTATGTACAATAGGTACATTCAGAGCATAGAGTCTATAATCAAGATAGTTTAGTGGGTAAGGTCTCCACCAAGCTTTTAAATGTATCTATTAATTAGATACACGATCACACAATTCTTTTATATAGGAACAATTGTATATATGTTACAGCAAAATTTATTTTTATTTTAAATATAGGAATAACAATTATTATGTTTTAAGTTTATTTTAAATATATTTTTTATTTTATTTTTCTGACATATTTCTTTTCAGAAAAAACTCACTAACTTTTATTTTTTCACAGCTAGCTACCAAAACCAAAAACTACAATATTTTTTGGATACCCAACTAACCATTTACGGTGCTTGACAATTTTAGAATATTTATATATAATTTATTACCTGATTTGGTTGGGCAAGGTGTGAAAGACGCCACAATACTCCCCTCCCAGAGAGATCACAGATCTATCGCTTCAATCTCTATATCTGGTTGGAGTCCTGGACTCACGACCCGAACTTGTAATCAAAACAGGCCTCGACGAGAGATCAAAACGAACCTGTTTGCGAACTTTCGGTTCCACGGTAGATGATTTAGGTCCGTCACCCGAAATAATAGGTTCTGGTCGGTCAGTCGATACAAGTAATCCAGTTTGCGAAGTTGGTGCGTCCGTAGTTTGTTGTTGATTGTCCGAGTAACATGGTTTGAGTCGGTCAATGGAAATTTTGGCGTGTCGTCCGTTTAGATCCAAAGTGTAAAATTTGTCTGTACGGTCGATAACCAAATACGGTCCCGTATACAGTGGTTGCAGTGATTTGCGTACTGCGTCAGTTCGTAGGAAAACGTGCGAGCAGGTCAGCAAATCTTTACTAATAAAAATTTTGTCCGTAGTAGGTCGAGAAGCCGGTACAGGTCGAATTTCGTCAAAGTGTCGTCTTAAATTAGTAATGAAGTCTGATTGTGAAATTTGTTCGTTCGTCGCATCTAAAAATGTTCCAGGAACTCGCGTTGTACATCCGTAAACCAGTTCAGTTGGAGTAGCTTTTAGTTCGTCACTGTAAGTCGTTCGTAGTCCAAGTAAGATTGCAGGAAGAACACTAGTCCAATCAGCACGATTATAACACATAATGGCAGATTTGATGACTCGATGCCATCTCTCGATCATGTCATTACATTTGGGATTGTAGCTAGTTATTCTCCTGCGCTCAAAACCAAGTAAGTTAGCCAGTTCGTGAAAAAGTTGTGATTCGAATTGCATGCCTTGGTCCGTGACAATGGACTCTGGCACACCAAAGCGAGCTATCCACTGTGAGTAGACAGCGAAAGCGACGGTTGCAGCAGTTATATCCGGAACTGGAACCGCCTCAGACCAGCGAGTGTATCTATCAATCAATGTTACGCAATACCGCTGATTATCAGAAACTGGCAAAGGACCGATGATGTCGAGATGAATAATCGAAAAGCGTTGAGAAGTTAATTTATAGTTACCAATCGGAGATTTTGTATGTCGTGAGATTTTAGCCTTTTGGCAAGCTACACAATTTTGGGCCATCTTCTGCACGTCTTTTTTAATTGATGACCAGATTACATTCTGAGTCAAAAGTTTGATGGAAGCTTTGACGCCAGGATGTGAAAGGTTATGAAAAGCCTCGAAAACTTGTTTTCGGAAATTAAAGGGAATGAATGGCCTAGGTGTAGTAGTAGAAATATCGCAATAAATTAATTTTTTTTGAATTGAAAGAAACAGGAAATTTCTCAAATTTGAGAACAGAGTTACTACTTAAAATTTCTTGAAGTTCCTCGTCATTGGTCTGAGCATCTGCGATGATAGCATAATCAATCCTTTCGGGAATAGAAATTTGATTAATGCGTGAAAGAGTATCTGCAACAACGTTATCCAGTCCAGAGATGTGCTGGATATCGGTTGTGAATTGACCGATGAAATCTAGGTGTCGAAATTGACGAGGAGATGCTTTTTCCGGATTCTGATTAAAAGCGTAGACAAGTGGCTTATGATCGGTATAAAGCGTAAAAGTACGACCTTCGAGAAGATATCGAAAGTGTTTTATTCCCGAATATGCCGCGAGAAGTTCACGATCATAAGCACTGTATCTTTTTTGCGTTTCATTGAGACGTACTGAAAAGAAACCGAGTGGTTGCCAAGAATTGGATACAAACTGCTGAACTACCGCTCCGAGAGCAGTATCGGAAGCGTCAACCATGATGGCCAGAGGTGCTGATGATGATGGATGAATAAGTAAAGTCGCGTTCGTAAGTTTAATTTTGCAGTTATCGAACGCTTCGATAGCCGCCGTTGACCATTGAATTGGAACTCGACTGTTTTTGGTATAGCCTTTTAGGTAATCGTTCAACAATTCCTCTGCCAGAGACATCTCAATCTCACGTTTCGTTTCCTTCTTACACCGGAACGGTTGCTCGAGTGGCATTCAAACCTCCACAACCATTACATTCACAAAACCCAGAGGTTTGGTTCGAAATACTCGAGCAACAGTTCACGGTGGCGGACATAAGAACTGAGGCAACGCGGTATGCTCATGCGGTTGCAGCTTTGGATTCACGACTCCACGACACTTTCGCATGTCTGATCACCAGCCCAAAAGGTAATGAACCTTATACGGTATTTAAGGCTGAAGTGATCCGGGTTCTCGGCGAATCGGAAAAGGCGAAGCTGAACAACCTGATGCATGGCTTAGCACTTGGAGACAGAAAGCCATCACAGTTGTTGAGCGCCATGAAATTGAACGCTGGGAACAACTTTAATGAAGCAACGCTTCGCCAATTCTGGATGAAGAGGTTGCCCCAGTCCGTTCAAATGGTGCTCACACCGTTTGAAAATGATGTCTCTCTGCCAGTCCTGGCAGAACGAGCTGACAACGTCTTCGAGACTATGACACAGTCTCAAGTGAATAGTCTAGAGACATCTGCACCTTGTTCGGTTTTTCCAAATTCTTTGTCGTCTTTAGATCAACAACTTTCGAATTTTAAAACAACATTGTTATCGGAAGTATCGGAAATTATTAATCAAAATTTTAGATATATAATTTATTACCTGATTTGGTTGGGCAAGGTGTGAAAGACGCCACAATAGTAATAACATTAGATAATTATCGCATTTGAGAGGCCTATAAGTAAGCTTACCCCTCGATTCTGACGATAAAACTACCACGACCATCTTACCTAAAACTTTATTGTAAAGGCTTTTTTTTTAAGACTAAGGCTGAGTCCCAAACACCGACTTTCTAATTTGTGCATTCCTTTCTATTTGTGCATTCGTTTCTTTCATTCCTTTCTAACTTATTTTTTGTAAAAAAAACACTATACAAACAATTGTGTTGTAGTACTACAAATCAAGCGAAATTTTTTATCAAAAACGCCATTACATACTGTTTTTTCACACATTTGTGTGGTTCGTACTTAAATTGAGCCAAATTTTATTATTTTTTTGGTAGAAAAAGGGATATAAGGGGTAACTCGGGTTGATGTCATTTGATTACGTTTGGTGGTACAAATGAGTGCAGAACTCATGGGCCGATCCATCTTCCTTGGCCAGTACTATAGGGTGGCATGGAACTATGCAATGTGCAGATGGTTCTACGTAAATCGGACCTATTGGCCTTTTAATCACCGCCTAGTTAGCGCCACTTCGTATGCAAGCGAACGGTAATATTTGTTTATACGAATAAAAGCCTCATTCCATTTTATTATTATTTCATCATATGTCACATTAATTGTAAACAATTGAACATTTTACATAACTTCCAGTCGAATTATAGTTATATGACGCTTATATTACATTAAAACTAGTTTTTGCGAAGTCGATTACCTTTTGCTCTAGTTCCAAAATATTCCGTCAGATGTCAGCCACTTTGCGTTAAAACGCGAATAGCCATAGAGAACTGTTTGTAGATCTGACGGCAAAAAAAAATAACCTGATTGGGTCTTTTTTGTATGTTAATTTTTATTTCCATAAAGTATGCCGTGCTAAAATTTCATGTAAAAAAAGACCCAATCAGCTTATTTTTAATGCGCCAGATGTCACTACCCCGGACATTTATAGTTCTCAATACGCGTACATATTTAAATGCACGGATAACTAAGTTTACATTTTTCGTACAAACAAATTATAAACCGGAAAGGTTTAATCGAGTGTTTGAATATTTTGCAAGCTGATTAAATTTTCCAGTAATATTTCATAAACCGCCCTGATCGGCGCCAATAGTGTGAAACGCCTGCTGCAAACATGTAAAACACGTCCTTTTTTAAACACCAGAGGAAAAATTTTCAGCAAACTTATGCTGTATCGTCTATTTGATGTGCCAATAATTTTCTAATTCGATTTGACTCTTCGAACTTTTAGTTATACAATTGAACTATACTACCATTAAAATGTTTTAATAATTGCGATACTATGAGAAATGATAAATAAATTGCGCGTCCGAATAATTTGTGTCAGAACTGTGCTTAGAATGGTATGGTCCCGGATGGGAATATACTATCCATTCTGGAACCCGCTCTTCGAAAAATTTTCAACCAAATTTCTCAACATGGTCCATAGTTTAATCTAAAATTGACGTTTTTTCTTCATTCTAAGCCATCGTTTTCCAATGATCATTTTTCTAACCTTGCGGATGTGGATGTCGCATAATTTTATGTTTTGGGACAATATTTTATTAGAAAGTGGAGGATTAAAATGATTGAAGATTGGTGGAGATTACGAGGAACCTACTAACCAAAAAGTCCATGAAAATTTGAATAGTTTTCCATATAAGTCTAAACTGATACGAATCAGTGGGTGTCCTGAAATGCAATAAATATTGCAGCAAAGGGATTAGTAGTACAACTTACGCCTAGGGAGTTAACGAAATATGGTTATAATCCGCCATAATAATGTCGCTATACTGTGGTGTTAAGTGTTTAATAGCCACAGAGGCAATTGCGAGTTTCACTTGTACAAATAGAAAATCTAAGGTGTATGAGATGTCCAATTTAAACAATACCTTACTCTTGCACCTAGAAGATACAAAGAGGGCTAGACCCCAGTTGTGCAGCCACTTCCATTCAACGATGCGACACATTACAAGAAAACGGTTGCTTTGTTTTTGGATTCGATTTGCGTATTTCTAATTGTTATTACACAACATACGAATTGGCTCGATGGCCGATTAAACACAGTGGCAGTCTTATGAATTAAATTCATGAATATTGCTTGAAAAGGTCATACCTTAATATTAAACTGTTTTAATGTCCCTTCCAATGCTTGTCCATTTCCAGAAAAATAAGCGGCAACAGCGTTATGTAGAAGCAATAGTTGTTTATGCATCACTTTAATCTGAAACAAAAAACATAAAAATTACGAGACGTGCCTCAATAAAATACCACATATTAATCACATGCGTACTATATCAACATAGAATTAATGACCACATTTTATCACATCTGATTTCGATAAAACATAACAATTTATTTCTATTAAAGTTGTCTTTAATGTACAACTAATTTAAATTAATTGATAGACCATGGGCTAAAAATAACTATCAAGCGAGATAAATAAGCATACTTACTCGGTTTTCATCTAAAAATTGCATTTTAACCGCAACATCTGCACGTAATTGTTCATACAGTTCCTTGTGTTTAGCGAAATTTTTTTGTGCATCCTCTGAACCAGGACTAGTTAAATCAGCTTTTGTATTTTCTAAATCCATTCGATACGCATCAAATTCAATTCGGGCCGTCTCAAATTGCCTTATTGTAATTAGTGTATCTTCAATTGTTTTATTACACAATGTATTCACGGACGAAATAAAAAAATTTAGTGCGCTCAGTAAAATTTCCCCATTTTTTGTTAGATTACGCTGTGTTTCCGAATTATATAGAAATTCCTCTTGAAGCTCTGGTGATTTTTGTGCTAAATCCGAAAACGCTTCAGCTAATTGATGTTGTGTGGCTACAACATGATGAAAATGAGAACTTAGTACGCGTGTTAAACGTAGTATAGATAAATATTTTCGTTGGGTATCACGTAATTGCTCTATTTGGGCTTCTAATTCGGAATCAACGGTTCGCGTTGATTTGCCTAGTTTTTCCAACATTATTTGACGTGTACATTTATAAGTTGATATACTCCAATTTTTTATTGTATCAATTTTGAATGCACCCGCTTTAATGAATGTTGAATCCCCATTCTGCTGTGGCGACAGTGTCGTAGTAGGACTTAATGGTGTAGCAGGAGCTATACAATATTGATTTGAATATAAATCTAATGAAATATATGATTAAAATAATATATCACCTGAAACGCTCTTCAATGGCAAAGTAGTTGGAGGTTTCAAACCTCTCGCTTCAGTACCAGTATGTACCGCACTGTTACTCTCATTCATCGGTGGAGTATCCTTTAGCATTTCATGTATACTTCTTTCCGTATGTGTTGTGGAATGTGCCATTCTACAAGGAAATAAACAAAAATACGTAATAACAGATATTTTTGCGTAATCAGTTAGATAAAACAATAACCCAGACGAAGCGCTTGTTGGAACTAACAAGTTTCCCTAGGAGGCGCGAGCAAATTGCATACAAATTACATATTTTCAAGTACTTATCCTTAGCGGTTTATGTTGAAATTGCACTATAAAATATTTCCTTCCGTTTTCGTGTATGCTTTTAATTAATGTAATGGCGGGTTCTCCAGGAATATAAACCCAAACGAGCTCCTTTCTTAACTAGCTGCCGATTCAGGAAAAATTTTACAAATACTACAGTGAAAAATGTGTGCAATGTATGAACATAAAACAGTATTATGTGGGCCGACAACGACGTCAACTTTTCATTTTCTTTGATTCATTTTCTTTTCATTGTTGTTGCTGTATTGAGTACATATACGCGATTTGGAAAGAATGAGTTGGAAATTATACATAACATTGATATGCAACACGAAAATGTTATTGATTTTTTATGATTTGTGGATCATTTAATTCATTACAACCAGGATTACATGTTGCCATCAAATAATTTACAATTGTTATTTGAATTTTTTTCTACCACTTGTTCCATTTATCGATATTATTGTGCAACCCGGTTGTTTGCCATGCAATTTTTTAATTCGCTTAAACGCACACAATTTCATTTTATTGTAAACAAAATGTTTTAATAATTTTACTTCAATGAACTTTAAAACTTACATTTTACTAATCTAATGTATATAGTTGATATAATAAACTGTACAATACAGTAAGTCTTTAACTTTTTTAGATTATATAGAGATTAAAAATTGAAATAAATAAATTTTAATCACAAAAACTATAATTATTAAACGAAAAATCGAAACATCATCGATGAATATTCGACAAACAATTAACACTTTTGTCAAAAATCTTTTAAGTCGATAGTAGCGGCGCGATCCGGGATTACGATAGAAATAACAGTAATCATAAATCGCAACCAAATTTACTACCCAAAAAACCAATTGACGATTGCAAAGAAAAGGTCGAGGCACAATAGTTTTCGTTTCGTTTCAAATACAATTCAAATTTCAATAAAGATCAAATTTCAATAAAAACTTAAACAATAACCTCAAATTATTTATTTTGACGTTTATGGTTTTCTTTTTTTGTCAATTTGTAAATCTTCACTCATTATTAATAAATTGATATGATATTATAAATAATTGATTGAATTGAAACAATATTGTGAGAAATAAATAAATTCGATTTAACAACAAAAAAACAACTCAAAACGAAACGAAGCTATATGCGTGAGAATTTACAAAAACTTATTGACACGTGTCTCAACCTTTAGAAACGTGTCTCAACCTTTAGAAAGCATAACATGATGCTTAAGCCATCATGTAAAAAATGGCATTCTTTTTGAAGAAAGCATAATAATTTGATAACACATATATTATATAACATTTTAATTATTTGTTTTTGATAACATATTATTTTATTACATATTATTATAGTTAGAGTTATTTTTCTGACGAAAACAAAATTAACTGATATGCACATAAATATGTATGCTGGTCATCAATTTACACATAATTCTATGTATGACATATTCTGATGCTACAATATTTGGATTCGATTTATTTTATTTTATTTTATTTGTTTTATGACAACCAAATTATAATTAATTTAGTTATAATAATCATTACATTACATTTATTCTATTCAAGAATAATTTAACTATATCGTACAAAATAATGAATCTCTAACTCATAATAATGACGTTTTATTTCAGGAAATTTACCATTCAGATGCAAACATGATTAATTATCAATTTTTTTAAGATGCTTTAATAAAGGTGTGTGGCGGGTCCGGCGTCGCATTATTGTAAATTGATATATATAGTATATACAATTTAATCACTTATAATAATGAAATTTCATTTCAGGACTTTTATACTAATTAATCAATTAATTTTTAGGATGTTGATTGCTGATTATTTACATCTCGAAAAACAAAAATAATTGTGCCGTCTTGTGCATTAATAACTATTGACTGCTTAGGTGTCTGTAACCGGGTCAAGTCTATCTTATCTAACAACCTTTCCTATCCCTCCATCTTGTTATTTGTAAAAGGGGTGTACGGTAGGCCCGGCGTATCCGGGATCCCTGCTTAGTCTTGGCCGTACATTCTAATCAATCAATCAAAGTCATTTACATTTTTTGTTTTTATTATTTTTTTATCGTCTGCATACGAGCAAAAATGTCTACAGGAAGTATTCTAATTTTTAAATTTTGATTGAAATTTATAATCACATTCATGAATAATGCGATTTCCATATCCATATTTGTTTTATTTTTGCTTTTTTCTTGATTTTAAATAATAACAAATCGGTGTTGTTGAAAACAATATGACGTATGAAAAGTCATAATTTAGTTTAGTTAACAATTTAGACTACAATCGGAGGCACAGCATATTTAAAAGATACTGGTGCCACCTTTGAAAAAATGATATGAATCAGTCATTAATTTAGTTTAGTCGGCAATTTAGTCGAAAAAATCGCTCTCAGACACACAGTCTAAGAGTATTTCCTTTTAGATATTTTTACTTGAATGTATTCGATAAAAAAATAATAAAAACAAGAAATGAAAATGACAACTAAATAGTCAATCAACCTCAGCAGTGGCCCTATTCTGGCTTTCCCTGGGAATAGGGAATTAGGAAAAATATTTTCATAGCATTTTTGTCTAAATTGTATTTTTCTAGCCTACTAAGGGAACATGATTGGTGTTTATATTTTCGAAACAAAGTTAAATGGGGAAATATTTTTCCCTACAAAAATTTTGTGGAACAAAAGTTTGCCAAATCACTTTGTTTTGAAAATTTTTGCACTAAACTTATTCTTTCAGTAGGCCAGAAAAGTATAATTTTAGAAAAAATGCTATGAAAATATTTTTCCCAATTCCCTATTCCCATGGAAAGCCAGAATAGGGCCACAGGAGTCTAAATGATAGAAACTGGTGGGTAATAGCATAACTACACATTAATTTAGTTTAGTCGGCAATTGAGTCGAAAAAATCGCTCTCAGGCACACAGTCTTAGTCTAAAATTCATATCGTTTTCGTATTCGTAATTCATCACAGAAGGTTACTAAATTAGCCAGTTAAATAAAAAAGAACTAAGTCTTTTTAATAATTAATATTTAGTTGGATTTCCCTTGGTTTTGATCACCTCTGACAAACGATTTGGCATTGATTGCACCAACGTATCCGTTATTTTCGTATCAATATTATTCCACTCCGTCCTCATTCGATATATTAAATCGTTTTTATTAGATATCGAATATTTTCGAATTCTATTGTGCAATTCTTGCCACAGATTCTCAATGGGATTGATATCGGGCGATTGCGGTGGGGTTTTCATGACTTTTGGGCAATTATATAATAACCGTTTTCGTGTATCGTAAGCTTTATGTTTTGGATCATTGTCCTAGTAAAACATAAAATCGTCTCGTATGCCTAATTTTATTACACTTTCAGGTAAATTTGTCTTTAAAATTGTGATGTACTTTGTTTTATTCATTATTCCCTCTATTATGTGCAACTTTCGCACTCGAGATGCCGAGAAACAACCCCATACCATTACAGATCGTCCGCCATATTTTACTGTAGGTCGTAAATTCTCTATATTCATTTCGGTATTTGGTTTTCTCCATACAATTTGTCGCCCGTCAGACACAAACATCGTCTGTAAACAAAACCTGTTTCCAAAACTCGAAAATCCTGTTTACATGACACTTTGCAAAATTTAATCTTATTTTCCGATTCTTCTTACTGATCCATGTTTTTTTCTGGCTACTCTACCGTTATACCCAGCTCTCTTAAGCACGCGCCGAACAATATCTGGGTGTACATTTTTATTAAAAGAAGTGTTGATTTGTGCTGTTAACTTTGGAGCACTTAAACGAGGATCTCTTTTAGTTTCGCGCACAATATACCGTTCGGCTGCAACAGTAAACGTTTTGCGGTTTGTGTTTTGCGGTAAATTGTCTACTCGATTTTCAATTTGGTGTCATTTTACGATGTATTGTATTGTAGAAATACTTCTTTGCACTATTTTGCTGATTTCTTTAAATGTTTTCCCTGCTTCCCGATGTAAAATTACTAATTTTCGTGATTCAATTAACGTTTCATCTTGCTTACGGTCCATTTAACTAAAATTTGGATTAAATTAAGATATTTTTCAGTTAATTCGAAACAAAAATGCTATAATGATATTGAGTGCAAAGCAAAACCGCAAAAACAAAAAAAGGATAATGATAAATAACGGTAAAATTCAAACAGAAATGGAATTTTACGAATATGAATGCGACGCTTATTTTCCCTCATGTACAGATTTTAATTTTTTTCTCTGAATTGCACCGTTATCGAAACCTGTTATTCATTCTATAATGAAGATTAAGAGTGAACTTAAGAATTATGCAAATGATTAAATTATAATATCATTTGTATATTTTTTAATCGAGTTTTTTTGGAAAATATTTGATTTACGAATACGAGCGCGACCCACTGTAAATTACCTATAAATTATAAATAAATTTTAAGCTCGATTTATATTATACGTTCCTTTCAGTTCCTTCATTTTTCGTATAAGACAAAAAACATTGTTACATGTTTTTTTCATTGGAGTATTTATATTATCCGTTCCGTACTTGCAGGAACTGAACGGAACGGATAATATAAATACTCCTATGAAAATACAATGTTTTTTTTTGTCTGATACGATAAATGAAGGAACTGAAAGGAACGGATAATATAAATCGAGCTTTATAGATAAAGGGGAAAGAAATGAAGACGCTACCGGATACAAGTTATTCTAGTGTAGATATGCACATTGTATGAGTTTTTTTTTGTGTTTATGTTTTTTGGACCTGTTTATTTGGAAAAAATAAAAAAATTATTAATTTTTTTGTGTGAGCAGTATGGTATCTAAATACGAAAGCATATTTTTTGTGATTTTTCCGATTTTAATTTATTAAGTTTTCCCTAAAATTAGTTGCATTCATATAGGCATTTTACATTTTTTTTTTCGGACTCGTTCCAAAGATAACTCTGCCAATATAAACACCAGAAGTTAACTTCAAGGTTAACCTGAAGATATATATAAGTTGACTAGACTTGCAAGGCGGACGCATCAAATTTGCTCGACTCTCGAACTGAGCCTACAAAGTTAAAAATGTGTTTGAGATCGGGAGTACAACAACCATTGCATTACAACAACAATAATTTACAACAACAATTTGCATAATATACAAAGAAGTTAAAACTGTCAAGTGTCACAATTTCGGAGGGTAAAAGAGAAAGCATCTAAATCATCGGGATTACAACAACAAAAAAATCTATAAGAACCCCACGCCAACAACCAAAATTGTTTTCTTAATTGTTTCTGATTTATAACTTAAATTAAGGATAAATGCACCACTACATAAACAAATAACTATTTGATAAAGTTTTTATTGTTTTTATGTATTATAATTAATAATTTTAAAAATTTATAATTTATAATTTTAAAGCGCAAAATAAAAACGTCACTTTGTACAACTACAAAAACTGGTTTGACTGGTTCTTATAGCGAGATATGAGTAAATCATATGGATTTTTTATATAACCATCCTATTCTGGCTTGTGACAGATGAAATAGCAAATTTTATATGGGTAAAATATTGCCACCTATCCTCCAGTATTTTAACTTCTTTGATAATATATCATCACACATCTTTGTTAGCTCGGCTCGAGAGAGTCGAGCAAATTTTCTCCGGCTGGCTGCAATGTAAACCACATAAGTAACAATTCATATATTGTGAATTGGCCGTATTTATACACAGGCACTGTTAACGGAATTGAACATTTTTCTGTCAACACAATTCATTTCATTCATAAAATCATAAACGTATCATTTGAACAAGAATCCGAGTGTGATTCGCAATACTTCAAATGAAAAGTAATGAATAATTTTAGAATTTAATTTTAACTACAACTGTAATTTTTAACTAATAATATAAAAAAGTCATACTTTTATTAAATCGAAAATCTTGTGATATTACATTGTATTATTGGAATAACAAAAAATGAAAACGATAAATGGCTTACCCCATTTTGCTAAGGGAATTATCGTAAAAGGATTCGGTCGTGGGTCAAAGGAATTAGGAATACCTACTGGTGAGTCATTATGATTATTTTTTATTTAAAATGATTGTCTCCTGATAAATTACATAAAAATGTATCTTTTACTTGTAGCAAATTTTGCATTAGAAGTTGTTAAAAATTTGCCAAAAGATATTGAGACTGGTGTTTATTTTGGTTGGGCCAGTGTGAATAATGGCACGGTCCATAAAATGGTCATGAGCATAGGATGGAATCCTTTCTATAATAATACAGAAAAGTCTATGGTAAGTGTACTTCAATTATAGTTTAACTAAATGAATATTGTGTATCTATATAGTACTTGTGGTTTGAGGTCATATGAGATAATATGATAACAGTATGTACATAATTGTATTAGATTGCTTTGGTTCTGTTTAGTTTGTAATTATTGTAAATCAAAAAGATGTCAAATTATAGCTTTTTATTTTTTCAGGAAACTCACATCCTTCATAATTTCGACAGGGATTTGTATGGTCTACCACTAAAAGTCTGTATTTTAGGGTATATACGGCCTGAACTAAATTTTGATTCACTGCAAAGCCTTATCGAAGCGATTAATAATGATATTGCGACGGCCACAACGTTGCTGGATCAGGAAAATTATTTAATTTATAAAACTGATAAATTCTTCAACGATGCAGAAAAGTAATTTATTTACGTACCTACTTATTATAAAAAGCAGACATTTCCAATGTACTTAGAATTGTACATACATTATGTATGTACATATTGTATTTGTCGTACTTACAGAGATTTGTAATTTTTTTGGGGGCTCACATTTTATTAAGTTTAGACAATAATATTAGCGTATATGTTAAAGTGATTTATATTTAATTTATTTTTGTTTAAATTTTATTGATGTTTTATTAAAAATTGTGTTTAATTAATTTTTAAGGTCATTTTAATTTCACGGATAATAAGCAAATACTTCATCGTTGCGCAATGTGGCAACCAGTTTACATGGTTTGTAAATCTTGAATCTATAGATAAAATTGAATTAATTTATTTAAGAAATAAACCTTATATTTTATCGTATTTACCTCCATCTCCTTATCTAAAATTTGGCTCATTAAAGTATCAAGAGTATCTTGTAAACGTTGACGTAATGTCTGATTTTGTATTGAAGAAATTTCTTGTTCTTTCTGTATACGCTGGCTTTTCAAATCGCTCAATTGCTGTTTCAGTTCCTCAATTCGTGCGTTGATATTCTCTTTTGAAATTTGTGTTAATTCTTCATCGTTTGAATCATTACGCGTGTCGTCACCAAAATACTCTTTGACCCTGCTATTATTCAACGAATTATTACCAATATTACGACCCATATTAATTGAATGGTCGTGATTTTCAGAATTGTTGCCGGAACTTTTACGAGACCGTGATGGTGTATGAAATAAAGATTTGTATTCGAAAGAATTAGATTGGAAATTTGAATTGGAATCCGATAGACGACTATCTTCAGCAGAAATATGACTGTTTTCATCGATATCGAGTACATTAATATTTGTTTCTTCTTCGTCGGATGAAGATACTTCGCCACCAAAAATATCATGTTCGGCCACATCCCGATGGGATTTTGAAGTTGGCGTTGATAGATCTTTCAATTTTTTATCTTTTGCTTTCTCCGATTTGGATTTCGGGGTATTTTCCTTCGGTAGATTTTTGAGACTTTCATTATCTTCCGTGATTATTTCCCATTTCACGTTGACACATTCATTGTCTTCACGAAGCAATCGCTTGACTTCTTTTTCAATTTCGGGTGCTTCGACGTATTTCTTTTTTAAGGTTTTTCTGAATCTACGCTTACGAATATTTTTACAAGGGGGTGTTATACCATGAGGATGTAAATATTTTTTGTCAACTTTAATTGGATCTTTTTTCTTATTTTTATTGGGAGATTCCTCGTCGGCAGATGGATGATCGGGCTCCTCTTTGCATATCATTAACTGGCATATATCAGCTGTTTTGTAGAAACTTTTGTTGTCAATTGTTTTTAACGATTCGATTACTGTGGGCAAATCAATAACTTTCGCATGTAGCAGCCAGTGATCTAAGCGTACTTCACCGTAACGTAACTCATTATCCAGCTTGATGTTTAGGCGATCTTTTAAATTGTTAGCTCCTTGCTCAATCGCTTCTCGAAGTACTTTTGCAGGTTCCTAAAAATAAATTGGACTACAATGTGCAGGGCAACCATTTTCTAAAACATTACCTCCGGAATCCTAAGTATAATTTGTGTTTCTAATTCAACTCCATCGTCTCGACGCACTTCTAATTGTTTTACATTTTTTTCAGGCATTTTTACAAATCAACAATTAAGCCGATGACAGCAGACGTCACAAATAATTTGAGTTGAGTACTTTATTGGCCCGTTCCATACACGGCTTCAGCTTCTGGCTTCAAAGTAAGTCGTAATGGCTGGTGCTACACGAGATTTTAATTTCTGGTTTCAAACTAAGTCGTAATAGATTTTTTATTGTTAATTTAAACCTTTATATTAAATGAAAACACCAAATTTTTTGTATTATTTTATTCTGTTCTCTCGAAAATAAAATTTAAACAAAAATCTACATCTCAAAAATGCCCTTAAATTGTTTTATTTTCATTTCTATTTTTGTCATTTCGGATTCACGGACAAAAATTGTGCGACATAAAATTTTTGTCCGTGAATCCGAAATGACAAAAATAGAAATGAAAATAAAACAATTTAAGGGCATTTTTGAGATGTAGATTTTTGTTTAAATTTTATTTTCGAGGGAACAGAATAAAACAATACAAAAAAAATTGGTGTTTTAATTTTAAATAAAGGTTTAAATTAACAATAAAAAATCTATTACGACTTAGTTTGAAACCAGAAATTAAAATCTAGTGTAGCACCAGCCATTCAAATCAGAAAAAAATGTAGATTTTTTTGCCACTGAAAACAGTATTATTGATACAAAGTGCATTGATGTTGGAAAAAAAGGAGAGAAAAAAAAGGAGGTGAAAATGTTTTGGCCAACACCAGACTTTGTTTCACCACGAATGTATACATAGATCTCAAATACAACGCAC
This sequence comes from Nephrotoma appendiculata, assembly GCA_947310385.1. Classification (NCBI taxonomy): domain Eukaryota; kingdom Metazoa; phylum Arthropoda; class Insecta; order Diptera; family Tipulidae; genus Nephrotoma; species Nephrotoma appendiculata. The sequence continues at coordinate 276,407,229 of OX371223.1, forward strand.
CAGATTTCTAAAGCGGAAAAACTTACCGGACTTTTGGTTAAACTGTCTTGATAATGAAAAATCATTATTCCTGCTTAAATTCCAGACAACGAACAAGATCAACCCTTGTTGAAAATTTTATCTTTAAATTTATTTGAATCTTTTAATTCCTTGTTGTTTTGTGTAAATGCAAAATTCTTCAACATCGTCGTAAAAATGGAAAAAAATGTAAATTCTAGTTCTTAAATTTCCACCAAATTTCGCAAGAATCTCTTAATTAACAAAGAATTTAAGTATGAAGTTTCATTCCGAATAGTCCGACTGGACTGTAGAGAGATACCGAATTTTGGTGAAATAAAGTTTTTTTTATCAAAACTCACCATTTCCCGGTAATACATATTTAAAATATGAACTGAACTAATTTTGTTTGAAATTAAATTTAAACTCATTTTGTTTCGTAAAAGTTATGTACTTCTCAAAATACTTGCAAAAAAGGAAAAAACTCGGAAGGAAACTGTTACTTCCGGTGAACCGATTTTGGCCAAACCTCACTGGGACCTCCCAAATTATGGTAAAAACTTAATCATGAAGTTTTATTCCAACCAAGCCGATATGCTGTAGAGGGACCGATTTTTTTGTTGAAAATAGTTTTTTTGACCAATACCGTCATTTGGGATGAATATTCTTTGGCCTACAGCCATCTTTCTTTTACCACAAATCTATCCATAGATCTCGAATTCACCACACTTCATTTCTAAAACGGAAAATTAATGTTACCTATCTTTTGATATAACTGTTTTGAACAACCAAACCCCAACCAACCTTGATTTGTGATTCAAATTTAATTCTAAGAAAAGCAATAAGGTCAACCCTTCTTAAACATTTAATCTTTAAATTTATTTGAATCTTTAAATCTATTTGAATTTACAAAAAATGGGAAAGAGTTAATTCTTTCTCGTTTTTTGTAAATCCTAAAGTTTTCAACATTAGTGCAAAAGTTGTAAAAGCTTCAGTGGATGCTGCCATTAATCTCGCAATTAATGGAAAAATGTTATAGTGCTCGTTCAAATGTCCGCCGCGGCTTTGCTTAGTGGCACGTATTCAGAAGGTTCATTTTTCGATGACTTTGTCGCATAAATCAGGCTGAATTTTAAGGATGGTGTTCGTTATGTGGACTTTGAGGGCTCAATTATTTGCGGTTTATTCGCAAAGACCTTAAGATAGCCCCAAAAGAAGAAGTCTCAAGGCGTTAAACCACATGAAACCTGTGTCCAGTTAACGTCGCCGCCGCGCAAGATAACCATGCTCATATCATTGGTATCCATATCATCCAGTTTAGGCCACGAGAGCTCGATCTGTAGCGCTTGCCGTTGACGGTTATGACAATACCAGTTTCGTAAGAAGCACGGATCGGTGATTCCACCAGATCAATATCACAACCGAACAGTGACTTTCTCGGGGTTCATTTGGTGATAGTTTATCTCGTGTGGATTGGTAGTTGGTACCGCCCAAATCCGCCAATTTTGCTTGTTCATATATATATCCATTCATTCAAAATCTCGTCGATATATACGAGTTTTTGGTGAAATTTGGGTCAACTTCCAATTACTCCAGGGCGCTTATTCTCGAAATCCACCGATATTGTTGCATGCGGATTATAATTTGTATTAAAATTCTTATATTATTCCAATTTTTCGCCGGCTACTTTAATCGTTTTTTCAAATTTGCTTGCAAGTTTTTTTTTTATTAATTTCACGACTAAACCAAAATCGGTGAATATTTCCGACTGGGTATAAGCAGTCAGAAATGTCTACCGATTTTTGTTTAGTACATAATGAAATAAATAAAAGAAATCTTGCAAGCAAATTTGATATAAAGAATTTTAATACAAATTATAATCCGCATGCGGAAATATCGGTGGATTTCAAGAATACGCGCCCAGAGCCCAATCAGCGAACACTTGTCTATAGTCGTTTACCTTAATTTCCTGTGACAGTTGGATTTTATACGGGCGCGAAATTTCTTGTGAACGACGAGAAATTATCAGTCTCGGGTTTGCCGTACATCCTCGCACAGCAGCGATTCTTTTAGCAGACCTTTCATTAGAAATCTCGAGCGACCCTATTGAAGACCCTTTACTTTACAAATTATTTGCAAAAAATGAAAACACTTCTGTGGAAGCTGTCACTTCTGATGGACCGATTTCGGCCAAACGTCACTATCCCAATTTCTGGTAGAAGCTTAGGCTCTACAGGGAACGAATTTTTGTTCAAAACAGTTTTTGTCAAAAATCATTATTTCCGCTTAAATTTTTGAAAACTGGTATGGGCCGATATTATTGCAAAACAATTTAGAATATTTTATGCAAAAGCTTCTATGGAGGCTGCCACTTCCAGAGGACCAATTTCAGCCAAAAATCATATAGTTCTCTCAAATTATAACAAAAGCTTATGTATGAAGTTTCATCCCGATCAATCAATCCGTCTTGTGATTCTGGGCTGTAGAGAAGCTTGTCTGTTAGTCTGCATGGAACAGCATATGCACACAGAGATTTTTTTAAAAATCACATTTTTTTCGTTTTCAATAATTTTGAAAATATTGCAGCCACTTTTCGTGGACCGATTTCGACCAAAAATCACTTAGATCTCTTAATTTATTCTAAAATCTTAAGAATGATCATCCCGATCAATCAATCTATCTGGGCTAAATAAAAGTTGAATTTTTGTTGAAAACAGTTTTTTGTCAAAAATCGTAATTTCTGCTTAAAGATCGGAAAGCTGATCTGTACCGGTATTGTTGCAAATTAATTTAGAATCTTTTAGTAATCGTTTGTCTAATAAATGATATCCTTCTCAAAATATTTGCACAAGCTCCTATGGAGCTGCTATTTCACTGGAATCTCCTAATTTATGGAAAAGCTTAAGTATGAAGTTTCATTCCGACCAATCAATCAGTCTGGACTGTACAAAAGACCAATGTTTTGTTGAAAAACATTTTTTTACCAAAATTATCATCCATTACCATGAAAACTGAGTTTTGCCGATATTATTGCAGATTTAATTTAGAATCTTTCATTAAATAATTGTTTTTCTCATTAATAGTACACTTTTCAAAATATTTGCAAAAACGGAAAGCTCCTATGCCACTTCCGGACTTTCGGCTACAAATTAATGGGATTTTTCCCTCACCGAACAAGTGGTGCAGTGGTTAAAGCTTCGGCACTTGGACCGGGAGGTATTGGGTTCGAATACCATCAGAGGCTAGATGCAAATCGAATTTTCATCATCGATTACAATCGGCATCGGTTAATAACCACAACTAAGACCCCTGATTGAGTGCAGAATTTAGCGCCAACCCACCGTCTACGTCAATATAAAGGTTGCAGATGGTATACTGTTGTTGTGTGAGTAGGTGCATAGGTGAATGGGTTAATGATGTGGCGTGAATGCGTGGTATAACAATGGGCCAAAATTGGCCTAAGTGTTAACCACTGAAACCTTCCCCCATTTTCCTCAAAAAATCAGTATGTTTCATTTCACTGAAGTGTAAACAAAATATATTTTTGTGCTCTATAACCATGTCAATTTTTGTGCCATCAAAACGCAATTTGCGGAAAGCGCTTTTTTGTTTTTATTTGAAGATAATTGCAGCTGATGAACAACGATTGTTGTGTGAAGCATATGGGGAACATGCTCGATCAATTAAAAGATGTGTGTACTGGTTCCGCCATGTGAGTTCTAGTTCCGACAAAATCGGAAGGTTTTTTTGCACCGAATCGTGACCATCAACTTCAACCGCCAAACCGAATATTCATGGCAAGAAGCTAATGCTGGTGCATCTGGTGAGATCAGTTCGGAGTGATATACTATGAGCTACTCCAGCCTAACGAAACCATAACTGGAGAACATTATCAACAACAATTAATGCAATTAAGCCGATCATTGAAGCTCAAACATTCACAATATGCCAAAAGACATGAATACCGTGGACTTTCAGCACATCAATGCTTGGCCACATGTTACAAGAAATGTTTTACCCACCCGCCGTGTTCACCAGACATTGCACCTTCCGATTACCACTTGTTCCGGTCGATAATTCATGGCAAAGCAACATTTCACTTCTTACGAAGAAGCCATAAATTGGGTCGATTCTTGAATCGCCTCAAAACTTGAGGAATTTTTTCGACGCGAAGTCCGTATCGAGACTTATTTGTACCCTCATTACTAAAACGACTGTACTTAGATCATAATATTAGCACGGTCATGGTTTATGGGTTTTTCAATATATTGTGTACCGTGTTGTTAGTCTTTGGGAAGCTTATTTATATTTTCAGGAATTGTCTAATGCCGGTTTACACAGAAAAATGACTAATGGCCCGTTAGTCGTGCGCCAGTTAAATGTTTCATATGAAATCTGTTTCCACAATCAGAAAAATGTCAACGCAAACTTGATTAAATATACATATGTATTTTATTTCATGGAAATATTTAATTAGTTAAATATTTTTTTAGTTAAAAAGTTATTCAATCAAAATAAACCATTTAAATTTTTATACGCAAGCTAAATATTCCACGGAATAAAATATATTTAATAAAATTTGCGTTGGTCGTTAGTCATTTTACTGTGTGACCGGCCATGCCATAGGTCAAATAAATTTATTTAGATTTCATCCGAACGTAAGATATTTTGTCATGGGTCTCAGAAATTTACGTGCGATTTTTTTATGGAGAATGGACAAATTAACAATTCAGAAAAAATCCATCAACAAAAATGAATTTGATCTGAAGTATAATCGAATTTGATAGAAATCGGTTTAGAAATGCATAGTTCCAATGCCACGACTTCAAAACAATTTAATTTATAATCAAATTTCCGCAGGTCATTCATTTACATAGCATCCCCAATGAAATTCCTTTAACTTTTTCCTTACAGAAAAGTATGAAAAAAATTTAGAGAAAAAAATTTTTTTTTGTTAGGTTGGTGATTTCCTTATGAAAAATGTTATCAAACTTTTAACTTTTTCCTTATGAGAAATACAATGAAGTAAACCGCATTTGCAAAATTGGTTGTTGTTGTTGTTGTTTTTCTGCTTGTCACAAATTAAAAAATATTCAATGCATATTTGTCTTTTCACAACTAGTGTTGCATTTAGTGTCCTGTGAAAAAGTAATAAATAATATATAATATAATAATATAAAATAACAGGTAAACAAAAAATAATTTTGTAAAATGAAGCTAGCTTTACTTTGACTTTTCCCTATTCATTGGGTATGCTCTTCATAAGGAAAAAGTTAAAGGAAAAATTATTTTGCATTGGGGATGCTCTGTAACACTGCATCCCCAATGAAATTCCTTTAACTTTTTCCTTACAGAAAAGTATGAAAAAAATTTTGAGAAAAAAATTTTTTTTTTTGTTAGGTTGGTGATTTCCTTATGAAAAATGTTATCAAACTTTTAACTTTTCCTTATGAGAAATACAATGAAGTAAACCGCATTTGCAAAATTGGTTGTTGTTGTTGTTTTTCTGCTTGTCACAAATTAAAAAAATACAATGCATATTTCTCTTTTAACAATTAGTGTTGTATTTTGTGTCCTGTGAAAAAGTAATAAATAATATATAATATAATAATATAAAATAACAGGTAAACAAAAAATAATTTTGTAAAATGAAGTTAGCTTTACTTTGACTTTTGCCTATTCATTGGGTATGCTCTTCATAAGGAAAAAGTTAAAGGAAAAAGTTAAAGGAAAAATTATTTTGCATTGGGGATGCAGTGTAAGTCGTAATAGATTTTTACTGTTATTTTAAACCTTTATTTTATTCGTGATTTGCAGCGAAGTAGCTGACATCTGGTGAACAAAATGTAAATCATAGTTTGCTATGAAGCAAGGGGTATTAAAACTGTCATAACAATGGATTTGACAATTCTCGTCCCCCTTGTAGACGTAGAAACCAACGCTATCTACATTCAATGAAAATCGCCAATATTAAAACACCAAATTGTTTTATTCTGTTCTCTCGAAAATAAAATTTAAACAAAAATCTACATCTCAAAAATGACCTTAAATTTTTTTATTTTCATTTCAATTTTTTCATTTCGGATTCACCGAAAATTAATGTCGATTTTGTAGGTAAAACAAATCTTTTGTAGGTAAAAGAATTCTACTCTGTAGAACAGGTGTCAAGATTTTACCCATATAAAATAATTTGCTATTTCATCTGTCACAAGTCAGAGCAGGATGGTTATATAAAAATGCATATGGCTTACTCATATCTCAAAATAAGAACCCCAAAATAAAATGTAAACTATGTTAAGAATCTAGTGATTTGTGGTAAATTTATCCTTAATTTAAGTTATAAATCAGAGAAAATTAAGAAAATAATTTTGGCTATTGGCGTGGGGTTCTTATATTGTGTTTGTTTTTGTAAACATATGTTATATTACCAGTGTCGCATTTTTCATACATGCTTACTACGTACATATTACTACGTGCTTTTCTTTTCATAATTAGTTTTTATTTTGGAATACTATAAGTACAATTTTTTACCAACAATAAAAACAATTAATGCGTTTCATATTGGAATAAAAATAATTTTGAATTTGTGTAGTTTTTAATTTCGATCGAACAAATTCTAAATACGGTTGATTTATATGCTTCATCTTTTACCCTCCGAATTTGTGACATTTGACAGTTGCCTACACGCATTCTCTATAATTTATGTCTGAGGTAAAAAATTATAATCATTTTATGAGGTAATAGGGGAAGGTTTGGAGGTGAACAGTACCAAAACGAAATTTTTAACAACACCCAGGAACATCTCCATGGCAAATCTCGAATTTGGCGACCATAACTTTGATAGAGTCGAAAACTTTAAATACCCCAGGTCACTTATAACATTCTTGAATGATATGCAGGCAGAAGTAAAAGCCCATATCACTGCCGGACAAAGAGTTTTCTACGCCCAATCAAAATTATTGCGATCTAAACACCTATCGCAGTCATGCAAGCTCGCACTTTATAAAGCACTCATAAGACCTGTGTTGACTTTCGGAAGCGAGAGCTGGACCATGACCTCTAACGACTGTAGATTAGTATCTACCTTTGAAAGGAAAATTATTCGTTCAATTTTTGGTCCTATTAAAGTTGCGAACAATGAATATCGGATTAGCATGAACCACGAAATACAGCAACTTCTCGGAGGTAGTGATATTATCGGTTTCATCAAATCTAATCGACTGAGATGGCTCGGCTACGTTGCAAGGTCTCCACAACAACGAATGATTTACAAAGTGTTCCATCAACACGGTCCAACGATGGACCGAGACGAAGGAAGGACCATAGTGCGGGCAGCAAAATCCCTTCATGGGATGTAAAAGCTAGAGAGAGAGAAAAAGGGGAAAGAAAGGAAGGTGAAACCGGTCTCATGAAACCGTGTGTAGCATGGTTCTATGAAACCATGTGTAGCATTGCTCTTTTGTATGAAGAGGCGCGTCTTTTGTATAATTACGTTATGTAATTGGTTAAAACGGGGATGGAAAAATCCCAGTTTTTTATGCGTCGTATGCAAACGACTATTTGTTGATTTTCGAAAATTCGAGAAGCTTCAAATGCTTACCACAACTAGTCAAATTTTTATAAATAAACCAAACTTCATACCAAAAGAGTCCATATTAATTCTTTCCTCTTTCCGGTTTTGTTAAAGAAACAACATGCCGGTGGGTATTTAATAAATAAAAATTAATTTTTGCAATGTTGGGATAAAATAAATTAATGGAAAGCAATTTAAAATAAAGATTTTCTTATCTGGGGTATTTTGTGTATAAAGTTTTTTTTTAAATACTACTTCAAACATGATAAATTCAAGGTGTTTTGAGAATTGGTGCTTGTACACATGGCAAACATGTTTTTTTCCTTTGTATTTACGTAAATTGAATGCGTAAAATCATAAATTGTTGATAAAATATCGAAAATGTGATAATTGTATATTTAAGTGATTAAAAATTGTGTTGAAACTGGGAAAAAATATTTTCTCAACATTGTGAAATTAATTTTCTCGACATAGTGAAATTAATTTTTATCATAACCTAAGCGAAATTTTGTGTACTTGTATCTGACAATTTCATAATGTTACATGTTTTTATTGTTGTAATTTTCAGTTAGCTAAAGATTTGTTGCAGCCGCTTCCAGCTGAAGAAAAACGTAAACATAAATTAAAAAGGCTAGTACAGCATCCAAATTCATATTTTATGGATGTAAAATGTCCAGGTTGTTATAAAATTACAACAGTTTTTAGTCATGCACAAGGCGTAGTAGTGTGTGCAGGATGCTCCACAATTTTATGCCAACCAACTGGTGGACGTGCTAAACTAACAGAAGGTATCTGCCGCCTATCTATAGATAAAAATCAGCTTTGACCTAAATTTACTATAACATTTTTATTTTCAGGATGCTCATTCAGAAGAAAGCCACACTAAACATGAATTTATAAGGCAAAATCATAAATATTCTTTTCAAATTAAATTTTTTATTTAAAAATCATCAGGAAATCAGTTCAGTGAAATATGAAGTAAATTTTGTATAAATAATCAATTTAAATTAAAGTTTGATTTGTAAAAGAAAACAAATAGTTTATTTATTAATAATAAGATATTGTTGTATTTCATCTAAATTTATTGGAATTTCTATTATATGAGAACGTAAATCGGCCAAAATATGTTTACGCTTTTCATTTAATTCGTTCGGTCGATAATTTGCGGGATTATCTTTCAAGTGTTGGGAAATCAATTTGCGTAGATATAAATCAATTTCATGAAGTTTCGATGGTGGGACATTAGCTGGAATCTCGGGATTTGAATCTAATTTCTCCGGATTAGCAGTTTGTTGAGATATCAACTGATAAATATTTTGAAAATTGACTTCATGTTCATCTATGTTAACAGCACAATGCGATTTCTCCCAATGATTTTTATAATTTGGCGGTTCTAATCTCGCATTCATTGTTACTAGGATGTTCTCCGGTATTTGAACGCATCGTTTTAAATTGCGAATGATGGAACTTGCTAATGTTGATTGTAAATAAATTTGCACGAATCCAGTCCGATATGATTTAGCCAACTGATAAACTTCATATCGCATACTACGATAGTAGTGGTTGTCATCGATTAATATACAAATAATAGAATGTTTTGTATATTGATAATGCCATTCAATTCCCTCTTTTATTAATAATTTCCTAGTATTTGAATATTCTGCATCATCGTTGCGTAGAGCAGCCACTATCCTATCAATGAACTTCAACATGCATTCTCGAAATAGTTTATATTTCCCGCTTTTATAATCGATCACATTGAAATTTAATTTACTTTGGAATAAATCATAAGAAATGTAAATAAAACTAATATTTGAACAATATTTAACTAATTCTAAGGCCGTTGTAGTTTTTCCCGACGCAGGCAATCCAATTAAAGGTACTAGACATAAATTATTCATTACTAAATTAAAATTTTATTGAACTTGTTGGACCGTTGAATTACTTGTTTCACTAGTGCCATTTAATATCGTTTCGGGAGCTATACTATGTAATTCTCGCGTCTTTTCTGCTTCTTGTGCTAATTTTTGTTGCTGTTGCTGCTGTGCCTCATACTCTGCGATTCGACGATTGGTTATCTCTGTTTGTAATTGTACGTAAACACCTAATATTTTATGATTAACATTTGTAAACTTTTCAACACACTTTTCTGTACAATTTTCCTATAATTAAAAATTAATTATTTGAATTTATTGGCAAATACAACTTAAAATTCAATCATGTTCACCTCAATATTGCTTAGCTTACGGCTATATAAATTATCAACGCAAGTTGAAAAACATAATTCAGTAACTTTATTGTACAGTTGCAGAAAATCCTTAAACTAAATAATAAATCACAATTAAATATAAATGTTGCTACTTAAAATATAAAATCATATTTTAACATTACGTTTCTTAAATTTGATAAATCCATGATTTTTTAGGTTATATATATTATTAGAAAGCGTTTCCAATTTGAAAGAAACATAAATATTTTGACATAAACCCTACTAACCAAATTCTATTATCGGGGTATACTCACACATGACCGGCCATGCCACACATTGATTCTTTCGTCATGATTCTTTCGTCGTTTCCTTCCCCTTCTCCACACCAACAAACTGTTTTTAGTTTGTGGGTGAAAGGTAAGGAAACGAGGAAAGAATCACGATGAAAGAATCAAAGTGTGGAATGGCGGATTTGAAGAACTTTAACCCTTTTGCGACCAGACCTTTTTTTGCTTCAATATCACTTTTCCGGCTTTGTGATGGCAGGCAATTTTAATTGTCTGGGTGACGAAAGAGAATCATGTCAAAAAATTCTTTTTGTATATCCCTTTTGTGTTTTACTAACACAATTTAGCGGGTAGGGCAAAAGTACTATGTGAAAAATTTAGTTTTGTATATTTTTTGAACCAACTTACACATTTGTGAATTCCTTTTTAACTTATTTTCGTCCGAAAAAAAACACTATATCTATACAGGCAATTGTGTTGGTTTTATTTCAAATCAAGCGAAATTTTTTATCAACAACGCCATTACATACTATGGTTTTCTACTCACACATTTGTGTGGGTTGGACTAAAATTGAGCCAATTTTTTTTATTTTCTTGGTTGAAAAAGGGATAAAGCACATTGATTAATCATCCTTAGATCATCGATTATTTTACCAACCCCCTAGCTCCGAGGTCAGAATGAGATAATTTTTGAAATATTTGTATGGAAATTTCGGTTTTATCAAAAATATTTTTTTTCATTCAAAAAATAGAAATTTGCGGTTTTTATTTATCAAATCTTAATTTTAATTATAAAAATTTGAATTACACTATCAGGTAAAAATTCCATATGCGTTATTTTAATTCGTCTTATACATTAGAGGTTGGAGGCTGTCGCCTTCTCTAGCAAAAATTAAAACACATGGTTTCATAATAAAAATGCAAATGCTAAAATTGTATTTTTTTTAAATGTATTTTTTTATTTAGGTATATATGATATTATCCCTTTTCGTGCCTGCCATCACAATTGTGTCGGTAACGCAAAGGAATCATGTCACAAATTTTGTATGTACATATTTTAACCAACATACATTTTTGCATTCCACTTAATTCCTTGTCGTCCGAAAAATAACACTATAACTATAATAATAGTAAAATAATTAATTTCAATCAAAAATAAATAATTAATATGTTATATAATTTATATGTTATCAAATTATAATGTTTTTTCAAAAATAATACCGATTTAAATAAGATCCGTTAAAATCCGGAAGACATTAAAACCTGTCATTTTTTACACACACATTTGTGTGGATTGGATTTAAATTAAAGCAAAACAAATTTTCTCTGGTAGAAAAAGGGTTATACTACTTTGGAACTCCTCAAAGAAGCTTAGCATTCATTTCCTCCGCAAAAGGATAACCCCTGTGGAAAATTTTTCAAATCATAGCCGAATACCAAAAGTTAAGTTGGTACATTTGAAAATATTTAGAAACACTATTGAAAATTTCTAGATTCTCGCGAAAAATGTTGCAATTTATCATAAATTCACAGTTCCAACATTAAAGTCTATTAAAAAAGTTATCATTATTTATTATTTTTTGACTTGTCATCAAAAACAAAAAATGAAAATGATAGATACATAATCCTGCAAAGAAATTTTTTTAAAATATTTTCATCTTACCTGACTTCCGCAATGTATACGTCATGTACACTTTAACCGCTTTTCGCACAATTTTTTACTCGGAAACAACGATCTATAAAATCCAGAGAAAAATTGCTGATCTTTAAGTGCTTAATGTTTCCTATATGTGTAACTATTAGAAGAGGGTTACTAAGAAACAATTTTAGAGGCTGCTCTGCACGGCATGACCCACTCCTATGAATGTTGAATTTAGGACCAGCACAAAAATTTGCAAAAAACACGAGACATCGATTGTCGACATTAAATACAACTGCCACGAAAAGTAAGTTTGCTGGCAAAATACACGAAGAACATCAAGCACGTTGAAGTGATGTTAAGTCACCGCTCGCGTATGTAACCATTCGACGAGATACCATGACCAGAGACGACCTAAAAGAGATATTTCATGCTATGTAAACGTAAAAATTTAAATTGCGATATCATTTATTACACATAGCCGCTACAATCAAACATATTTTGTTGTTTTGCGTATACGAGAGAACTGTTTGAAGATTTGACGGCAAAAAAATTAAACTTATTGTAACTTAACACATTCCCAACTTTAACAGTCTACCCTCAATACACACAGAAGAAAAATCTTCTTCGATTGTCTGTGGTAAATAATTAAAGCTGCGGAGGTTTGAATCTCACCGCAAGCAGAATGTAAAACGGAATTTTGTTATTTGATGATGAATCGGTCATGTAATCATGTTAAAAAACACGACCAATCTTCCATGTCAGTGTACAGGCTGACATGGGCTCGCAACGTGCAGATGGTATACTGTACAAAGCGTGAATAGGGGAATGAATAATCCTTACCCATTTCCCGGCCCGTATACTGTAAATTGATCATGTAAATTTAGATTACGAGAAACGAACATGTCATACATAGAATTATGTGTAAATTGATGAGCAGCATGATATATATTTATGTGCCTTTTTTCAAAAAGAACTCCGATTTCACTAAGACCCAATAAAATCTTGAAGACATTACAACTTGTTATTATTTACATACACATTTGTGTATGGTGAACTTAAATTGAAGCAAACAATTTTTTTTTTATCTCGAAAGGGTTATACATATATTTATTGTACTTCAATATGATAATCGATTTTTTGCTAAATCTTATGGATGGGGAGGTAATGGAGATTCTGGTAGCGGGGAATCCTCGTTACGGTGAACTATAATAGACAATTGGGAAAAGTTACCATGAAACACGGCCATGATCAAGAGTACGGGAAGTAGGTTCTGGAACACCGAGGTTGTTAGAGCTTACAAAGAGGAAAATATTGAAAGAGAAACATGTAGCAATACCAAATAATTCTAGATGTAAAGAGAAATAAGCAACGGAAACAAGAAATATAGGATCTACGAGATTACCACTGACAAGGCAAGTGGTTAGAAGATCGCGGCAAGCAAGTAGAAGCAGACTATAATGGAGTTTTAGATTATTATGCTAAGGAAGCCGGCATTGAAGCTGTCTTTCTTGATGTTTGGTCTGATCAGGTTCATTTCATGTTTCATGAAATAACACTAGGTGGTTGCTAGATTTCAAATCAAAATTTGTGATCTAAAACAAAATTTGGATCATGTTTTTCATATAAAATTTGAACTGATCCGGATCAATGGATGTCAAGAAACACGGCATATTAATGGAGTTTTAGATTATTATGCAAGCGGGCCCATATTGAAAGATGCGTGTTTGGCTTATTTATAGAATATCGTCGACATCGGAAAATTTTTTATCGGATCCTTACAAAATTGTATATGTTATTTATAGAAAGTGATAGTGTTTCGAGAGGAGATATTATATTCATTTGACATGGTGTTTTCAGAATGGGTCATTATTTTCAAAATCTAAACATTTGTTTGAACCTAGGGTTTACTGTCTTCTTAAAAATGATTTCCACACTACATGTGCTAACGGCGCTGTATAAGCAAAGTCGAACACGTACACGATGATGATGATATAAGCCTCTCAAATACGTTTCAACAAATAAACCCGCATATCGATGCAATATTGTCCCACTTCCAATCTGCAGCATAAAAAGAATTGTTAATAAAACAGACAAGTTCATCTATAATAAATTAAATACAAATATTTTATCTCAATTTTTGTCGTATATCGAAAACACAATATTTATTAAAAACATAAAGCGATCAATCACCATAAAGTAATTTTTTAAAGCAGTCCTCATTTATTGTTTCCAGCGTGTTATCAAAGCAAATGCTACTCGTTTCGGTTGGCGAATACAAACACAAATTTTGTAATTTTTCCGACGGTGAACTTAAATTCTCGTTAAATTGTTCAACATTCTTAAATATATCGTTAATCTCATTCGTAAACGTGCTGTTATCGATACCCATTCGAGTGCACGACTCCTTTAAAATATCATCCAGTGTTTGATCGTTTATGTCCTCGTTTGGTCCAATAATTTCAGTCAATGATGACGATGATGATTTAATCGTTACCGTGGTTGATTCGTTCTGATCTGCGGTGATTGGTTCGATCGGCGGTGATGTGTTGATATTTTCGTGAATGGCAGTGAGAGGTATCGGTGGCGGGGACACGGGCTCCATAATGTCCGGACCCTCTGGCAAATTCATTAGTTTGTGTAGTAAATCACCGGATTGTCGTATCACAATTCCGGGCGGATTCGTTGAGCACTTGTGTGTACGTTGTGATACTTTATACCGGAAACTTTTATCGCACGTAGTACATTTGTAAGGCATGACACCGGTATGTATTCTACGATGTACTAAGTACGAAACACGTTGGCGAAAACATTTTGCACATGTTTCACATTTAAAAGGTTTTTCACCGCTATGGATACGTTCGTGGTTGTGCAACGTTGATAATTCCTTAAAGGCACGGCCGCATGTTCCACAAACGTGTGGTTTCTCGTCACTGTGGTACAGCAAATGTTTATGATACGATTGTTGAAATGTAAAAGTTTTTCCGCATATGGTGCACGAGTAAGGCATCTCACCGGTATGCAGCCGTTTATGCTTTTTGAGGAAATATTTGGTGGTGAACGATTTTGCGCATATGTCACATTCCCAAATTTTGATTTGTTCCGAATTTGGCGATAGCTGATTAATAATTAATCCTTTGGACTCCAACTGACCGTTTATATACAATTTATCATCGGATAACGATGTTGTTAGAGTTGATGGCGGAAATGTACCAATATCATTCGATGCATTGTACAGATCGTTACATGAAATCGCTGCTGATTTGCCTTTACGAATAATTCCACAACTTGCCGTTGAATTGTAGCAGAACCCTTGGTGAGCAACGCGCAAATGTACTTTCAGCGATCCCTTCATTTTGAATATTTTTGAACACAAATGGCAATGGTATTTTGTCTCCTGTTGCACACCATTTTCGATTATGATTTTATTGTGCAATAAATTTTCATGCATTTTCAGTAGATCGTAGCTACGAAAATTTATCTCGCATATATCACATTTAAATTGGAAATTAGTTGAAGCTTCATATTCTTGTTTTATAAATAGTCCATCTGTCGACAGCGGCGGCACAATGGCATCGTTTGATTTTTTCTTTGATGAATTTCCCTTATTGTATTTCCTTTTACTAACCACAATGTGCATGTCACGATCACTGAGATCATCTTTATTTTGATTACTATCACTATTATTATTACTAATGCTATTATTATTATTATTATTCGTCACGATCGAATGTCCGAATATGTGGATCGTGAATTTGTCTAGCCCCAAAAGTATTTCATTGCAAATGGGGCAAATTAATGGGCGATTTGTCACTTTGACCAGGCTGATCTTAAACGTTTCGATATTAGAAAATTGTGTTTGGCAGCACAACGGGCACGTTAAGGTTTTATAACACATTTTATTAAAACATAAATTACAAATACATATAATTATTATTATTAAATTAATAACACAAAATTTGTACGAAAACTTAAAATTTTCACAATATGAAATTTCTTATTTTCTATGGATGGTTACAGTTTGAAATGTTAAATGCCTTATGATCTATTTTTAGGATTTTCTATTTTACAATTTTCATTTTTCTCGATCATGAAATCTTTATTTTTATTTTTCGCGTTCGTGAAAATGGGTATTCGTGTTTTTGTAAGTATGTTTGTATTAATAATAAGATCATATGCGTTTACTTGTACTACGTACAAATTGCACAGTTTTCGTAAATTTAGAATTGGAGTATTTCTAATTTTCCCGCCATACACATATTTTCTTCTTGTAGCAAAGTTATTTGAGAATATCCGTGTAACATGTCGCGCAATACCGTAATATTTTCTTTGTGGTTGTTTTCTGTTGTATAGGCAAACAATGAAGTGAGTAATATTTTTTGTTGTAGCAATACACGCTTTGAATTCTAAACCTCTAGCGAAAACTACGAAATAATCACGACAGACGGGTAACTTTGTTAGCGTTTTTCATGAGACGACGTTCTCCATTAAGAAAGATTGTGCAATTGGACAGCATTGTTTTGGTTTCCACATTTTTTTAGAACCTATGAAAGTCATTCGAACAACACAAGTCACAAATTTTATCCAAAAACCTACAGCCGATATATTCTAGAACTATCGAATAAAAAATTATTGATGAAACATTTCCGAAGTGGGGCTTCCATATACAAATACTAAACGAAATAGAAAATTCGGTTGGCTATTTAAAACCACCTCTATCTAACGATCTTAAATATTCAGTTTTTGCGTTGAATTCAAAAGCCAGATCATCGTTCGCAATTAATTTGCTTACACAATCATCACATTTAGTTTTTTCCGTTACTTTTCGTCCTGCTCAACAGAAATGCAGAGGCTGATTTTGTAAATTCATAATCTGAACGGTTGCGAGTGGTGAGAAATTATAATTTGTTTTGAAATCTAAAATTTTTTTTCTGATTTCACTAATTTTAACAAACTGATCAGTTTCAATTTCTTTTCGGATTGTAGAATTTCTTGAACTGTTACATTATATAGCAACAACCACTCATCTCAACCTTAAAGATTATTGGTTTAAAATTTTGCAACTAAAATGTACATACTTAAATTTTAGGCTTTCTTGTAAATAGTTAGCAACTTGACAAATTGTATTTGTTGTATGTAGAAAAGCAGGTTGTGTTTCGCTACTTAATTTATTTGAATTGTCCAATTGTTCTCTTTGATGAAGTCCTTTTGTAGTATAGTTTTTGAATTAATTGCGGGTTTCGAACTACTGCGTCCTTGCCTGGATGTAATTATTTCACGACCAATTAACCTTTTTCGAAGGCTTCAGTATATCATCCTTGAGAAATACATTCATTCTATTATTAGTTGTAGTCAACATTCCCGTAAAATTTGCATTAATTCTTATACCTAGGTACGAGTATAACCTTAAACTAAGAATTTTTAAATATATATCAGGTCACAAGCATCATTTTGCAATATTTGCATAGTTAATAAATTAGCAAGTTCGCTGATAGTGCTAGGTACAGTTTAGCCGTTACAATTCAAAAATTGTAGCGTTCCCATCCCTAGTCGCTTGGAGACATGTACCGTCCGTCCGGTTAACCGTTCTTTTAAGACGTTGATCAGTTCTGCACAATATGCCCGAAACTGTGGGAGTACTTCGGCACTCAGTAATTTTGGCAGTGATAATCCATGTATGTTTGAGTTACAAAGCCACTTTGTAGTTGAGATGCTGGCGTTTCGAGCACATTCGAAAAGTAGGTGGTTTACATCTTCTATTTCCGAGCCGCCAGAGATGACTTGACTAATCGAGCTTGTTAGTTGCAGTTTAATTTTTAGACGATCTTTTACGTCTGGAATGAATGCAAATGTATGCCTTCCATTTGCTGATTCATTCCATCTTCTTTGCCAAAGGTCAATCGCCATTTCCTCTATTTCGTTTTTGCTGCTAAATTGAATTTGTCTACTATATCTGCGTCATGTATATGGTCACCTAGTCCATTTATGGCACTTCTTCTTAGGTGATACATGAGCGCTCGCTTTTTGATTAGAATATCTACCGGGAGCATGCCGGCCAGAACCGCAGCAGCGTCTTTAGATACTGTTCGGTAGGCCTTTGTTACTCCTAGCAGAATATTCCTCTGAACACTTTCCAATGATCTGATGTGGTGACAGTTTAACCTGTCATACCAACCAGCTGCGGCATACGTGAAAAGCGCCTCCGCCACACCTTTGTATATTATTACAAGTGTTTTGTGATTCAGTCCCCATGCCTCTCTTAACACTCTCGCCAATGAGTGGAATAGTTTCTTAGCGTTTTCACAGACTCTGAGATGTTACAGACGTGAGATGTTAGGCCCATTCGTTCATCTAGGTCAACTCCTAGATATCTAACGCACTTGACCATTTTCATGTTTCGACCGTTTAGTGATATTGTTGTAGGTCGACTAGAGTTAAATTTGCCTTTTAGCTGCAGCCTCACTGTTTTTTCTGCAGATAGTGACATTTTATTTGTTTCACACCATTGTATCATGTTATTTATGGCGATTTGACCCTGGCATTGAAGTTCGAACCTCGAGTTGCCGTGCACCAGAATGACTTTGTCATCTGCGAGTGCTATTTCGTCCAGGTTATTCATAATACTCGTGTTAAACACTATATTCTAGATTAGGGGGCCTAGAATTGAACCCTGAGGACATCCTTTTGTAAATTATTTTGCTACTGAATCATGTTTGTCTCTAATTTCTGCGGTTCGGTTGCTGAAGTAACTCTTAAAAACATTCATGATGTTTCCAGGGAGATTGTAAACTGCTAAACTTGCAATGACACTAGGCCACGTTAAGTTATCAAATGCTCCAGCAATATCCAAGAATATACCCATAACATATTTTGAACTTTGGGTTCTAACAGTGTTTGTTAGGAGTACTATCGCATCCTCAGTAGACATGCTACGTCGGAAGCCGAATTGTTTGTCCGAGAACAGTCCGCTCTGTTCGATTCTTGGAGAGATAAGAACCGCTAGTACCCTTGCTAGGAGTTTCCCCATAAAAGGTAGCAACATGATTGGTCTATAAGACTTTCAGGTTTCCTGATTATAATCGTTTCACCCTTTTTCCACACCTTCGGGAAGTAGGCAAATTTTAGGCAGCTGTTTAATAATTTTACTATGGAAGTCCCTATTATGGGCCGCAAGCCAGTTGGGTTATTTCAGCGTTCAAGTTGTCAAGTCCAGGAGACTTGTTACGCTTAAAGCATGTAAGGGCACTGTTGACCTCCTCCTACGTGAATGGGGGGTCTTCAGCATCAGATATCATACTATTGTTGGTGGCGATCTCGCGCATTTCTGCTTGAGGCCCAGTAACGTCAGGTGTTTCGACCGGCAGAAGCGAGTTTTGTAACTCCTAGCGTGTGTCATGCCACGTATCCGTGACGACTCCATTTGTCTTCCTGATGGTGTTTAAGACTTCAGGTGGTCTTGCTTTGCCGGCGGCAAATTTGTATACAAGTCCCCATGGGTCATTATTGCCATGTTCCGTGACGTACCTTTGGAAACTTCTTTGCTTAGCTATAAATACTTCATGGAAGTATTTATTCCTTGCCGCTCTAAAGAGAGACAATTTCAACTCTTTTGCTATTTGGTTCCTCTCCTTCTGGTATGCTCTTCTGAGCTTGTGCATCGAGGATTCAAGTTTCCTTAGATTAGAGTTCCACCAACTGTTACGTCTCTTTGCCACTCTCTTCTTAGGAATTGAGTTGTTGGGTTGCAGACACTGGTTCACTGCGTTGAGATCAGCTATCAACACTCAGCCATCATCATTTTCGTCAATCGAGTTAATTTCAGGAAGTGCTTTTATATTGTACCAAGAGCCGACCAGCTGTCTAGCAAATAGACCCCAATTAGGACCATTCTGTGGCGCGTTTGATAGTTCGAACGTGATGGCTCTATGGTCACTAGATGTCCAATTTTCTCTTACACACCGCCCAACTATCGAGCCCTGCAGCAAGGCTCCGTTGACTATTGTTAAGTCAATATTGGAGTTCCCATTAGACAAGAACGTCGTTGGGTGTCCCTGCAAGTTCATTATGAAAACGTCATTTCTGGACACGAAGTCCTCTATTTTTCTTCCGTTTTCATCGGTTAAACGGTTATGCCACATTTTACTTCTGGCATTGAAGTCTCTGACGATCTTTACCTTTTTTTGTTGACCCGACAAAGAGCGTAGGATCGTTTCGATTTTGCACAGATGGTACTCGATCGGTTCACTATATTGGGCGTATATTGATAGTAGGTAGAATGAACCAACCGATGATATTTCAACACATGTGCAGTGGCTAGTACAAACCTGGGTTAGCTTCATCATGTCCATGCCGACACTATGAATACTAATTGCAGTCTTGGGTTTCTCAGAGAATCCTGTTGCTACTTTAGCTGTAGAAGGCATGCCGCTGATTTGACCATTGACCGACTGTGGTTCTTGCATACACAGAATATCTATGTCGTGAGTGGAAATGCTTTCATATTTTTCTGATAAGACTATTTTAGCACCTTGCATGTTGAGGTGGGCGATTCGTAGTTTGCTGTTGCAATTTTTTTGATTGTGACTACTCATCATCTTCAGTATTAAATCTCACAGCACTTTTGTATGCGTTACATGGAACGTAACCTACTTGGTGGTGATATGGTTTTTGCATTTCCTTGCAGCTTGCGCAGCTGGCAGGTTTGTCTTTATTCGGACATCCCTTGAAGCCATGACCATGATGTGCACAGTGAGAGCAGGTCTTTGTGCGCACCTTACAATTCTTTGCAATGTGACCGTATCGCTGGCACTTAAAGCACCTAGTTGGAGTCACACATTCTCTCACATGGCATCGAACCCAGTCCACGTGCAGTCTTCCACACTTTAGCAACATGTTTCTGGTTGCTGGTTCTAGTTCTACCACCCAGTGAGTGGTCTCTTTGTTCTTCGCACCAGTTATAAATAGAACCTTAAAATCCTTTTGTTCCAGGCAGTTTTGTTTTATAAGACATTTAGTTACCATGTCTCCAAGATCAGAGTTGACATCAAAGATATCTTTATAGGCACTGGTTTGGTGGCTACTAGACGCACGCCTTCTAGATCTTTGTTTTCCGTGAAAACTTTCAAATCAAAAGAAGTATCGACAGTAACCGCGACACCTTTCGGGTCGGCGTTCATTACATAGTGAATCTTTACATTCGATTCGCTAGGTCGGATAACTTCTTTGATTTTCTTAGTTTTCTCGGTGGTCGTAAGGCTGGATTCATTATCCATTGCTGAGATAATTATCCGTTTTATTGTCTGTTTCTGCCAGCGTTTTCTGTTTCTGCGTTTCTTTCGCTTTTTATCGACCACTTGCCAGTTTCCACGTTACTGGTTTGGTCCGAATTAGTACTAGGAACTGAATCCCGTGCAGCCACCTTTGGTGCCTTTTCCACAGTAAACATTGATTTTGGTTCCCGGCTGCAAGTACACCTATGGTTCGAATTGGCTGACTGGCGTAAAGTAAGGACGGAAATAAGCAAACCGCGAAAAAAAAGGTAAGTCACCCATAATTGGTTCCTGCCGTTTTGCTTTAAAGCGTCTACATTTTACACAATGTTGTGTAACTTGCTTCACTAGTTCTTTCATCTGTGGTACTTCTCCTTTAATATATTGATAAGTAAAGTTGGACCCGCATGTAGCTTCTCAAGAGCTCGTCTCTGATGATTAATTCGGTCAGTCTATGCTGAAATGGTAGTAATATTGGATGTTTAACATTGAATGGTAAGTTTGTTTGTTCCAATCTTCACCATCTCTTAGAAGAAGTTTATTAGTTTGGATTTTTAGTGCTTATTGCACCACCTTGTTCTATTGCTTGAATCTCATTGCCGAAGTTTCCTCTTGTGCTACTTTTATAATACAGCATAAAGCTCTTCCCATTTCGTCTGAATTGAATGCATGATTAACTGACAAATCCTTTTTTCACCACATTTGTTCATAGATCTTACTTTATCGGTAAAGCGGTACATCCAAGCCACAATTCTTAAAATTTTTCTGATGCTGGAGAACTTATTCAATAAAGTACGAATGACATTTTCATCTGTAAGCACATGTGTATTGATCACCTTTAAACGCACCTTCATTTTATCACCAACGTTGTTCCCAATTTGCATAAGAGCAGTTTAAAGCCAAGTAGTCTCGTGAATTTTCAGTCATTCCGGTCTATTCCACTACAAATCAAATGTAATTAGTTCTGATGGCATCAAGCCTCTAGGGGCGCAATCAGCCGGATTACTGAGCGATTCCACATGTAACCATTGATTTTGGTTTGACAACTCTAAAATTTTGGCTGTCCTATTCGCGATGTATGTTTTCCACCTTCTTGGTGCACTATAAAGCCAATCCAGCACTATCTGGGAGTCCGTCAAATAGAACGACTGAGGCTGGATATTTGTTGCTAGCGATCGTTTTACTATAGTAAAGCACCAGTTAGCTCTAATCGGGGTAGACTAATTGTTTTTATAGGAGCAACCTTCGTTTTTGCAACCATAATATACGTACCAGCTATAATAACCCGCGTATATATGACGGCCCATAAGCGCTCTCTGACGCATCTGAAAATCCATGGAGCTCGAAATCCCTATTCAAATCTAAGTTCAACCAGCAATTTATTTTAACACCTTCCACAGCCAAAGGCAGTTCATCCTCCCAATCAACCTTTTCCAACCATAACCTTTGAAATAACATTTTATCTATTACCGTGGTAGGCGAGAACCAGCCCATAGGATCAAAAAACCTGGATATTGCGCAGACAGTATATAATGATCGTTTTGTGTGTGTGGTTCGATTTTTTTAACATGACCTTAAACTGGAAGAAGTCGTAATAGGGATTGAATTTCGAGTCCCAAAACCTTTATTTTAGTATTATCTTTCTTTTAAATACTGCAAACTGATACTTCTCATAGCTGGTCTGGAATTGATTCCTTAATGGAAACCTCTTTTCGCCAATAATGTAATTAGGTGTGCTATTGCATGCGGTGTACTACAAAATCCCAGTTTTCAAAATCCTGTTTTTCTTTTCTTCTAGTTCTGAAGTCTTGATTTAAAAAAAAATATTTTTTATTAATTCGGGCCGGCAGGAATAATAATATTTTAACATAAAAAAAAGATATTTTGTCCAAAAAATTACTAGAAAAATTTGTTTGACATTCAGCCCTTTGATATCATACCGAATTGTAGATAGGTTTCAATAACTCTCGCTGGCACGGGGGAGTTGCATCGCTCCTCCCCCTCCGTTTAGCCCTCCAAGGGCTTTTAGAAAAAAAATTCCAGGAGAGCGAGGTTGAAAAATATGTTGCGAATAAAGGAGCACTTTTACTAGTTTTATTGTCAGTGAATGATTCGAATTTAAAACTGATTTTTTGATACAGTTCTAGAATATGGTCGATAGGGACGGAACTTAACCATTTCTTTACTGGTTATGTTAAAACTCTACAAGTAAGGTCCTAACTAGGATTCCAAAATGATTTTTTGCTAAAGCTCTAGAATATGGTCATTAGCGACAGAACTTGACTAGTTCTTGACAGATTATGATAAAAATCGACATGTGTGATGGAAAGAAGATTCTAAAATGATTTTTTTGACGAAGTTCTGAAATACTCCCCCTTTTTGTCCAGATACGCAGAGCTTTATCAAAAAATCATTTAATAATCCTATTTAGATTATGTCAAATTTAAACATAATCGGTTAACAAATGGCCATATTCCATCTCTATTGAGATTCCATCTCTCAAAAAATCATTTAAGAGCCCCATTTCCATCGCACGTGACGAATTTCAACATAATCGATTAAGAAATGGGCTAGTTCCATCCCTAATGAGAATATTCCAGAACTTTATCAAACATCATTTTGAAATCCCATTTCGATCCGACATGTCGATTTTCGACATTATCGGTTAAGAAATGGCCTAGTTCCATAGCAATGGCAATGTTTCAGAACTTTATCAAAAAGTAATTTTAGAAATCCATTTCCATCGCACGTGTGGAATTTCAACAAAAGCGGTTTAGAAATGGCCTAGTTCCACCTCTATTGACCACTTTATCGAAAAATCATTTTAGAATCCCATTTCCATCGCATGTAACAAATTTCAACAAAATCTTTTAAGAAATGGTTAAATTCCATTCCTATTAGCCATTTTTGAATTTTGTCAAAAAATCATTGGACTCAAATGATTTTTTGCCATGTCTTCTTCTCAAGCCCAAATTTAGATCGGCCAGTTGAAATACTGAGTTCTGGTTAGTGAGTCGGTGAAAGTAATCTAGTTTAGATAATTGGTGCGTCCGTAACTTCTGATTTTTATTTATTTATTTATTCAATTCAGCTAATTACAGATATTATCCTATTACAATTAGCTTAGAGTAAAAATTGATCGATATAGTGTAAATTAATAATTATAAAACATAAAAAACAAAATTAAAAAATGTACATATATAATAAACAATACATAACAATCATATATGTAAAACATATTTAAATATAAAAAAATAAGTAAAACATTAACAATAAAAATTAAAAAGTTGAATTATATAAATTATTAAGAATAGGTTTTTTTTAAGATGATATTGAAAACGAAAACAGATCAAGATCATTAAAAAATAAATTGGTGAATACAATATTAAATTATTTTTATAAATTGGAATATCAAAATATTCCATGTTTCGAATAAAATAGTCAGATTTTGGTTTAATTTTAATAGCATGTAGCAAATCAATACCAATATGACCATTCAATAATTTTAGTAGAATTATTTCATCAATATAAATTCTTCTACTATTTAATGTCATAAAACCATATCTTTGCAAACGAACATTATACTGTTCATAACCGTTTTAAATTTATAATTAAGAAACCTTGTAAATTTTTTCTGAATTTTCTCCAAACTATTTATATAAATCTTATAGTTAGGATTCCAAATTGTCGATAGGTATTCTAATTTAGGTCTAACAAGTGAATTAAAATGTAAAATAAATGATTATTGTAAAGAAAAATTAGTACATATTCGTATAATCATACCAAGTATTTTGTAAGCATTTTTGATAATGTTATTAATATGAAGGTCAAATTTAAAAGTACTATCCACCGTAATACCTAAATCTAAAAAACTTTCATACACTTTTAGAGTAACGCTATTAATATCAT
This sequence comes from Nephrotoma appendiculata, assembly GCA_947310385.1. NCBI lineage: Eukaryota > Metazoa > Arthropoda > Insecta > Diptera > Tipulidae > Nephrotoma > Nephrotoma appendiculata. Next base: position 276,432,112 of record OX371223.1, read on the forward strand.
AACTAAAATTCACGTTGTAAACCATTGGCTTAATTTTTAAAACACCGCATTTACTAGTATTAATAATCATATGGTTTTTAGTACACCATAACTGCAAATTATTAAAATTGTTTTGCAAAATATGACATTCATTTATTGATTTAATCGAATTAAACAATTTTAAATCATCAGCAAATAAAAGAACCTCACAATCTAGTACATCCACTACATCATCAATAAATAATAAAAATAAAAGCGGTCCTAAAATAGATCCCTGAGGTACACCGGACGTTGGACTGAATTCTGAAGATTTATAATTATTAATAGCCACAAATTGAATACGATTAATAAGGTAGGATTTGAAAAAATTTTGCAAATCTATGAAGCCAAATTTGCCTAACATGTACAACAAAATATCATGATTTACTTTATCAAACGCCTTAGCAAAATCTGTGTAAATGACATCAACCGGATAATGTGAGTTTAGAGACCTATGAACAAAATTTGAAAAGTATAAATGATTGGATAAAGTAGATCTGGATGGGAAAACCCCATGTTGTTTTATCGAAATGTGATTATAAATATGATCACTTATTTTAATGTGAATAATCCTTTCAAATGTTTTACTGCATGTATTTAAAATTGATATCGGTCGATAATTTTTTATATCAGACTTAATTCCCGATTTATAAACTGGAGTGATTCTTGCTGATTTCCAACGTAATGGGAATATATTATTACTCAGTGAATGATCAAAAATAATCTTTAACGGATAGTTTATCGATTGCGCTACATTTTTAAAGAAAATTGGGGGAATACCATCAGGTCCCGCAGATTGTTTGATATTTAGAGTGTTGAGACAAGCTTCAATGTCAAGTAATGATGGTGAAAATGGTGAAATAACATCTTTATTTCCGATATGATCAAAATCTTTTTCTTCAAAAATATTATTTACGGGCTCATAAACTGAAGCAAAATATAATCTGAACAGTTCATAAATATCATTAGGATTTGACGCATATTCATCATCTTTATTCATTATTGATGGAACATAATTTTGGTTTTTTAATTTTTTTGCATAAGACCAAAAACCTTTAGGATTTAACTAATATTCTTTTCCACATTATTTAAATATTTATTGTAAGCAAATTTAATTAAACTTTTGGTCTTGGAACGTAACACTGTGAACATATGTTAATAATCAATATCATTAGTTTTTTTATAGTTAACTCTGAAATTTTCTTTCAATTGAATAAGTTTGATAATTTTCAGAGAAAACCACGGAGGATACTTACTGTTACTAGAATTAAAAGATTTAACATTAGTTTCAATAATATCATAAATTTTTGTGTAAAATCTGTCCACTAAAAAATCAACATTTGAATTATTAATAGGCAATATTTGTGACCAATTTATACTGCAGATTATGTTGTTAATTTGTTGATAGTTACAGTTTTTAAAATCATAAATTTTTTTACGTGTTTGTTTAATGTGATGGATGTCTGCTATTTTTAGCAAATGTCAAGAGCAGGATGATGACGATCAACAATAGTTAAAGGATCTAAATTTTGCGAAACCTTAATTAACGACGAATCAATGTTAGATAATACCAAATCCAGAATTTTATTATTGAAATTGACAACCGAATTAAATTGTTTATATCTGTAAAACTCATACAATCAATTAATGATCGTGATTTAATTTCAAAAATTAAACTTGGATCTGGCTCTAAATAATTAGAATTATTTATACCTGATAGCCAAGATACTGTAGATAAATTAAAATCACCCAAAATTAAAAATTTAGAAGAAGATTTTGATAAGTTTAATAAATCACTTAAATGTTTAAAATACTTTTTATATTCATCAGAAGTTACTTTAGGGTAAAAATACGGAACATTTATGAACAAGTTTTTGTAATTGAATTTTAGACAGATCCACACTTCTTCACTAAATTTCTGCCATTCACAAACACGAAATGAATCAAATTTTGACTTTACTGCAATCAAACAACCCCCACCACTAAATTTATCAGAAAATAGTGTTAAATCACGATCTTTCCTATAAACAATATAATCATTAGAAAATAGTTCACTATCAAAAAAAGTATCATCCAGATTAGTTTCATTTAAACAAATGACATCATAGTCGCAAACTAATACATTAGATAAAAATTGACGAGTTTTCGTTCTCAAACCATTTACATTTTTAAAATAGATTGATAAGGGCATGAAAATATTTAACAAAATAAAATAAAAACAAACATTAAATAAATTTGAAAAATAACAATAAAAAAACATTACTCCTCTGTAAGACGCCTAAGTGAATCTTCGTTGATGATTTTAATTATTTTAGGTGAATCATTCTTTTTCACCAAAATATCATTGTTTTGAACCCATATAAATTTTAAATTGTACCGCGCTAGACATGCTTTTGTTTTGTTTAATTGTTGCTTGTACACCGATAGATGCTCAGATACAAAAATGTATTTATTATTTAGAGGATGAGATAAATGCATGTCACTTACAAATACGTTTCTTTTTAATTCTATCTTCTTCGTCTTAAATGCATTCAATATTTTCAATTTCAAATCAATTTTACTATACTTAAATACGATGGGCCTAGTTTTTGATGATTGCAATTTACCACATCTTACTGCGCCTTCAATATTTTCCAACACATTTGTAATATTGAGGTAATCAAAAACACTTTTTAAAATCGAAGTTAAATTTTCGCTACTTGTTTCAGGTACACCATGCACCAGTAAATTCAAACTTCTATGGTTGTCTTCAATATTATTAATTCTGTTAACCAGAATGAATATTTGATTTTGAAGCCGCATGTTCTCTTCTTCTGATTGGTTGTCGGAGTAACATGGTTTGAGTCGGTCGATGGAAATTTTGACGTGTCGTCCATTCAGATCCAAAGTATAAAATTTGTCTGTACGGTCGATTACCAAATACGGTCTAGTATATGGTGGTTGCAGTAATCTGCATACTGCGTCCGTCCGTAAAAAAACGTGCGAGCAAGTAAGCAGATCTTTACTGATAAAAATTTTGTCCGTAGTATGTCGAGACGCCAGTACAGGTCGAATTTCATCAAAATGTCGTCTTAAGTTCGTAATAAAGTCCAATTGTAAAATTTGAGCGTTCGTAGTATCTAAAAATGTTTCAGGAACTCGAGTTGTATATCCGTAAACGAGTTCAGCTGGAGTAGCTTTTAGTTCGTGACTGTAAATCGTTCGTAGTCCAAGTAGGATTGCAGGAAGAACACTAGTCCAATCGATGCCATCTCTCAATTATGCCATTACATTTTGGATTGTAACTATAGTTGTTCTCCTACGTTCAAAACCAAGTAAGTTAACCAGTTCAAGAAATAGTTGTGATCCGAATTGCATGCTTTCGTCCGTGACAATGAACTCTGGCACAGGAAAACGAGCTATATAATGAGAGTAGACAGCGAAAGCAATAGTTGCAGCAGTAATATCTGGAACTGGAATAGCCTCGGCCCAGCGAGTGTACCTATCAATCAATGTAATGCAATACCGCTGATTATATCAGAAACTGGTAAAGGACCAATTATATCGAGATGAATAATCGAAAAGCGTTGAGAAGTTAATTTATAGTTACCCAGTGAAGATTTTGTATGTCGAGAAATTTTAGACTTTTGACAAGCTACACAACTTTGATCCATTTTCTGAACGTCTTTTTTAATCGATGACTAGATGACATTCTGAGTCAAAAGTTTGATAGAAGCTTTGACGCTAGGATGAGACAGATTGTGAAAAGGCTCGAAAACTTGTTTTTGGAAATTAACGGGAATGAATGGCCTATGTGTAGTGGTAGAAATATCGCAATAAATTAATTTTTTCGAATTAAAAGAAACGGGATATTATTCAAATTTGAGAACAGAATTACTCCTTAAAATATCTTGAAGTTCCTCGTCATTGGTCTGAGCATCTGCGATGATAGCATAATCAATACTTTCGGTAATAGAAATTTGATTAATGCGCGAAAGAGTATCTGCGACAACGTTATCCAGACCAGAGATGTGCTGAATATCGGTCGTGAATTGATCAATGAAATCTAAGTGTCGAAATTGACGAGTAGATGCTTTTTCCAACTTCTCATTAAAAGCGTAGACAAGTGACTTATGATCGGTGTAGACCGTGAATAAACGACCTTCGAGAAAATATCGAAAATGTTTAATCCACAAATAAGCCGCGAGAAGTTCTCGATCATAAGCACTGTATCTTTTTGCGTATCAGTGAGACGTACTGAAAAGAAGCCAAGTGGTTGCCAAGTGTCTGATATACAAACTGCTAAACCATCGCTCCTGAACCATCGCCGTATCGGAAGCGTCAACCATGATGGCTAGAGGTGCTAATGATGATGGGTGAATAAATAAAGTAGGGTCCGTAAGTTTTACAGTTATCGAACGCTTCAACGCCACCGTTGACCATTATATTGGAACTCGACTGTTCTTGACCTTTTATAGGTAGTCATTCAACAATTCCTGATCAGCAGCGGCACTCGGAATGAAGCGTCGATAAAAATTGAAAATGTCTAAAAAGCGTTTCAGTTGCTTAACAGTCTGTGGTCGTTCGAAATTTTTTATGACCTGAACCCGTTCATGCGATGGTAAAATACTTTTGTCAAGTTACCAAATGGCATAAAAAGATAATTTCAGTTTTCGCAAAAACGCATGTATTTGTCCCTTTTACAACAAGTCCATGTTCTTCTAATTTAGAAAAATAATTTTAATATGTTTGAGATGTTCGTCATAATTTCGAGAGACAATGAGCACATCGTCCAAATATGCAAAACAGAAGTCAAGTATGCATAAGACGTTGGAATGACTGCTGTATTGCTAAGGCCGAAAGTCATTTTAAAAAAATTCAAATAGTCCGAAAGGTGTCGAAATTGCTGGTGTTGGTATATCCGTCGGTTCAATAGGAATTTGATCGTAGGCCTGGACAAGGTCTATTGTTGTGAATATAGTACAATCGTTTTGTAAAGTCTTGGATATGTGGAATCGGATACCTGTCAGGAATCGTGACTTTATTCAGTGCCCGAAAGTCTCCACAAGGCCTCCAAGATCCATTTTTTTGGGTACTAAATGTAACGGGCTGGACCAAGGACTGCTACTAGGTCGGCAAATCCCGAGTTTCATCATGCTTTCGAATTCTGTCTTCGCAATGATGAATTGGTCCGGTGCTAGTCGTCGTGGTTTGCATGCAACCGGTAGTTCATTCGTCTCAACTTTGTGAGTCACACTATGTCTAGTATTGTCACTGTTAATGTTACCGTGAATGACTGTAAACAATTTTGATATTACGTTGAAAAGTCCTGGATCAATTGTCTACTTGTCGATCCTAGAAACAATATTATCATCATAGGAGGAAGAGGTACCATTTGAAAATAGAGAGGTTAATGGATCTATGAGCCTCTGTCTTCACTAGCAAACCAGTTTTCTTCAAAAAATCCACGCCGATGATAGGCATCAACACGTCAGCAACTATGAATTACCAGCAGAATTCGCAACGCAGTCCGATGTCAAGTTTCAAGAATTTAATCCCGTAAGCATTTACCGAAGATCCATTTGCTGCAAACAATCTGAATGATGGTCCGACCCTTGGATTCCGAACAAAACGGGCTGACAAACCCGAGACATCTGCACCTGTATCTATTAAAAAATGTGTTTGAAGAAAAATTTCATAAATTAAAAGGCGGCTAAGTTTAGAATCATCATTACACACCGCCAATTGTGAATGACTATTTATTTTTTTAACATTATTATCGGAGTTGTTTAATTCGGTGGGTCGGCGTTTGATTGTCGTCGAGGAAAGACGTGTTTTTGTCTCTCCTCGAAATAAATAAATTATTTAATTTAAATGTGTTGTAATAATTAATTAATTAACTAATAAATAAATAATAAATAGTGTTGATGGTTAAATAGTGTAAAGTGAAAGTAAAGTGAAGTAAAGTGAAAATTTTAACATATTGTATATTTGTATTAATTTGCATGTGGTGCGCTTGCAATGGCTTAGAATACGTCAAAACCGAACACAATCATATTCTATAAGCCGTACTGTAGCGACACGCATGTAATTTTTCACTTCTGTTTAATTGTATTGTGCGTATACGAACATGAAATTTTATTCTCTATTTACTCGAAGTTGTGCATATGTTTCGCAAATACATTTACGTAAAAAAATGTTTAAAAGGAAAAACAGAAAAAACAAAAACTAGAAGGTGTGTTTTGTTTGTTATTATATAATTCAAAAGTGCATATCGATCACGAATTTTGTTTTAATTTCTATTTTTCATTATTGTTTTAGTCTTTTTACGCATGAATGAGGCGTGGCTACGCATATCTGATCTTAAAATCTATTTTGTTTTTTGTTGTTTGTAAAAACATAAAAGAGAAATCTAGAACAAATGTGTCATATTTGATTTCTATTGGCCGTATACAAATACTTTCAAATAGAAGTTAAAAATGTACACCAATACTATCAAATAGGAGTTAAAAAGTGGCATTATCCGCGTGTATAGCCGAGTATTGTACGGCTTATAGAATATGATTGTGTTCGGTTTTGAATACGTACATAACAATTTTCGTTTGTATGTATTTTGATACCGTTGCTTGAATGCTTCATACACATTGTATGCAAACCTTCAATATGTAGGACTTTTTTGATTCCAGAGGATGTACATAAGCTAAGTGGTTTTTCATTTCTCCATTATTTTAACACATATTTGAATACATATTAATTATTAATACATATTTTCCAAATAAATTTTAGTATAATCATAATAACTGTATTTTCAGTGCGTATTTTATAACTCATAAAGACGTAAAGTACTAATATTCTCATATAGTAGTTTATTCGAGTATAGCTAGTTTGCGTGAGAAAGGGTTTTTCATTTCTGCTGTTTTGTTTTGTCACATTCGGTACCAATTTTTGTTGTTGTTTTTGCACACGTTTTTTCTGTTTTTGTTTATTTTGTTTGAAATTTGAATCCTATCTTTTGTTTTATATACGAACGTAATTATATATGTATTGTATTTTTATATGGAGAAACGATATCATTGTTGATTAGTATTGGAGGTGTACAATGATATGTACATTTCGATAACCAAACCACCGAAAATATGGTATTACTATGTATGTATATACCTTGTTATATGCTTCTAGCTGTACTATGTAATGAGTCAGATGCTGTGTTTTTTTATTAGCGCCCGATAGCTGTATCCGGAGCAGCCAATTTTCTATGTGAAAACTTATATTTAGCGCGCTATTATTGCATTTAATTAATTTATTTAAATCTAAACTAAGATTTTTCATTCAACTTTTTAATTAAAAATCGATAAAAAAATATCTCGGCTCACTTATTTATCGGGAGCCGCTATCGGGAGCGCTATCCATTTCAATGGGAAATTTGAAAATGCTTTTAATTTTGTAAACCCCTGAAACCATTAGAAACTAAATCTTACAATAAAAAATTAAAACGCAGCAAAATGAATTTTTGTTTATAACGTCATGTCAAAATAAATGTCAATTAATATATTTCAGGTGATAAATGTTTGTTTTATTGATGAATTTAGTTTTAATTTTTATAGTACAGCGACACCAGTGAATAATAGCTGCAGTTTCAATAGAAAATTGCCATTTGGCTCCGGATAGTGCTCCAATATTAAAACACAGCTATAATCTACTTAAATATAAGTCCTGCTAACTCCACACATATGAAATAAACAATAACTAAGTAAAGATGTATTGGAATTTTTTTTTCCATAGTAATTTTTTTTTGAAAAACTAAGTATAAGTGTATTAGCGCAGAAACAAAAAAAATGTAGAAAACAAAATTCAAATTTACGTTGCATTGTTAGTGTAACCAACACACTCTTTGTTAGTTTTTTTTTAATAGGTATATGTCAATGGAAGAGTAAGCAGGACTTATATTTAAGTAGATTTTGAATGAGTATGGATAATTAATATTACGAAGGAACAATTTATGAGATCAGGCAAAACCAACAACAATATAAAGCCATGCTAATGCAACAAATACAGAAAAAAATACACTATAGATAGTTGTATTAGCATATGTCTGTACATCGTATGTGCGCACTAGTTTAATAAGTAGTGGTGCGAAAGAAAAAAATTAACATGGGATTGTTAGTGTAATAAACACAATCTTCTGTAGTTTATCGTATATTGGTATCTGCGTTTCAGACTTTGTTCAGGGCTTTTAATTGTTGTTGGTTTTGGATCAGGCAAAACCGAACACAATCATATTCTATAAGCCGTACTGTAGCGACACGCATGTAATTTTTCACTTCTGTTTGATTGTATTGTGCGTATACGAACATGAAATTTTATTCTCTATTTACTCGAAGTTGTGTATATGTTTCGGAAATACATTTAAGTAAAAAAATGTTTAAAGGGAAAAACAGAAAAAACAAAAACTAGGAGGTGTGTTTTGTTTGTTATTATATAATTCAAAAGTGCATTTCGATCACGAATTTTGTTTTAATTTCTATTTTTCATTATTGTTTTAGTCTTTTTACGCATGAATGAGGCGTGGCTACGCATATCTGATCTTAAAATCTATTTTGTTTTTTGTTGTTTGTAAAAACATAAAAGAGAAATCTAGAACAAATGTGTCATATTTGATTTCTATTGGCCGTGTACAAATACTATCAAATAGAAGTTAAAAATATACGCCAATACTATCAAATAGGAGTTAAAAAGTGGCATTATCCGCGTGTATATCCGATTATTGTACGGCTTATAGAATATGATTGTGTTCGGTTTTGGATCAGGGTAGTTTTGTTTTCATTTTATTTTATTTTTACTTTATTTTGTATTATATAATTATGATACATTTACATATAATATATATTTGCTTTTTGTGCGTGTGTGCGTGGATGTTTTTTGATATTCGAAGGGAGTAAGGTACACAAAAACGACGATCTAATCATAAATGCTATTCATATAAATATTTTTTTGACTTTTACATTAATTTCATTGGGTTTTGATGGTTTTGATGAGTAATGCCAAAACCGAACACAATCATATTCTATAAGCCGTACTGTTGCGACACGCATGTAATTTTTCACTTCTGTTTAATTGTATTGTGCGTATACGAACATGAAATTTTATTCTCTATTTACTCCAAGTGTGCATATGTTTCGGAAATACATTTACGTAAAAAAATGTTTAAATGGAAAATTAGAAAAAATAAAAACTAGGGGGTGTGTTTTGTTTGTTATTATATAATTCAAAAGTGCATTTCGATCACGATTTTGTTTTTAATTTTTATTATTGTTTTAGTCTTTTTATGCATGAACGAGGCGTGGCTACACATATTTGATCTTCAAATCTATTTTGTTTTTTGTTGTTTGTAAAAACAAAAACGAGAAATCTAGAACAAATGTGTCATATTTGATTTCTATTGGCCGTGTACAAATACTATCAAATAGAAGTTAAAAATATACGCCAATACTATCAAATAGGAGTTAAAAAGTGGCATTATCCGCGTGTATATCCGATTATTGTACGGCTTATAGAATATGATTGTGTTCGGTTTTGGTAATGCTTATGTGTGTGATCAATATACACAGTGGCGGCGAAGGTATGGAGGAACTATATAGCAATAAATGTTCTTAGATATTTAAAGTACTTTGAATGGGCATCGTTCATTATGAGTAATAGGTCGGTGTTTGAGGTTTTTGATGATTCGTCAAGGCGGATTCATTGTTGTTGCTCGTTGTGTTCATTCTGTTCGTTCCGTTCGTTATGCTTTTTTCTAAACCAATAGGATTTGTCCCAAATGACGTTCTATTTCTTCGGTATTTTTTTCATCAAGTTGATCTATCTTCAACTATTTTACCGAAGGAACATGGCAAGAAAGAGACGACATGATATATATTATAATAGTAGAAACAAATAGACACATTTTCGATATTTTTATTTTGTAGTCAAGTACGTTGTTCATTTTGTGTTTTGATGTTTTGTTTTTTCATCAACAATGAACTCATTAAAATAATACTCCAGTAAAAATACCGAACACAACGAACGGAACGGGCACGGCGAGCTGCAACAATGAATCCGCCTTCATAGTACATTATGTTTCTCAACTTATGGAAGGTTGTATTCATTATATGCTCTATTGTTATCTATATTTCTAATATAGTAAAATTGCAGTTTTACATAGAACGCTTGTTTGATGTTTTGTTGAAGTTTGCCGTCAAATTCGCGGGAGCGGAATCATTTTTGAAATTTTATGACTACAGGGTACGTTTGTGATCTGTCATGGATTCATCACGGCTTTGTAAAGCTTGGGTTTTGTTGGTTGGTGATGTTGGTAGGGGATCACTTGGAGGATAGTAGAGGTTTCACAGAGAGAGGATTCGATTCTATTGGGATCGTTTCGGAAATAACTTTTGTGTTGCAGTTTGTTTGGTTCTTTTACTAATGAATTTTATTTTTAGCGGATATTTGAATTTTTGAAATTACAGATAGCTTGGAAGCTACAGAGTAAATTTGAAATGCCGTTAAATATTGCTGTATGTACTTAGATAGTTTTTTTGGGGATCGGGGCATTTCTTTAATTAAGTTGTTTTGTAGGTTGTTCGGGTGGGAGACTGTAAATTGGTGGTGGTTTCGGTTGGGTTGTTGTAGGTTGGATAAATGATTATGCTGGTTGTTCATTCAGGCACAATCTTTAACTCATAATAATGACGTTTTTTTCAGGAAATTTACCATTACGAGAGCAACTTAATTAATTATAAATTTCTTTTAGGATGCTGATTGCTGAATATTTGTCTTGTGCTAACCGCCTGACATTATATTTTTTACTAACATTTTACTAACCATCGACTACTTAGGTGTCTGTAACCGGGTCGATTCGGTTATTTTTTAGATTAAATTACATTGAAGTGCCGGTGGAGGGGGGTTGACTTATTTTTTGAGACAAATATTGATATATGTGCTTAGATGGTTTTTGTATTTTGGGATAAATTGGGATAATTAGACTATTTTCTACTAACTAGCTACTTATTACTAATTCTGTCATCTTACATATTCCTGATTAGCTTAATAGTTTTATTTAATTCTAGTTGATAATAAATTGTAATCTGTTAATTTGTTTAGGTATTGGGGGTTATTAACCTGTGACACATTCATTATTGATATATTACCTTATAGATTCCAGATTAGCCATTTTTAAAACCAGATGTCTTTGTTTCATTTTTATTTTTATAAATAAACATATTTATTTTAGATAATTGATGATAAAATTATCCGTTGAAGAGGGGATCCATCCGTTTGATACTACAATATTTGGATTCGATTTATTTTATTTTATTTGTTTTACGACTATCAAATTATAATTAATTTAGTTATAATAATCATTACATTACATTACATTTATTCTATTCAAGAATAATTTCTAACTCATAATAATGACGTTTTATTTCAGGAAATTTACCCTTCAGATGCCAACATAATTAATTATCAATTTTTTTAAGATGCCTTTATGCCTTTTACCTTTATTATAGGTGTGTGGTGGGCCGGCGTCGCGTTATTGTAAATTGATATGTATGGTGTATACAATTAAATCACTCATAATAATGAAATTTCATTTCAGGACATTTATACTAAACTAATTAATCAATTAATTTTAAGGATGTTGATTGCTGATTATTTACATCTCGAAAAACAAAAATAATTGTGCCGTCTTGTGCTTTACTAACTATTGACTACTTAGGTGTCTGTAACCGGGTCAAGTCTATCATATCTACCAACCTTTCCTATCCCTCCATCTTGTTATATGTAAAAGGGGTGTACGGTAGGCCCGGCGTATCCGGGATCCCTGCTTAGTCTTGGCCGTACATTCTAATCAATCAATCAATCAATCAATTATTATCGGAGTTGTTTAATTCGAACCTACAATTTGGTTTACATTTTAATGCCTTTGTGCTGAAATGATGATGATAAAAACAAGTAAAATTATTATCAGCCGAAGCATCACCATAAAAAAGATTGAATGATTTTCGAAAATTTGGAGGGTTATTAGGAGAATAATTATTGCCTGAATTTGACCGCGAAAAATTACGATTATCGTGATCTAGAATTTCGCCTAAAAATTTCTGAAATCTCCGATAATAATGTTTTCTTAAATTCCGAAAGTTTATTATCAATTGAAAAAGCTAAATTTGAACCGGAAGAACCAGATGCAGATGCCTCAATAGAATTTATTTGTGCCTGAGTCATCGCCTCATGCACGTTGTCAGCCCGTTCCGCAAGGACTGACAGGGAGACGTCATTTTCAAATGGTGTAAGCATAGAAAAATAAGTTTACTGATTGGTAAACTGATTTTTCTATGGTGTAAGCACCATTATTGCACTGTCTGATGCAACCAAAAAACAACAAACTACAATATTTTTAGTTGGATACCCAACTAACCATTTCAGTGCCAACTTGCACATTTTCCATTGTAAAACTAGTGGAAATTGATTTTCTTGAGCGGTTAACTGCCAAACTTTGTCGCTTCTCCTTTTTCGGGTGTCAGCCTATCTCAAAGCCTATCTCAAAGAAACCCGGCACCTGGTTTCTTGCCAGTATTGATGTAAAACAGTCTAGATTGTTGACGTCTCAAGCAATGGGAAATTCAACGGAATGTTATTACAGAGGATATCATTGAAATAATTACGAAGGGGTATATGAGGAGGAAATTATCTACTCCTTGATAAATGCCTTGTTGATATCCTCAGTGCATAATATACTCAAGCATGCAAAATTTGGTAAATCCATAAAAACTCAACAATTTTTCAATCAGTACACAACCCTACAAATAATGATTAAATATTTTATTTCCAAAGTAATGAAAAACATAGCAACGGGGAATTATTATTGTTTGTTGAAATGTCAATAATAATATTTAGTCCAAAAGAAAATTTCGTTGCGTGTTGTTTTGTTTTTTTTTCGTCCTCCTCGTCAGGCGAATAAAAGGAAATATACGAAAAAGCGTAGCACAAAAAAATATATAAAATATAATGGCGGTCGCCAAACCCGAATCGGATTTTATTCCAAAAGTGCTTGAATCACTTGGATGGCCAACCGACGGTAATTTTATTCCTGTGGCCAATGAGGAAAATCGTAATCTACTTCGCTTCATAGCTGAATACGAAGCGGAGAAATTGGAAAAGTCAAAATTGCGGGAAACAAATTTATCCCGGGCTGAAGCGCTAAAAGCTCATTATGCCAATGCAACCCAAGAAGTTGACCAGAACTTGAAACTTATAAATGCGCATCGTAGTCAAGCAGAAGCTGAAGTGCATATGGTTAAAGTTGCTGCATTCGAAGAGACCAAGTACACTAAGCAGATCGAGGATATTAAAAATGGTGAGGCCGAAATTTCCAAGTATGACAATAAGGCAAAGGGAGAAATTGAAAAGATTAATGGCAATATGACGTCGCTATCCGAAAAAATTAACTGGGCTCGTGGTGCAATCGATGAATTTCGTCAAGCAATGCAACAAGGTGAATCGGCTAAGTTACTAATTGATAAATATTGTAAGATTGATTCAACCCGGGCCGATGTTATGGAATCGAGACGCAAAATAGTTCAAGATCAGATTAGTAAGCAACGTGATCTCTTGATAAATGCGTATGAAGAACAAAAATCATTGGAACAAGTTCTCGAGCGTACTGCACAGTTGTATCGGCAAGCTCACGTTGAACGTCGTCACCTGGTGGCAACCTGGAAAGATGCCGTCAATCAAATGAATCAACGTGAAAAGGACATTCAACAATCGGAAACTGATTTGGACGAGGCAATCAGTCTTTCGAATAAAAAAAATCAAGATCTCAAAGAGCAACTTCAGTTTTTGGAGCAGCAAATACAGAATAACCGTGATACGGAACAAGCCATATCCGATCTCAACAAGCAAAATTCTTTACTGAAATCAAAACAATCTGATCTTGAGCAATTAATTTCTTTGCGAAGCAATGAATTGGCAACGGCTAAAAAAACTGTGTACAATGTGGCAACGCGACTTAATTCCCAACGGCAAAGGAATCGTCAGGCTCTGCTGGACAAAGAGAATAGAATAAAAACGTTGGAGAAAGAGCGCCAAATCTATGAAAATATGTTGAAAAAGGAGGAAACGTTCCGCAGTCGTAATTTCAGTGCGCAGGATCGACTCAAACAAATCGACGAGATGATCGAGGCGGAAGAAAAAATTATGAAATCGGTACAGACTGAAATATCACGTTTGAGTGCCGCTCTGTACCGAACACAGCAGCAATTAAAAGATTTACAGAACGAGGAAAAAACTTTAACGGTTAGTATTCATATATTTGATCTTTGTGAAATTTCCAAAATTTTTAAACATTTTTCTAGATGGATCTCGAAATAAATCGTTCTGCTATCCTTACAACCAAATCCCAATTTAAAACGCAAGAAAAAGAACTCTTGCGCCAAACAGAAATGGTTTACACTGTCGATTACAATATTCAAAATATGGAGCGTCGCATTAATAATATGAAAGGTGTGAACATCGACCGTGATATGGAGTACGAAAATAAAATAATCTGGTTGGAAGCTCAAGTGGCCAAAAAATTTAAGAACTGCAATCTACTCCAAATCGAAGTGTCTAAAGTTGAAGATGACATGAAACAATTAACAGTAAGCTATAGCGCCGACAACCGGGAATATGAACGATTGATTGGCCGAATGCAAGAGCGCCAGTTGCATTGTGAGGGTGGCGAAAAACAAATAGCTAAACAAACAGTCGCTATTCATGACCGTTTAGTTGAAACCATAATAGTCAAAATGAGGCACCATCAGCTGGAACAAGAAATCGATAAGCAGGACAATAAAAGTTTTAATTTAGAAAAACATAAGCTTTCACTCGAATTTGCAATGAAGCAACGTTTGCTTGATATCAAGGCGCAAAAGGATCTTCTCTTTTTGACAAAGAAGAGTTTAGCCGACGAAATTTCACAGCTACGCGCCGATGTTGGCGATCGTAATATAAAAATAGAAGCGCTCAAAAAACGTTATGAATGTGCGTTAGATTTGCTTGGACGTAACGATGATGGCAGTATTATTACGGGCACTCAGATTAAAATTCGTGCGGCTCAGGAGAAACATATGCTACTACGTGAAGGTAATATGTTAAATGAACATGTGCTCCAGGCCGAAGAGGATATCAAGGCAATGGAAAATACACTGCGATTGATGAATTATGCCAATGACAACTATCGGAAACAATGCGGTGATATCGATGATGATAATCCGATGGTCGAGGAACTAGCATCATGCCAGGAAGCATTTTGTAATATAGCAGGGAAACTTAAAAATTCTAAAACCAATATTGTAATGGGTAAAAAACGTATTGAGGAATTAATAACCAAACGCGAAGAATACGAACAGACGATTGAGGATATTTCACGCGTCCACCTCGACAATAACGATGTTCTGATGAAGATACACAAGGAATTGATTGAGCAAAAAACAAAATTGCAACGGGCTGAACGTGAACTGAAAACGGCTATTAAATCGTGCCGTATAAAAATTAATGATCCCGATTATTTGTTGCTGTACGATAAGGATTTGAGTGTAAAAGAATTAGAGGAGCGTATTTCATCGGTATTGCAACAGTTATCGGATTTAGTCGAGAATAATGTGGAAATGGCACCGGCCGTGTCGAAGAGTTTATTTGAACGAGGATTGATTGCGCCTTGTTTGAGTCGGGTAAAAAGCCAAACTTCCTGGAGAAGTAATATATCAATCCGGTCTATGGACACAGTGCTTAGTGTACAAACTATGAGCGAGTCTTCGAAAGGTAAGAATATGTTTATATATGTGTTGTGATTTTTTTCTTCCTAGGAATTCATCGAACTTTTCTACATTGGTGGCTTTTGCGTTAATCACTTATGTGCCTGGTTGTTCCCCTTTATCCGTATCATGATTCAGATAATAATGTGCTTGCTAGTAAACTATTAGTTTAGCAAAGTTAAATTGGGAATTGTGGAAATATTGTTTCAGAACTGACACGGTTCAGGGGAATTCGACTGCCTAATTAAAAGAAAGTATTATGTGATGGCCCTAACGGTGACACAATGTAATTTGTGCGCATCGTGCGTATACTCGTGGTTCCCAATTCCATGGTACACTACTTGATATTGATAAATCTCTATTAATTACCATGATGCTCATGAATTATGCAACCAAAATTGATCAACGGTTTTATTCAAATTTAACTGATGGTTATCCTTACTGATTTTTCAGATTTGTCTTAGATCTTGAAACTTTCGATAATGTCATTATTTTTTATCTTATAGATTTTAGGTGCTGAGATCTTTTTAGTTACAGTATTTTATTTGTTTACTGTGGTTGTGTTAGGTAAATGTAGGGCGACCTGAATCAGCGTTTCAAATAACTAATTTAACATATTATGCCTTAATGAGATTAAATAGGTAATAAAATATAAATTTTATTTTAGGTTCATCCGTCAGTAGTATCTCGTCCAAGAAAAGCGGCCTAAACGCATCCATTGTCATGATCGGTTTGCCACCCGAGGCAGAGCCAAAGCAAGCACCAACAAAAGTAACTAAATGCTGTGCTAGTAGTAAAGGCATTACGAATCGTCCAGTAAAAAAATAGGAGATCAAACCAAAACAAGCGATATACAATTTTTTATAACATAACAACAATTTATTCCAATTTTGTTTAATTATTAATTTAATTATTTTTTTTTAATTATTTAAAATTATGGATTAGGTAATTTTTTTATGGTTTATTTTTTTATTTAATATAATTTATTTTTTATTCATATCTATATAATAATAATAATTATTATTTATATTACTTGTGAAGTTGGAAAAATCAAACTAAAATTAAAGGATATAATAAAAATTAAAAATATATATTTATATATATAATTAAAATTTTTAATATTTATTTTATATAAAGATTAGAAGCTAGATAAGAGCTGTTCAATAAATTGAGTCTTATTAAAAATTATACATATTTCATAATATTAATTAATAACATAAAAAAATTGAAATTAATTAAATTTTGTTATTTAATTATGATTTTTTTTCACTGTAGTATTTTTGTGTTCTGTAAGTTTTAATTATCACAAACAATAAATTAAATAATTAATGTTATGGTGGGTATACATATATAAAAATTTGTACCGAGCAATTTTCGCCGCAAATTAGGAAGTGTGGTTGTGTGCGGCGCACGAAAACGACACAAATTTATGCCACATTCAACGCCACATTTATCAATATGTATACTATTCTCATTACCTGGAGTATGTTCACGATATTTACATTGTTACAATATTGTTAACAATGACAGCTCAACACCGTTCATGAAACTACATTGTAACAATGAACACGTGCCTTTTTCGTTCACGAACTATACA
Organism: Nephrotoma appendiculata; assembly: GCA_947310385.1. Taxonomy (NCBI): domain Eukaryota; kingdom Metazoa; phylum Arthropoda; class Insecta; order Diptera; family Tipulidae; genus Nephrotoma; species Nephrotoma appendiculata. The sequence goes on from OX371223.1 coordinate 276,449,539, forward strand.
TTGTTACAAACGTCATTCTCAACCCAACTCGAGACTGCCTCTACAAATGTCATTTTTAATTGTGTAGGTATCAGAAGCAACATGATGATTGTGTAGGTTTGAAAAATAAAGAACAAAATTCAATTTTTAATATCTTTATTTTAAATAAATTTGTGTTTTACGGATACACTGATTATTTTGATGCTCCATAATACTATGATTAGTTCGTACTATTGGTTTATTTTTTAGTTACGATTCGTACTTTATGGAGAAAAAAAATGGAAAAATTGTCATCTAGGCAAATCGAACTTTACAAAATCATAAAACGTGCACAATAGATCGTTAGGAATCTTAAGAAGTCTAATAGTATCTTGAACGAATGCCGCATCATCTTCTGTGATGTCACAGTATTAAACTGCGACACGAGATTTTGTGGCAGCTGCCTCGGCTTCTTGATATTCTTCAATCTATAAATACAATTTTTATTCTAGTCTTGTATTATATAAAGGCCGCTCGGTCTTACCGGTTTGGTGAGTTTGCGGTCACGTCGTCTCTCAGCACGGATTATGCCATCTGTAATAAGTGCTTTGCCACCATCGACATTAGTGGCAAGATCGGATAGCGTAGCGTAGACCAAAGCAGCAATGGCTAATGCAAGAACATATTCCTGTGCATATGGTTTGTCAGATGATAAGACAGGTGGTAAATGAGCTAAACGACTGGCGGGTAATGTCTGAAAAACAATATTTAAAGTTAGTCTCCAGTTTCGATTCCCTCGAGATTAATTTAATTAAATATTACTATTTTTTTAAAAATATTGCAATTCAAAATAATAATTAATAGAATCTGCCCCAGAATTGCTTCTCCGTTTGAAACTTATATTGAAAATTCACAATTAACTCCTTCGTACCACAATAAAACATTGCATTGTCAGACAGTTCATAATTTATTTTGTCTACGCAAATCTAACAAATTTTACTGCAATCTCAGTTTTAACAATAAATTTTTTTATCTTAATTCTGTGGTTATGTTTTTAACAATGTTTTGACACTTGGGACAATCTCATAGTTAACTATTACGTCATTTCTACAATGACAGTTGTTACGATATTGTAACAATGTAAATCTCGTGAACATGCTCCTGTAGTCATGAACCGGAATTTCAACAAAAAAAAGTTTCATTTGCCTGCAATCCAGGTTCGAAACGCAATGTAGCCGAATTTCAAAATACGAAACTTCCAATAACCGCGCATTGCTTAAGCATTCTACCGGTAGTTTCATGCTCAACATGTCATGTACATTACCTATAATCATTTTCAACCGGAATTTCAACAACAAAAAGTTTTCAATTTCTTGCGAAAATCCCTGATGGCTAGCCTTACTTATTTTGAACGGATAAAATTTGATGTCACAGACTCGGTATGTGTCATTTATTTTTGGATATCAATGTAATTATGAGTAGATCAACGTTTACTTTGCAGCAATATATTGCTTCATTTGCCTGCAATCCAGGTTCGAAACGCAATGTGGCCGAATTTCAAAATACGAAACTTCCAATAACCGCGCATTGCTTAAGCATTCTACCGGTAGTTTCATGCTCAACATGTCATGTACATTACCTATAATCATTTTCAACCGGAATTTCAACAACAAAAAGTTTTCAATTTCTTGCGAAAATCCCTGATGGCTAGCCTTACTTATTTTGAACGGATAAAATTTGATGTCACAGACTCGGTATGTGTCATTTATTTTTGGATATCAATGTAATTATGAGTAGATCAACGTTTACTTTGCAGCAATATATTGCCTCATTTGCCTGCAATCCAGGTTCGAAACGCAATGTGGACGAATTTCAAAATACGAAACTTCCAATAACCGCGCATTGCTTAAGCATTCTATCGGTAGTTTCATGCTCAACATGTCATGTACATTACCTATAATCATTTTCAACCGGAATTTCAACAACAAAAAGTTTTCAATTTCTTGCGAAAATCCCTGATGGTTAGCCTTACTTATTTTGAACGGATAAAATTTGATGTCACAGACTCGGTATGTGTCATTTATTTTTGGATATCAATGTAATTATGAGTAGATCAACGTTTACTTTGCAGCAATATATTGCCTCATTTGCCTGCAATCCAGGTTCGAAACGCAATGTGGCCGAATTTCAAAATACGAAACTTCCAATAACCGCGCATTGCTTAAGCATTCTACCGGTAGTTTCATGCTCAACATGTCATGTACATTACCTATAATCATTTTCAACCGGAATTTCAACAATAAAAAGTTTTCAATTTCTTGCGAAAATCCCTGATGGTTAGCCTTACTTATTTTGAACGGATAAAATTTGATGTCACAGACTCGGTATGTGTCATTTATTTTTGGTTATCAATGTAATTATGAGTGGATCAACGTTTTATTTGCTGTAATGTATTGCCTCATTTGCCTGTAATCCAGGTTCGAAACGCAATGTGGCCGAATTTCAAAATACGAAACTTCCAATAACCGCGCATTGCTTAAGCATTCTACCGGTAGTTTCATGCTCAACATGTCATGTACATTACCTATAATCATTTTGAACCGGAATTTCAACAACAAAAAGTTTTCAATTTCTTGCGAAAATCCCTGATGGTTAGCCTTACTTATTTTGAACGGATAAAATTTCTTGCGAAAATCCCTGATGGTTAGCCTTACTTATTTTGAACGGATAAAATTTGATGTCACAGACTCGGTATGTGTAATTTATTTTTGGTTATCAATGTAATTATGAGTGTATCAACGTTTTATTTGCTGTAATGTATTGCCTCATTTGCCTGCAATCCAGGTTCGAAACGCAATGTGGCCGAATTTCAAAATACGAAACTTCCAATAACCGCGCATTGCTTAAGCATTCTACCGGTAGTTTCATGCTCAACATGTCATGTACATTACCTATAATCATTTTCAACCGGAATTTCAACAACAAAAAGTTTTCAATTTCTTGCGAAAATCCCTGATGGCTAGCCTTACTTAATTTGAACGGATAAAATTTGATGTCACAGACTCGGTATGTGTCATTTATTTTTGGTTATCAATGTAATTATGAGTGGATCAACGTTTTATTTGCTGTAATGTATTGCCTCATTTGCCTGCAATCCAGGTTCGAAACGCAATGTGGCCGAATTTCAAAATACGAAACTTCCAATAATCGCGCATTGCTTAAGCATTCTACCGGTAGTTTCATGCTCAACATGTCATGTACATTACCTATAATCATTTTCAACCGGAATTTCAACAACAAAAAGTTTTCAATTTCTTGCGAAAATCCCTGATGGTTAGCCTTACTTATTTTGAACGGATAAAATTTGATGTCACAGACTCGGTATGTGTCATTTATTTTTGGTTATCAATGTAAGTATGAGTAGATCAACGTTTACTTTGCAGCAATATATTGCCTCATTTGCCTGCAATCCAGGTTCGAAACGCAATGTGGCCGAATTTCAAAATACGAAACTTCCAATAACCGCGCATTGCTTAAGCATTCTACCGGTAGTTTCATGCTCAACATGTCATGTACATTACCTATAATCATTTTCAACCGGAATTTCAACAATAAAAAGTTTTCAATTTCTTGCGAAAATCCCTGATGGCTAGCCTTACTTATTTTGAACGGATGAAATTTGATGTCACAGACTCGGTATGTGTCATTTATTTTTGGTTATCAATGTAATTATGAGTAGATCAACGTTTACTTTGCAGCAATGTATTGCCTCATTTGCCTGCAATCCAGGTTCGAAACGCAATGTGGCCGAATTTCAAAATACGAAACTTCCAATAACCGCGCATTGCTTAAGCATTCTACCGGTAGTTTCATGCTCAACATGTCATGTGCATTACCTATAATCATTTTGAACCGGAATTTCAACAATCAAAAGTTTTCAATTTCTTGCGAAAATCCCTGATGGTTAGCCTTACTTATTTTGAACGGATAAAATTTGATGTCACAGACTCGGCATGTGTCATTTATTTTTGGTTATCAATGTAATTATGAGTAGATCAACGTTTAATTTGCTGTAATGTATTACCTCATTTGCCTGCAATCCAGGTTCGAAACGCAATGTGGCCGAATTTCAAAATACGAAACTTCCAATAACCGCGCATTGCTTAAGCATTCTACCGGTAGTTTCATGCTCAACATGTCATGTACATTACCTATAATCATTTTCAACCGGAATTTCAACAATAAAAAGTTTTCAATTTCTTGCGAAAATCCCTGATGGCTAGCCTTACTTATTTTGAACGGATAAAATTTGATGTCACAGACTCGGTATGTGTCATTTATTTTTGGATATCAATGTAATTATGAGTAGATCAACGTTTACTTTGCAGCATTATATTGCCTCATTTGCCTGCAATCCAGGTTCGAAACGCAATGTGGCCGAATTTCAAAATACGAAACTTCAAATAACCGCGCATTGCTTAAGCATTCTACCGGTAGTTTCATGCTCAACATGTCATGTACATTACCTATAATCATTTTCAACCGGAATTTCAACAATAAAAAGTTTTCAATTTCTTGCGAAAATCCCTGATGGCTAGCCTTACTTATTTTGAACGGATAAAATTTGATGTCACAGACTCGGTATGTGTCATTTATTTTTGGTTATCAATGTAATTATGAGTAGATCAACGTTTACTTTGCAGCAATGTATTGCCTCATTTGCCTGCAATCCAGGTTCGAAACGCAATGTGGCCGAATTTCAAAATACGAAACTTCCAATAACCGCGCATTGCTTAAGCATTCTACCGGTAGTTTCATGCTCAACATGTCATGTACATTACCTATAATCATTTTGAACCGGAATTTCAACAATAAAAAGTTTTCAATTTCTTGCGAAAATCCCTGATTAGCCTTACTTATTTTGAACGGATAAAATTTGATGTCACAGACTTGGTATGTGTCATTTATTTTTGGTTATCAATGTAATTATGAGTAGATCAACGTTTACTTTGCAGCAATATATTGCCTCATTTGCCTGCAATCCAGGTTGGAAACGCAATGTGGCCGAATTTCAAAATACGAAACTTCCAATAACCGCGCATTGCTTAAGCATTCTACCGGTAGTTTCATGCTCAACATGTCATGTACATTACCTATAATCATTTTGAACCGGAATTTCAACAACAAAAAGTTTTCAATTTCTTGCGAAAATCCCTGATGGTTAGCCTTACTTATTTTGAACGGATAAAATTTGATGTCACAGATTCGGTATTTGTCATTTATTTTTGGTTATCAATGTAATTATGAGTAGATCAACGTTTACTTTGCAGCAATGTATTGCCTCATTTGCCTGCAATCCAGGTTCGAAACGCAATGTGGACGAATTTCAAAATACGAAACTTCCAATAACCGCGCATTGCTTAAGCATTCTACCGGTAGTTTCATGCTCAACATGTCATGTACATTACCTATAATCATTTTCAACCGGAATTTCAACAATAAAAAGTTTTCAATTTCTTGCGAAAATCCCTGATGGCTAGCCTTACTTATTTTGAACGGATAAAATTTGATGTCACAGACTCGGTATGTGTCATTTATTTTTGGTTATCAATGTAATTATGAGTAGATCAACGTTTACTTTGCAGCAATGTATTGCCTCATTTGCCTGCAATCCAGGTTCGAAACGCAATGTGGCCGAATTTCAAAATACGAAACTTCCAATAACCGCGCATTGCTTAAGCATTCTACCGGTAGTTTCATGCTCAACATGTCATGTACATTACCTATAATCATTTTGAACCGGAATTTCAACAATAAAAAGTTTTCAATTTCTTGCGAAAATCCCTGATTAGCCTTACTTATTTTGAACGGATAAAATTTGATGTCACAGACTCGGTATGTGTCATTTATTTTTGGTTATCAATGTAATTATGAGTAGATCAACGTTTACTTTGCAGCAATATATTGCCTCATTTGCCTGCAATCCAGGTTGGAAACGCAATGTGGCCGAATTTCAAAATACGAAACTTCCAATAACCGCGCATTGCTTAAGCATTCTACCGGTAGTTTCATGCTCAACATGTCATGTACATTACCTATAATCATTTTGAACCGGAATTTCAACAACAAAAAGTTTTCAATTTCTTGCGAAAATCCCTGATGGTTAGCCTTACTTATTTTGAACGGATAAAATTTGATGTCACAGACTCGGTATGTGTCATTTATTTTTGGTTATCAATGTAATTATGAGTAGATCAACGTTTACTTTGCAGCATTATATTGCCTCATTTGCCTGCAATCCAGGTTCGAAACGCAATGTGGCCGAATTTCAAAATACGAAACTTCAAATAACCGCGCATTGCTTAAGCATTCTACCGGTAGTTTCATGCTCAACATGTCATGTACATTACCTATAATCATTTTCAACCGGAATTTCAACAATAAAAAGTTTTCAATTTCTTGCGAAAATCCCTGATGGCTAGCCTTACTTATTTTGAACGGATAAAATTTGATGTCACAGACTCGGTATGTGTCATTTATTTTTGGATATCAATGTAATTATGAGTAGATCAACGTTTACTTTGCAGCAATATATTGCCTCATTTGCCTGCAATCCAGGTTCGAAACGCAATGTGGCCGAATTTCAAAATACGAAACTTCCAATAACCGCGCATTGCTTAAGCATTCTACCGGTAGTTTCATGCTCAACATGTCATGTACATTACCTATAATCATTTTGAACCGGAATTTCAACAACAAAAAGTTTTCAATTTCTTGCGAAAATCCCTGATGGTTAGCCTTACTTATTTTGAACGGATAAAATTTGATGTCACAGACTCGGTATGTGTCATTTATTTTTGGTTATCAATGTAATTATGAGTAGATCAACATTTACTTTGCAGCAATGTATTGCCTCATTTGCCTGCAATCCAGGTTCGAAACGCAATGTGGCCGAATTTCAAAATACGAAACTTCCAATAACCGCGCATTGCTTAAGCATTCTACCGGTAGTTTCATGCTCAACATGTCATGTACATTACCTATAATCATTTTCAACCGGAATTTCAACAACAAAAAGTTTTCAATTTCTTGCGAAAATCCCTGATGGTTAGCCTTACTTATTTTGAACGGATAAAATTTGATGTCACAGATTCGGTATTTGTCATTTATTTTTGGTTATCAATGTAATTATGAGTAGATCAACGTTTACTTTGCAGCAATGTATTGCCTCATTTGCCTGCAATCCAGGTTCGAAACGCAATGTGGACGAATTTCAAAATACGAAACTTCCAATAACCGCGCATTGCTTAAGCATTCTACCGGTAGTTTCATGCTCAACATGTCATGTACATTACCTATAATCATTTTCAACCGGAATTTCAACAACAAAAAGTTTTCAATTTCTTGCGAAAATCCCTGATGGTTAGCCTTACTTATTTTGAACGGATAAAATTTGATGTCACAGATTCGGTATTTGTCATTTATTTTTGGTTATCAATGTAATTATGAGTAGATCAACGTTTACTTTGCAGCAATGTATTGCCTCATTTGCCTGCAATCCAGGTTCGAAACGCAATGTGGACGAATTTCAAAATACGAAACTTCCAATAACCGCGCATTGCTTAAGCATTCTACCGGTAGTTTCATGCTCAACATGTCATGTACATTACCTATAATCATTTTGAACCGGAATTTCAACAACAAAAAGTTTTCAATTTCTTGCGAAAATCCCTGATGGTTAGCCTTACTTATTTTGAACGGATAAAATTTGATGTCACAGATTCGGTATTTGTCATTTATTTTTGGTTATCAATGTAATTATGAGTAGATCAACGTTTACTTTGCAGCAATGTATTGCCTCATTTGCCTGCAATCCAGGTTCGAAACGCAATGTGGACGAATTTCAAAATACGAAACTTCCAATAACCGCGCATTGCTTAAGCATTCTACCGGTAGTTTCATGCTCAACATGTCATGTACATTACCTATAATCATTTTCAACCGGAATTTCAACAACAAAAAGTTTTCAATTTCTTGCGAAAATCCCTGATGGTTAGCCTTACTTATTTTGAACGGATAAAATTTGATGTCACAGATTCGGTATGTGTCATTTATTTTTGGTTATCAATGTAATTATGAGTAGATCAACGTTTTATTTGCTGTAATGTATTGCCTCATTTGCCTGCAATCCAGGTTCGAAACGCAATGTGGCCGAATTTCAAAATACGAAACTTCCAATAACCGCGCATTGCTTAAGCATTCTACCGGTAGTTTCATGCTCAACATGTCATGTACATTTCCTATAATCATTTTGAACCGGAATTTCAACAACAAAAAGTTTTCAATTTCTTGCGAAAATCCCTGATGGGCCTTACTTATTTTGAACGGATAAAATTTGATGTCACAGATTCGGTATGTGTCATTTATTTTTGGTTATCAATGTTATTATGAGTGGATCAACGTTTTATTTGCTGTAATGTATTGCCTCATTTGCCTGCAATCCAGGTTCGAAACGCAATGTGGCCGAATTTCAAAATACGAAACTTCCAATAACCGTGCATTGCTTAAGCATTCTACCGGTAGTTTCATGCTCAACATGTCATGTACATTACCTATAATCATTTTCAACCGGAATTTCAACAACAAAAAGTTTTCAATTTCTTGCGAAAATCCCTGATGGTTAGCCTTACTTATTTTGAACGGATAAAATTTGATGTCACAGATTCGGTATGTGTCATTTATTTTTGGTTATCAATGTAATTATGAGTGGATCAACGTTTTATTTGCTGTAATGTATTGCCTCATTTGCCTGCAATCCAGGTTCGAAACGCAATGTGGCCGAATTTCAAAATACGAAACTTCCAATAACCGCGCATTGCTTAAGCATTCTACCGCTAGTTTCATGCTCAACATGTCATGTACATTACCTATAATCATTTTGAACCGGAATTTCAACAACAAAAAGTTTTCAATTTCTTGCGAAAATCCCTGATGGTTAGCCTTACTTATTTTGAACGGATAAAATTTGATGTCACAGATTCGGTATTTGTCATTTATTTTTGGTTATCAATGTAATTATGAGTTGATCAACGTTTACTTTGCAGCAATGTATTGCCTCATTTGCCTGCAATCCAGGTTCGAAACGCAATGTGGACGAATTTCAAAATACGAAACTTCCAATAACCGCGCATTGCTTAAGCATTCTACCGGTAGTTTCATGCTCAACATGTCATGTACATTACCTATAATCATTTTCAACCGGAATTTCAACAACAAAAAGTTTTCAATTTCTTGCGAAAATCCCTGATGGTTAGCCTTACTTATTTTGAACGGATAAAATTTGATGTCACAGATTCGGTATTTGTCATTTATTTTTGGTTATCAATGTAATTATGAGTAGATCAACGTTTACTTTGCAGCAATGTATTGCCTCATTTGCCTGCAATCCAGGTTCGAAACGCAATGTGGACGAATTTCAAAATACGAAACTTCCAATAACCGCGCATTGCTTAAGCATTCTACCGGTAGTTTCATGCTCAACATGTCATGTACATTACCTATAATCATTTTGAACCGGAATTTCAACAACAAAAAGTTTTCAATTTCTTGCGAAAATCCCTGATGAGCCTTACTTATTTTGAACGGATAAAATTTGATGTCACAGATTCGGTATTTGTCATTTATTTTTGGTTATCAATGTAATTATGAGTAGATCAACGTTTACTTTGCAGCAATGTATTGCCTCATTTGCCTGCAATCCAGGTTCGAAACGCAATGTGGACGAATTTCAAAATACGAAACTTCCAATAACCGCGCATTGCTTAAGCATTCTACCGGTAGTTTCATGCTCAACATGTCATGTACATTTCCTATAATCATTTTGAACCGGAATTTCAACAACAAAAAGTTTTCAATTTCTTGCGAAAATCCCTGATGGTTAGCCTTACTTATTTTGAACGGATAAAATTTGATGTCACAGATTCGGTATGTGTCATTTATTTTTGGTTATCAATGTTATTATGAGTGGATCAACGTTTTATTTGCTGTAATGTATTGCCTCATTTGCCTGCAATCCAGGTTCGAAACGCAATGTGGCCGAATTTCAAAATACGAAACTTCCAATAACCGCGCATTGCTTAAGCATTCTACCGGTAGTTTCATGCTCAACATGTCATGTACATTACCTATAATCATTTTCAACCGGAATTTCAACAACAAAAAGTTTTCAATTTCTTGCGAAAATCCCTGATGGTTAGCCTTACTTATTTTGAACGGATAAAATTTGATGTCACAGATTCGGTATGTGTCATTTATTTTTGGTTATCAATGTAATTATGAGTGGATCAACGTTTTATTTGCTGTAATGTATTGCCTCATTTGCCTGCAATCCAGGTTCGAAACGCAATGTGGCCGAATTTCAAAATACGAAACTTCCAATAACCGCGCATTGCTTAAGCATTCTACCGGTAGTTTCATGCTCAACATGTCATGTACATTACCTATAATCATTTTGAACCGGAATTTCAACAACAAAAAGTTTTCAATTTCTTGCGAAAATCCGTGATGGTTAGCCTTACTTATTTTGAACGGATAAAATTTGATGTCACAGATTCGGTATTTGTCATTTATTTTTGGTTATCAATGTAATTATGAGTAGATCAACGTTTACTTTGCAGCAATGTATTGCCTCATTTGCCTGCAATCCAGGTTCGAAACGCAATGTGGACGAATTTCAAAATACGAAACTTCCAATAACCGCGCATTGCTTAAGCATTCTACCGGTAGTTTCATGCTCAACATGTCATGTACATTACCTATAATCATTTTCAACCGGAATTTCAACAACAAAAAGTTTTCAATTTCTTGCGAAAATCCCTGATGGTTAGCCTTACTTATTTTGAACGGATAAAATTTGATGTCACAGATTCGGTATGTGTCATTTATTTTTGGTTATCAATGTAATTATGAGTAGATCAACGTTTTATTTGCTGTAATGTATTACCTCATTTGCCTGCAATCCAGGTTCGAAACGCAATGTGGCCGAATTTCAAAATACGAAACTTCCAATAACCGCGCATTGCTTAAGCATTCTACCGGTAGTTTCATGCTCAACATGTCATGTACATTACCTATAATCATTTTCAACCGGAATTTCAACAACAAAAAGTTTTCAATTTCTTGCGAAAATCCCTGATGGTTAGCCTTACTTATTTTGAACGGATAAAATTTGATGTCACAGATTCGGTATTTGTCATTTATTTTTGGTTATCAATGTAATTATGAGTAGATCAACGTTTACTTTGTAGCAATGTATTACCTCATTTGCCTGCAATCCAGGTTCGAAACGCAATGTGGCCGAATTTCAAAATACGAAACTTCCAATAACCGCGCATTGTTTAAGCATTCTACCGGTAGTTTCATGCTCAACATGTCATGTGCATTACCTATAATCATTTTGAACCGGAATTTCAACAACAAAAAGTTTTCAATTTCTTGCGAAAATCCCTGATGGTTAGCCTTACTTATTTTGAACGGATAAAATTTGATGTCACAGACTCGGTATGTGTCATTTATTTTTGGTTATCAATGTAATTATGAGTAGATCAACGTTTACTTTGCAGCAATATATTGCCTCATTTGCCTGCAATCCAGGTTCGAAACGCAATGTGGCCGAATTTCAAAATACGAAACTTCCAATAACCGCGCATTGCTTAAGCATTCTACCGGTAGTTTCATGCTCAACATGTCATGTACATTACCTATAATCATTTTCAACCGGAATTTCAACAATAAAAAGTTTTCAATTTCTTGCGAAAATCCCTGATGGTTAGCCTTACTTATTTTGAACGGATAAAATTTGATGTCACAGACTCGGTATGTGTCATTTATTTTTGGTTATCAATGTAATTATGAGTAGATCAACGTTTACTTTGCAGCAATATATTGCCTCATTTGCCTGCAATCCAGGTTCGAAACGCAATGTGGCCGAATTTCAAAATACGAAACTTCCAATAACCGCGCATTGCTTAAGCATTCTACCGGTAGTTTCATGCTCAACATGTCATGTACATTACCTATAATCATTTTCAACCGGAATTTCAACAATAAAAAGTTTTCAATTTCTTGCGAAAATCCCTGATGGTTAGCCTTACTTATTTTGAACGGATAAAATTTGATGTCACAGACTCGGTATGTGTCATTTATTTTTGGATATCAATGTAATTATGAGTAGATCAACGTTTACTTTGCAGCAATATATTGCCTCATTTGCCTGCAATCCAGGTTCGAAACGCAATGTGGCCGAATTTCAAAATACGAAACTTCCAATAACCGCGCATTGCTTAAGCATTCTACCGGTAGTTTCATGCTCAACATGTCATGTGCATTACCTATAATCATTTTGAACCGGAATTTCAACAACAAAAAGTTTTCAATTTCTTGCGAAAATCCCTGATGGTTAGCCTTACTTATTTTGAACGGATAAAATTTGATGTCACAGACTCGGTATGTGTCATTTATTTTTGGTTATCAATGTAATTATGAGTAGATCAAAGTTTACTTTGCAGCAATATATTGCCTCATTTGCCTGCAATCCAGGTTCGAAACGCAATGTGGCCGACTTTCAAAATACGAAACTTCCAATAACCGCGCATTGCTTAAGCATTCTACCGGTAGTTTCATGCTCAACATGTCATGTGCATTACCTATAATCATTTTGAACCGGAATTTCAACAACAAAAAGTTTTCAATTTCTTGCGAAAATCCCTGATGGTTAGCCTTACTTATTTTGAACGGATAAAATTTCTTGCGAAAATCCCTGATGGTTAGCCTTACTTATTTTGAACGGATAAAATTTGATGTCACAGACTCGGTATGTGTCATTTATTTTTGGTTATCAATGTAATTATGAGTGGATCAACGTTTTATTTGCTGTAATGTATTGCCTCATTTGCCTGCAATCCAGGTTCGAAACGCAATGTGGCCGAATTTCAAAATACGAAACTTCCAATAACCGCGCATTGCTTAAGCATTCTACCGGTAGTTTCATGCTCAACATGTCATGTACATTACCTATAATCATTTTCCACCGGAATTTCAACAACAAAAAGTTTTCAATTTCTTGCGAAAATCCCTGATGGTTAGCCTTACTTATTTTGAACGGATAAAATTTGATGTCACAGACTCGGTATGTGTCATTTATTTTTGGTTATCAATGTAATTATGAGTAGATCAACGTTTACTTTGCAGCAATATATTGCCTCATTTGCCTGCAATCCAGGTTCGAAACGCAATGTGGCCGAATTTCAAAATACGAAACTTCCAATAACCGCGCATTGTTTAAGCATTCTACCGGTAGTTTCATGCTCAACATGTCATGTGCATTACCTATAATCATTTTGAACCGGAATTTCAACAACAAAAAGTTTTCAATTTCTTGCGAAAATCCCTGATGGTTAGCCTTACTTATTTTGAACGGATAAAATTTGATGTCACAGACTCGGTATGTGTCATTTATTTTTGGTTATCAATGTAATTATGAGTAGATCAACGTTTACTTTGCAGCAATATATTGCCTCATTTGCCTGCAATCCAGGTTCGAAACGCAATGTGGCCGAATTTCAAAATACGAAACTTCCAATAACCGCGCATTGCTTAAGCATTCTACCGGTAGTTTCATGCTCAACATGTCATGTACATTACCTATAATCATTTTCAACCGGAATTTCAACAATAAAAAGTTTTCAATTTCTTGCGAAAATCCCTGATGGTTAGCCTTACTTATTTTGAACGGATAAAATTTGATGTCACAGACTCGGTATGTGTCATTTATTTTTGGATATCAATGTAATTATGAGTAGATCAACGTTTACTTTGCAGCAATATATTGCCTCATTTGCCTGCAATCCAGGTTCGAAACGCAATGTGGCCGAATTTCAAAATACGAAACTTCCAATAACCGCGCATTGCTTAAGCATTCTACCGGTAGTTTCATGCTCAACATGTCATGTGCATTACCTATAATCATTTTGAACCGGAATTTCAACAACAAAAAGTTTTCAATTTCTTGCGAAAATCCCTGATGGTTAGCCTTACTTATTTTGAACGGATAAAATTTGATGTCACAGACTCGGTATGTGTCATTTATTTTTGGTTATCAATGTAATTATGAGTAGATCAAAGTTTACTTTGCAGCAATATATTGCCTCATTTGCCTGCAATCCAGGTTCGAAACGCAATGTGGCCGACTTTCAAAATACGAAACTTCCAATAACCGCGCATTGCTTAAGCATTCTACCGGTAGTTTCATGCTCAACATGTCATGTGCATTACCTATAATCATTTTGAACCGGAATTTCAACAACAAAAAGTTTTCAATTTCTTGCGAAAATCCCTGATGGTTAGCCTTACTTATTTTGAACGGATAAAATTTCTTGCGAAAATCCCTGATGGTTAGCCTTACTTATTTTGAACGGATAAAATTTGATGTCACAGACTCGGTATGTGTCATTTATTTTTGGTTATCAATGTAATTATGAGTGGATCAACGTTTTATTTGCTGTAATGTATTGCCTCATTTGCCTGCAATCCAGGTTCGAAACGCAATGTGGCCGAATTTCAAAATACGAAACTTCCAATAACCGCGCATTGCTTAAGCATTCTACCGGTAGTTTCATGCTCAACATGTCATGTACATTACCTATAATCATTTTCCACCGGAATTTCAACAACAAAAAGTTTTCAATTTCTTGCGAAAATCCCTGATGGTTAGCCTTACTTATTTTGAACGGATAAAATTTGATGTCACAGACTCGGTATGTGTCATTTATTTTTGGTTATCAATGTAATTATGAGTAGATCAACGTTTACTTTGCAGCAATGTATTACCTCATTTGCCTGCAATCCAGGTTCGAAACGCAATGTGGCCTAATTTCAAAATACGAAACTTCCAATAACCGCGCATTGCTTAAGCATTCTACCGGTAGTTTCATGCTCAACATGTCATGTACATTACCTATAATCATTTTGAACCGGAATTTCAACAACAAAAAGTTTTCAATTTCTTGCGAAAATCCCTGATGGTTAGCCTTACTTATTTTGAACGGATAAAATTTGATGTCACAGACTCGGTATGTGTAATTTATTTTTGGTTATCAATGTAATTATGAGTAGATCAACGTTTACTTTGCAGCAATATATTGCCTCATTTGCCTGCAATCCAGGTTCGAAACGCAATGTGGCCGAATTTCAAAATACGAAACTTCCAATAACCGCGCATTGCTTAAGCATTCTACCGGTAGTTTCATGCTCAACATGTCATGTACATTACCTATAATCATTTTGAACCGGAATTTCAACAATCAAAAGTTTTCAATTTCTTGCGAAAATCCCTGATGGTTAGCCTTACTTATTTTGAACGGATAAAATTTGATGTCACAGACTCGGTATGTGTAATTTATTTTTGTTTATCAATGTAATTATGAGTAGATCAACGTTTACTTTGCAGCAATGTATTGCCTCATTTGCCTGCAATCCAGGTTCGAAACGCAATGTGGCCGAATTTCAAAATACGAAACTTCCAATAACCGCGCATTGCTTAAGCATTCTACCGGTAGTTTCATGCTCAACATGTCATGTACATTACCTATAATCATTTTGAACCGGAATTTCAACAACAAAAAGTTTTCAATTTCTTGCGAAAATCCCTGATGGCTAACCTTACTTATTTTGAACGGATAAAATTTGATGTCACAGACTCGGTATGTGTAATTTATTTTTGGTTATCAATGTAATTATGAGTAGATCAACGTTTACTTTGCAGCAATGTATTGCCTCATTTGCCTGCAATCCAGGTTCGAAACGCAATGTGGCCGAATTTCAAAATACGAAACTTCCAATAACCGCGCATTGCTTAAGCATTCTACCGGTAGTTTCATGCTCAACATGTCATGTGCATTACCTATAATCATTTTGAACCGGAATTTCAACAACAAAAAGTTTTCAATTTCTTGCGAAAATCCCTGATGGTTAGCCTTACTTATTTTGAACGGATAAAATTTCTTGCGAAAATCCCTGATGGTTAGCCTTACTTATTTTGAACGGATAAAATTTGATGTCACAGATTCGGTATGTGTCATTTATTTTTGGTTATCAATGTAATTATGAGTAGATCAACGTTTTATTTGCTGTAATGTATTACCTCATTTGCCTGCAATCCAGGTTCGAAACGCAATGTGGCCGAATTTCAAAATACGAAACTTCCAATAACCGCGCATTGCTTAAGCATTCTACCGGTAGTTTCATGCTCAACATGTCATGTACATTACCTATAATCATTTTGAACCGGAATTTCAACAACAAAAAGTTTTCAATTTCTTGCGAAAATCCCTGATGGTTAGCCTTACTTATTTTGAACGGATAAAATTTGATGTCACAGACTCGGTATGTGTAATTTATTTTTGGATAGCAATGTAATTATGAGTAGATCAACGTTTACTTTGCAGCAATATATTGCCTCATTTGCCTGCAATCCAGGTTCGAAACGCAATGTGGCCGAATTTCAAAATACGAAACTTCCAATAACCGCGCATTGCTTAAGCATTCTACCGGTAGTT
The DNA here is from genome assembly GCA_947310385.1 of Nephrotoma appendiculata. Lineage (NCBI taxonomy): Eukaryota > Metazoa > Arthropoda > Insecta > Diptera > Tipulidae > Nephrotoma > Nephrotoma appendiculata. Next base: position 276,466,110 of record OX371223.1, read on the forward strand.
TCATGCTCAACATGTCATGTGCATTACCTATAATCATTTTGAACCGGAATTTCAACAACAAAAAGTTTTCAATTTCTTGCGAAAATCCCTGATGGTTAGCCTTACTTATTTTGAACGGATAAAATTTGATGTCACAGATTCGGTATTTGTCATTTATTTTTGGTTATCAATGTAATTATGAGTAGATCAACGTTTACTTTGCAGCAATGTATTGCCTCATTTGCCTGCAATCCAGGTTCGAAACGCAATGTGGACGAATTTCAAAATACGAAACTTCCAATAACCGCGCATTGTTTAAGCATTCTACCGGTAGTTTCATGCTCAACATGTCATGTACATTACCTATAATCATTTTGAACCGGAATTTCAACAACAAAAAGTTTTCAATTTCTTGCGAAAATCCCTGATGGTTAGCCTTACTTATTTTGAACGGATAAAATTTGATGTCACAGATTCGGTATTTGTCATTTATTTTTGGTTATCAATGTAATTATGAGTAGATCAACGTTTACTTTGCAGCAATGTATTGCCTCATTTGCCTGCAATCCAGGTTCGAAACGCAATGTGGCCGAATTTCAAAATACGAAACTTCCAATAACCGCGCATTGCTTAAGCATTCTACCGGTAGTTTCATGCTCAACATGTCATGTACATTACCTATAATCATTTTGAACCGGAATTTCAACAATCAAAAGTTTTCAATTTCTTGCGAAAATCCCTGATGGTTAGCCTTACTTATTTTGAACGGATAAAATTTGATGTCACAGACTCGGTATGTGTCATTTATTTTTGGTTATCAATGTAATTATGAGTAGATCAACGTTTACTTTGCAGCAATGTATTGCCTCATTTGCCTGCAATCCAGGTTCGAAACGCAATGTGGCCGAATTTCAAAATACGAAACTTCCAATAACCGCGCATTGCTTAAGCATTCTACCGGTAGTTTCATGCTCAACATGTCATGTACATTACCTATAATCATTTTGAACCGGAATTTCAACAACAAAAAGTTTTCAATTTCTTGCGAAAATCCCTGATGGTTAGCCTTACTTATTTTGAACGGATAAAATTTGATGTCACAGACTCGGTATGTGTAATTTATTTTTGGTTATCAATGTAATTATGAGTAGATCAACGTTTACTTTGCAGCAATGTATTGCCTCATTTGCCTGCAATCCAGGTTCGAAACGCAATGTGGCCGAATTTCAAAATACGAAACTTCCAATAACCGCGCATTGCTTAAGCATTCTACCGGTAGTTTCATGCTCAACATGTCATGTACATTACCTATAATCATTTTGAACCGGAATTTCAACAACAAAAAGTTTTCAATTTCTTGCGAAAATCCCTGATGGTTAGCCTTACTTATTTTGAACGGATAAAATTTGATGTCACAGATTCGGTATTTGTCATTTATTTTTGGTTATCAATGTAATTATGAGTAGATCAACGTTTACTTTGCAGCAATGTATTGCCTCATTTGCCTGCAATCCAGGTTCGAAACGCAATGTGGACGAATTTCAAAATACGAAACTTCCAATAACCGCGCATTGTTTAAGCATTCTACCGGTAGTTTCATGCTCAACATGTCATGTACATTACCTATAATCATTTTGAACCGGAATTTCAACAACAAAAAGTTTTCAATTTCTTGCGAAAATCCCTGATGGTTAGCCTTACTTATTTTGAACGGATAAAATTTGATGTCACAGACTCGGTATGTGTCATTTATTTTTGGTTATCAATGTAATTATGAGTAGATCAACGTTTTATTTGCTGTAATGTATTACCTCATTTGCCTGCAATCCAGGTTCGAAACGCAATGTGGCCGAATTTCAAAATACGAAACTTCCAATAACCGCGCATTGCTTAAGCATTCTACCGGTAGTTTCATGCTCAACATGTCATGTGCATTACCTATAATCATTTTGAACCGGAATTTCAACAACAAAAAGTTTTCAATTTCTTGCGAAAATCCCTGATGGTTAGCCTTACTTATTTTGAACGGATAAAATTTGATGTCACAGACTCGGTATGTGTCATTTATTTTTGGTTATCAATGTAATTATGAGTAGATCAACGTTTAATTTGCTGTAATGTATTACCTCATTTGCCTGCAATCCAGGTTCGAAACGCAATGTGGCCGAATTTCAAAATACGAAACTTCCAATAACCGCGCATTGCTTAAGCATTCTACCGGTAGTTTCATGCTCAACATGTCATGTGCATTACCTATAATCATTTTGAACCGGAATTTCAACAACAAAAAGTTTTCAATTTCTTGCGAAAATCCCTGATGGTTAGCCTTACGTATTTTGAACGGATAAAATTTGATGTCACAGACTCGGTATGTGTCATTTATTTTTGGTTATCAATGTAATTATGAGTAGATCAACGTTTTATTTGCTGTAATGTATTACCTCATTTGCCTGCAATCCAGGTTCGAAACGCAATGTGGCCGAATTTCAAAATACGAAACTTCCAATAACCGCGCATTGCTTAAGCATTCTACCGGTAGTTTCATGCTCAACATGTCATGTGCATTACCTATAATCATTTTGAACCGGAATTTCAACAACAAAAAGTTTTCAATTTCTTGCGAAAATCCCTGATGGTTAGCCTTACTTATTTTGAACGGATAAAATTTGATGTCACAGACTCGGTATGTGTAATTTATTTTTGGTTATCAATGTAATTATGAGTAGATCAACGTTTAATTTGCTGTAATGTATTACCTCATTTGCCTGCAATCCAGGTTCGAAACGCAATGTGGCCGAATTTCAAAATACGAAACTTCCAATAACCGCGCATTGCTTAAGCATTCTACCGGTAGTTTCATGCTCAACATGTCATGTACATTACCTATAATCATTTTGAACCGGAATTTCAACAACAAAAAGTTTTCAATTTCTTGCGAAAATCCCTGATGGTTAGCCTTACTTATTTTGAACGGATAAAATTTGATGTCACAGACTCGGTATGTGTAATTTATTTTTGGATAGCAATGTAATTATGAGTAGATCAACGTTTACTTTGCAGCAATATATTGCCTCATTTGCCTGCAATCCAGGTTCGAAACGCAATGTGGCCGAATTTCAAAATACAAAACTTCCAATAACCGCGCATTGCTTAAGCATTCTACCGGTAGTTTCATGCTCAACATGTCATGTGCATTACCTATAATCATTTTGAACCGGAATTTCAACAACAAAAAGTTTTCAATTTCTTGCGAAAATCCCTGATGGTTAGCCTTACTTATTTTGAACGGATAAAATTTGATGTCACAGACTCGGTATGTGTCATTTATTTTTGGTTATCAATGTAATTATGAGTAGATCAACGTTTTATTTGCTGTAATGTATTACCTCATTTGCCTGCAATCCAGGTTCGAAACGCAATGTGGCCGAATTTCAAAATACGAAACTTCCAATAACCGCGCATTGCTTAAGCATTCTACCGGTAGTTTCATGCTCAACATGTCATGTGCATTACCTATAATCATTTTGAACCGGAATTTCAACAACAAAAAGTTTTCAATTTCTTGCGAAAATCCCTGATGGTTAGCCTTACTTATTTTGAACGGATAAAATTTGATGTCACAGACTCGGTATGTGTCATTTATTTTTGGTTATCAATGTAATTATGAGTAGATCAACGTTTAATTTGCTGTAATGTATTACCTCATTTGCCTGCAATCCAGGTTCGAAACGCAATGTGGCCGAATTTCAAAATACGAAACTTCCAATAACCGCGCATTGCTTAAGCATTCTACCGGTAGTTTCATGCTCAACATGTCATGTGCATTACCTATAATCATTTTGAACCGGAATTTCAACAACAAAAAGTTTTCAATTTCTTGCGAAAATCCCTGATGGTTAGCCTTACTTATTTTGAACGGATAAAATTTGATGTCACAGACTCGGTATGTGTCATTTATTTTTGGTTATCAATGTAATTATGAGTAGATCAACGTTTTATTTGCTGTAATGTATTACCTCATTTGCCTGCAATCCAGGTTCGAAACGCAATGTGGCCGAATTTCAAAATACGAAACTTCCAATAACCGCGCATTGCTTAAGCATTCTACCGGTAGTTTCATGCTCAACATGTCATGTGCATTACCTATAATCATTTTGAACCGGAATTTCAACAACAAAAAGTTTTCAATTTCTTGCGAAAATCCCTGATGGTTAGCCTTACTTATTTTGAACGGATAAAATTTGATGTCACAGACTCGGTATGTGTCATTTATTTTTGGTTATCAATGTAATTATGAGTAGATCAACGTTTTATTTGCTGTAATGTATTGCCTCATTTGCCTGCAATCCAGGTTCGAAACGCAATGTGGCCGAATTTCAAAATACGAAACTTCCAATAACCGCGCATTGCTTAAGCATTCTACCGGTAGTTTCATGCTCAACATGTCATGTGCATTACCTATAATCATTTTGAACCGGAATTTCAACAACAAAAAGTTTTCAATTTCTTGCGAAAATCCCTGATGGTTAGCCTTACTTATTTTGAACGGATAAAATTTGATGTCACAGACTCGGTATGTGTCATTTATTTTTGGTTATCAATGTAATTATGAGTAGATCAACGTTTAATTTGCTGTAATGTATTACCTCATTTGCCTGCAATCCAGGTTCGAAACGCAATGTGGCCGAATTTCAAAATACGAAACTTCCAATAACCGCGCATTGCTTAAGCATTCTACCGGTAGTTTCATGCTCAACATGTCATGTGCATTACCTATAATCATTTTGAACCGGAATTTCAACAACAAAAAGTTTTCAATTTCTTGCGAAAATCCCTGATGGTTAGCCTTACTTATTTTGAACGGATAAAATTTGATGTCACAGACTCGGTATGTGTAATTTATTTTTGGTTATCAATGTAATTATGAGTAGATCAACGTTTAATTTGCTGTAATGTATTACCTCATTTGCCTGCAATCCAGGTTCGAAACGCAATGTGGCCGAATTTCAAAATACGAAACTTCCAATAACCGCGCATTGCTTAAGCATTCTACCGGTAGTTTCATGCTCAACATGTCATGTACATTACCTATAATCATTTTGAACCGGAATTTCAACAACAAAAAGTTTTCAATTTCTTGCGAAAATCCCTGATGGTTAGCCTTACTTATTTTGAACGGATAAAATTTGATGTCACAGACTCGGTATGTGTAATTTATTTTTGGATAGCAATGTAATTATGAGTAGATCAACGTTTACTTTGCAGCAATATATTGCCTCATTTGCCTGCAATCCAGGTTCGAAACGCAATGTGGCCGAATTTCAAAATACAAAACTTCCAATAACCGCGCATTGCTTAAGCATTCTACCGGTAGTTTCATGCTCAACATGTCATGTGCATTACCTATAATCATTTTGAACCGGAATTTCAACAACAAAAAGTTTTCAATTTCTTGCGAAAATCCCTGATGGTTAGCCTTACTTATTTTGAACGGATAAAATTTGATGTCACAGACTCGGTATGTGTCATTTATTTTTGGTTATCAATGTAATTATGAGTAGATCAACGTTTTATTTGCTGTAATGTATTACCTCATTTGCCTGCAATCCAGGTTCGAAACGCAATGTGGCCGAATTTCAAAATACGAAACTTCCAATAACCGCGCATTGCTTAAGCATTCTACCGGTAGTTTCATGCTCAACATGTCATGTGCATTACCTATAATCATTTTGAACCGGAATTTCAACAACAAAAAGTTTTCAATTTCTTGCGAAAATCCCTGATGGTTAGCCTTACTTATTTTGAACGGATAAAATTTGATGTCACAGACTCGGTATGTGTCATTTATTTTTGGTTATCAATGTAATTATGAGTAGATCAACGTTTAATTTGCTGTAATGTATTACCTCATTTGCCTGCAATCCAGGTTCGAAACGCAATGTGGCCGAATTTCAAAATACGAAACTTCCAATAACCGCGCATTGTTTAAGCATTCTACCGGTAGTTTCATGCTCAACATGTCATGTGCATTACCTATAATCATTTTGAACCGGAATTTCAACAACAAAAAGTTTTCAATTTCTTGCGAAAATCCCTGATGGTTAGCCTTACTTATTTTGAACGGATAAAATTTGATGTCACAGACTCGGTATGTGTCATTTATTTTTGGTTATCAATGTAATTATGAGTAGATCAACGTTTACTTTGCAGCAATATATTGCCTCATTTGCCTGCAATCCAGGTTCGAAACGCAATGTGGCCGAATTTCAAAATACGAAACTTCCAATAACCGCGCATTGCTTAAGCATTCTACCGGTAGTTTCATGCTCAACATGTCATGTACATTACCTATAATCATTTTCAACCGGAATTTCAACAATAAAAAGTTTTCAATTTCTTGCGAAAATCCCTGATGGTTAGCCTTACTTATTTTGAACGGATAAAATTTGATGTCACAGACTCGGTATGTGTCATTTATTTTTGGATATCAATGTAATTATGAGTAGATCAACGTTTACTTTGCAGCAATATATTGCCTCATTTGCCTGCAATCCAGGTTCGAAACGCAATGTGGCCGAATTTCAAAATACGAAACTTCCAATAACCGCGCATTGCTTAAGCATTCTACCGGTAGTTTCATGCTCAACATGTCATGTGCATTACCTATAATCATTTTGAACCGGAATTTCAACAACAAAAAGTTTTCAATTTCTTGCGAAAATCCCTGATGGTTAGCCTTACTTATTTTGAACGGATAAAATTTGATGTCACAGACTCGGTATGTGTCATTTATTTTTGGTTATCAATGTAATTATGAGTAGATCAAAGTTTACTTTGCAGCAATATATTGCCTCATTTGCCTGCAATCCAGGTTCGAAACGCAATGTGGCCGACTTTCAAAATACGAAACTTCCAATAACCGCGCATTGCTTAAGCATTCTACCGGTAGTTTCATGCTCAACATGTCATGTGCATTACCTATAATCATTTTGAACCGGAATTTCAACAACAAAAAGTTTTCAATTTCTTGCGAAAATCCCTGATGGTTAGCCTTACTTATTTTGAACGGATAAAATTTCTTGCGAAAATCCCTGATGGTTAGCCTTACTTATTTTGAACGGATAAAATTTGATGTCACAGACTCGGTATGTGTCATTTATTTTTGGTTATCAATGTAATTATGAGTGGATCAACGTTTTATTTGCTGTAATGTATTGCCTCATTTGCCTGCAATCCAGGTTCGAAACGCAATGTGGCCGAATTTCAAAATACGAAACTTCCAATAACCGCGCATTGCTTAAGCATTCTACCGGTAGTTTCATGCTCAACATGTCATGTACATTACCTATAATCATTTTCCACCGGAATTTCAACAACAAAAAGTTTTCAATTTCTTGCGAAAATCCCTGATGGTTAGCCTTACTTATTTTGAACGGATAAAATTTGATGTCACAGACTCGGTATGTGTCATTTATTTTTGGTTATCAATGTAATTATGAGTAGATCAACGTTTACTTTGCAGCAATGTATTACCTCATTTGCCTGCAATCCAGGTTCGAAACGCAATGTGGCCTAATTTCAAAATACGAAACTTCCAATAACCGCGCATTGCTTAAGCATTCTACCGGTAGTTTCATGCTCAACATGTCATGTACATTACCTATAATCATTTTGAACCGGAATTTCAACAACAAAAAGTTTTCAATTTCTTGCGAAAATCCCTGATGGTTAGCCTTACTTATTTTGAACGGATAAAATTTGATGTCACAGACTCGGTATGTGTAATTTATTTTTGGTTATCAATGTAATTATGAGTAGATCAACGTTTACTTTGCAGCAATATATTGCCTCATTTGCCTGCAATCCAGGTTCGAAACGCAATGTGGCCGAATTTCAAAATACGAAACTTCCAATAACCGCGCATTGCTTAAGCATTCTACCGGTAGTTTCATGCTCAACATGTCATGTACATTACCTATAATCATTTTGAACCGGAATTTCAACAATCAAAAGTTTTCAATTTCTTGCGAAAATCCCTGATGGTTAGCCTTACTTATTTTGAACGGATAAAATTTGATGTCACAGACTCGGTATGTGTCATTTATTTTTGTTTATCAATGTAATTATGAGTAGATCAACGTTTACTTTGCAGCAATGTATTGCCTCATTTGCCTGCAATCCAGGTTCGAAACGCAATGTGGCCGAATTTCAAAATACGAAACTTCCAATAACCGCGCATTGCTTAAGCATTCTACCGGTAGTTTCATGCTCAACATGTCATGTACATTACCTATAATCATTTTGAACCGGAATTTCAACAACAAAAAGTTTTCAATTTCTTGCGAAAATCCCTGATGGCTAACCTTACTTATTTTGAACGGATAAAATTTGATGTCACAGACTCGGTATGTGTAATTTATTTTTGGTTATCAATGTAATTATGAGTAGATCAACGTTTACTTTGCAGCAATGTATTGCCTCATTTGCCTGCAATCCAGGTTCGAAACGCAATGTGGCCGAATTTCAAAATACGAAACTTCCAATAACCGCGCATTGCTTAAGCATTCTACCGGTAGTTTCATGCTCAACATGTCATGTGCATTACCTATAATCATTTTGAACCGGAATTTCAACAACAAAAAGTTTTCAATTTCTTGCGAAAATCCCTGATGGTTAGCCTTACTTATTTTGAACGGATAAAATTTCTTGCGAAAATCCCTGATGGTTAGCCTTACTTATTTTGAACGGATAAAATTTGATGTCACAGATTCGGTATGTGTCATTTATTTTTGGTTATCAATGTAATTATGAGTAGATCAACGTTTTATTTGCTGTAATGTATTACCTCATTTGCCTGCAATCCAGGTTCGAAACGCAATGTGGCCGAATTTCAAAATACGAAACTTCCAATAACCGCGCATTGCTTAAGCATTCTACCGGTAGTTTCATGCTCAACATGTCATGTACATTACCTATAATCATTTTGAACCGGAATTTCAACAACAAAAAGTTTTCAATTTCTTGCGAAAATCCCTGATGGTTAGCCTTACTTATTTTGAACGGATAAAATTTGATGTCACAGACTCGGTATGTGTAATTTATTTTTGGATAGCAATGTAATTATGAGTAGATCAACGTTTACTTTGCAGCAATATATTGCCTCATTTGCCTGCAATCCAGGTTCGAAACGCAATGTGGCCGAATTTCAAAATACGAAACTTCCAATAACCGCGCATTGCTTAAGCATTCTACCGGTAGTTTCATGCTCAACATGTCATGTGCATTACCTATAATCATTTTGAACCGGAATTTCAACAACAAAAAGTTTTCAATTTCTTGCGAAAATCCCTGATGGTTAGCCTTACTTATTTTGAACGGATAAAATTTGATGTCACAGATTCGGTATTTGTCATTTATTTTTGGTTATCAATGTAATTATGAGTAGATCAACGTTTACTTTGCAGCAATGTATTGCCTCATTTGCCTGCAATCCAGGTTCGAAACGCAATGTGGACGAATTTCAAAATACGAAACTTCCAATAACCGCGCATTGTTTAAGCATTCTACCGGTAGTTTCATGCTCAACATGTCATGTACATTACCTATAATCATTTTGAACCGGAATTTCAACAACAAAAAGTTTTCAATTTCTTGCGAAAATCCCTGATGGTTAGCCTTACTTATTTTGAACGGATAAAATTTGATGTCACAGATTCGGTATTTGTCATTTATTTTTGGTTATCAATGTAATTATGAGTAGATCAACGTTTACTTTGCAGCAATGTATTGCCTCATTTGCCTGCAATCCAGGTTCGAAACGCAATGTGGCCGAATTTCAAAATACGAAACTTCCAATAACCGCGCATTGCTTAAGCATTCTACCGGTAGTTTCATGCTCAACATGTCATGTACATTACCTATAATCATTTTGAACCGGAATTTCAACAATCAAAAGTTTTCAATTTCTTGCGAAAATCCCTGATGGTTAGCCTTACTTATTTTGAACGGATAAAATTTGATGTCACAGACTCGGTATGTGTCATTTATTTTTGGTTATCAATGTAATTATGAGTAGATCAACGTTTACTTTGCAGCAATGTATTGCCTCATTTGCCTGCAATCCAGGTTCGAAACGCAATGTGGCCGAATTTCAAAATACGAAACTTCCAATAACCGCGCATTGCTTAAGCATTCTACCGGTAGTTTCATGCTCAACATGTCATGTACATTACCTATAATCATTTTGAACCGGAATTTCAACAACAAAAAGTTTTCAATTTCTTGCGAAAATCCCTGATGGTTAGCCTTACTTATTTTGAACGGATAAAATTTGATGTCACAGACTCGGTATGTGTAATTTATTTTTGGTTATCAATGTAATTATGAGTAGATCAACGTTTACTTTGCAGCAATGTATTGCCTCATTTGCCTGCAATCCAGGTTCGAAACGCAATGTGGCCGAATTTCAAAATACGAAACTTCCAATAACCGCGCATTGCTTAAGCATTCTACCGGTAGTTTCATGCTCAACATGTCATGTACATTACCTATAATCATTTTGAACCGGAATTTCAACAACAAAAAGTTTTCAATTTCTTGCGAAAATCCCTGATGGTTAGCCTTACTTATTTTGAACGGATAAAATTTCTTGCGAAAATCCCTGATGGTTAGCCTTACTTATTTTGAACGGATAAAATTTGATGTCACAGATTCGGTATGTGTCATTTATTTTTGGTTATCAATGTAATTATGAGTAGATCAACGTTTTATTTGCTGTAATGTATTACCTCATTTGCCTGCAATCCAGGTTCGAAACGCAATGTGGCCGAATTTCAAAATACGAAACTTCCAATAACCGCGCATTGCTTAAGCATTCTACCGGTAGTTTCATGCTCAACATGTCATGTGCATTACCTATAATCATTTTGAACCGGAATTTCAACAACAAAAAGTTTTCAATTTCTTGCGAAAATCCCTGATGGTTAGCCTTACTTATTTTGAACGGATAAAATTTGATGTCACAGATTCGGTATTTGTCATTTATTTTTGGTTATCAATGTAATTATGAGTAGATCAACGTTTACTTTGCAGCAATGTATTGCCTCATTTGCCTGCAATCCAGGTTCGAAACGCAATGTGGACGAATTTCAAAATACGAAACTTCCAATAACCGCGCATTGTTTAAGCATTCTACCGGTAGTTTCATGCTCAACATGTCATGTACATTACCTATAATCATTTTGAACCGGAATTTCAACAACAAAAAGTTTTCAATTTCTTGCGAAAATCCCTGATGGTTAGCCTTACTTATTTTGAACGGATAAAATTTGATGTCACAGACTCGGTATGTGTCATTTATTTTTGGTTATCAATGTAATTATGAGTAGATCAACGTTTAATTTGCTGTAATGTATTACCTCATTTGCCTGCAATCCAGGTTCGAAACGCAATGTGGCCGAATTTCAAAATACGAAACTTCCAATAACCGCGCATTGCTTAAGCATTCTACCGGTAGTTTCATGCTCAACATGTCATGTGCATTACCTATAATCATTTTGAACCGGAATTTCAACAACAAAAAGTTTTCAATTTCTTGCGAAAATCCCTGATGGTTAGCCTTACTTATTTTGAACGGATAAAATTTGATGTCACAGACTCGGTATGTGTCATTTATTTTTGGTTATCAATGTAATTATGAGTAGATCAACGTTTTATTTGCTGTAATGTATTACCTCATTTGCCTGCAATCCAGGTTCGAAACGCAATGTGGCCGAATTTCAAAATACGAAACTTCCAATAACCGCGCATTGCTTAAGCATTCTACCGGTAGTTTCATGCTCAACATGTCATGTGCATTACCTATAATCATTTTGAACCGGAATTTCAACAACAAAAAGTTTTCAATTTCTTGCGAAAATCCCTGATGGTTAGCCTTACTTATTTTGAACGGATAAAATTTGATGTCACAGACTCGGTATGTGTCATTTATTTTTGGTTATCAATGTAATTATGAGTAGATCAACGTTTAATTTGCTGTAATGTATTACCTCATTTGCCTGCAATCCAGGTTCGAAACGCAATGTGGCCGAATTTCAAAATACGAAACTTCCAATAACCGCGCATTGCTTAAGCATTCTACCGGTAGTTTCATGCTCAACATGTCATGTGCATTACCTATAATCATTTTGAACCGGAATTTCAACAACAAAAAGTTTTCAATTTCTTGCGAAAATCCCTGATGGTTAGCCTTACTTATTTTGAACGGATAAAATTTGATGTCACAGACTCGGTATGTGTAATTTATTTTTGGTTATCAATGTAATTATGAGTAGATCAACGTTTAATTTGCTGTAATGTATTACCTCATTTGCCTGCAATCCAGGTTCGAAACGCAATGTGGCCGAATTTCAAAATACGAAACTTCCAATAACCGCGCATTGCTTAAGCATTCTACCGGTAGTTTCATGCTCAACATGTCATGTACATTACCTATAATCATTTTGAACCGGAATTTCAACAACAAAAAGTTTTCAATTTCTTGCGAAAATCCCTGATGGTTAGCCTTACTTATTTTGAACGGATAAAATTTGATGTCACAGACTCGGTATGTGTAATTTATTTTTGGATAGCAATGTAATTATGAGTAGATCAACGTTTACTTTGCAGCAATATATTGCCTCATTTGCCTGCAATCCAGGTTCGAAACGCAATGTGGCCGAATTTCAAAATACAAAACTTCCAATAACCGCGCATTGCTTAAGCATTCTACCGGTAGTTTCATGCTCAACATGTCATGTGCATTACCTATAATCATTTTGAACCGGAATTTCAACAACAAAAAGTTTTCAATTTCTTGCGAAAATCCCTGATGGTTAGCCTTACTTATTTTGAACGGATAAAATTTGATGTCACAGACTCGGTATGTGTCATTTATTTTTGGTTATCAATGTAATTATGAGTAGATCAACGTTTTATTTGCTGTAATGTATTACCTCATTTGCCTGCAATCCAGGTTCGAAACGCAATGTGGCCGAATTTCAAAATACGAAACTTCCAATAACCGCGCATTGCTTAAGCATTCTACCGGTAGTTTCATGCTCAACATGTCATGTGCATTACCTATAATCATTTTGAACCGGAATTTCAACAACAAAAAGTTTTCAATTTCTTGCGAAAATCCCTGATGGTTAGCCTTACTTATTTTGAACGGATAAAATTTGATGTCACAGACTCGGTATGTGTCATTTATTTTTGGTTATCAATGTAATTATGAGTAGATCAACGTTTAATTTGCTGTAATGTATTACCTCATTTGCCTGCAATCCAGGTTCGAAACGCAATGTGGCCGAATTTCAAAATACGAAACTTCCAATAACCGCGCATTGCTTAAGCATTCTACCGGTAGTTTCATGCTCAACATGTCATGTGCATTACCTATAATCATTTTGAACCGGAATTTCAACAACAAAAAGTTTTCAATTTCTTGCGAAAATCCCTGATGGTTAGCCTTACTTATTTTGAACGGATAAAATTTGATGTCACAGATTCGGTATTTGTCATTTATTTTTGGTTATCAATGTAATTATGAGTAGATCAACGTTTACTTTGCAGCAATGTATTGCCTCATTTGCCTGCAATCCAGGTTCGAAACGCAATGTGGCCGAATTTCAAAATACGAAACTTCCAATAACCGCGCATTGCTTAAGCATTCTACCGGTAGTTTCATGCTCAACATGTCATGTACATTACCTATAATCATTTTGAACCGGAATTTCAACAATCAAAAGTTTTCAATTTCTTGCGAAAATCCCTGATGGTTAGCCTTACTTATTTTGAACGGATAAAATTTGATGTCACAGACTCGGTATGTGTCATTTATTTTTGGTTATCAATGTAATTATGAGTAGATCAACGTTTACTTTGCAGCAATGTATTGCCTCATTTGCCTGCAATCCAGGTTCGAAACGCAATGTGGCCGAATTTCAAAATACGAAACTTCCAATAACCGCGCATTGCTTAAGCATTCTACCGGTAGTTTCATGCTCAACATGTCATGTACATTACCTATAATCATTTTGAACCGGAATTTCAACAACAAAAAGTTTTCAATTTCTTGCGAAAATCCCTGATGGTTAGCCTTACTTATTTTGAACGGATAAAATTTGATGTCACAGACTCGGTATGTGTAATTTATTTTTGGTTATCAATGTAATTATGAGTAGATCAACGTTTACTTTGCAGCAATGTATTGCCTCATTTGCCTGCAATCCAGGTTCGAAACGCAATGTGGCCGAATTTCAAAATACGAAACTTCCAATAACCGCGCATTGCTTAAGCATTCTACCGGTAGTTTCATGCTCAACATGTCATGTACATTACCTATAATCATTTTGAACCGGAATTTCAACAACAAAAAGTTTTCAATTTCTTGCGAAAATCCCTGATGGTTAGCCTTACTTATTTTGAACGGATAAAATTTCTTGCGAAAATCCCTGATGGTTAGCCTTACTTATTTTGAACGGATAAAATTTGATGTCACAGATTCGGTATGTGTCATTTATTTTTGGTTATCAATGTAATTATGAGTAGATCAACGTTTTATTTGCTGTAATGTATTACCTCATTTGCCTGCAATCCAGGTTCGAAACGCAATGTGGCCGAATTTCAAAATACGAAACTTCCAATAACCGCGCATTGCTTAAGCATTCTACCGGTAGTTTCATGCTCAACATGTCATGTACATTACCTATAATCATTTTGAACCGGAATTTCAACAACAAAAAGTTTTCAATTTCTTGCGAAAATCCCTGATGGTTAGCCTTACTTATTTTGAACGGATAAAATTTGATGTCACAGACTCGGTATGTGTAATTTATTTTTGGTTATCAATGTAATTATGAGTAGATCAACGTTTACTTTGCAGCAATGTATTGCCTCATTTGCCTGCAATCCAGGTTCGAAACGCAATGTGGCCGAATTTCAAAATACGAAACTTCCAATAACCGCGCATTGCTTAAGCATTCTACCGGTAGTTTCATGCTCAACATGTCATGTACATTACCTATAATCATTTTGAACCGGAATTTCAACAACAAAAAGTTTTCAATTTCTTGCGAAAATCCCTGATGGTTAGCCTTACTTATTTTGAACGGATAAAATTTCTTGCGAAAATCCCTGATGGTTAGCCTTACTTATTTTGAACGGATAAAATTTGATGTCACAGATTCGGTATGTGTCATTTATTTTTGGTTATCAATGTAATTATGAGTAGATCAACGTTTTATTTGCTGTAATGTATTACCTCATTTGCCTGCAATCCAGGTTCGAAACGCAATGTGGCCGAATTTCAAAATACGAAACTTCCAATAACCGCGCATTGCTTAAGCATTCTACCGGTAGTTTCATGCTCAACATGTCATGTACATTACCTATAATCATTTTGAACCGGAATTTCAACAACAAAAAGTTTTCAATTTCTTGCGAAAATCCCTGATGGTTGGCCTTACTTATTTTGAACGGATAAAATTTGATGTCACAGACTCGGTATGTGTAATTTATTTTTGGTTATCAATGTAATTATGAGTAGATCAACGTTTAATTTGCTGTAATGTATTACCTCATTTGCCTGCAATCCAGGTTCGAAACGCAATGTGGCCGAATTTCAAAATACGAAACTTCCAATAACCGCGCATTGCTTAAGCATTCTACCGGTAGTTTCATGCTCAACATGTCATGTACATTACCTATAATCATTTTGAACCGGAATTTCAACAACAAAAAGTTTTCAATTTCTTGCGAAAATCCCTGATGGTTAGCCTTACTTATTTTGAACGGATAAAATTTGATGTCACAGACTCGGTATGTGTAATTTATTTTTGGATAGCAATGTAATTATGAGTAGATCAACGTTTACTTTGCAGCAATATATTGCCTCATTTGCCTGCAATCCAGGTTCGAAACGCAATGTGGCCGAATTTCAAAATACAAAACTTCCAATAACCGCGCATTGCTTAAGCATTCTACCGGTAGTTTCATGCTCAACATGTCATGTGCATTACCTATAATCATTTTGAACCGGAATTTCAACAACAAAAAGTTTTCAATTTCTTGCGAAAATCCCTGATGGTTAGCCTTACTTATTTTGAACGGATAAAATTTGATGTCACAGACTCGGTATGTGTCATTTATTTTTGGTTATCAATGTAATTATGAGTAGATCAACGTTTAATTTGCTGTAATGTATTACCTCATTTGCCTGCAATCCAGGTTCGAAACGCAATGTGGCCGAATTTCAAAATACGAAACTTCCAATAACCGCGCATTGCTTAAGCATTCTACCGGTAGTTTCATGCTCAACATGTCATGTGCATTACCTATAATCATTTTGAACCGGAATTTCAACAACAAAAAGTTTTCAATTTCTTGCGAAAATCCCTGATGGTTAGCCTTACTTATTTTGAACGGATAAAATTTGATGTCACAGACTCGGTATGTGTCATTTATTTTTGGTTATCAATGTAATTATGAGTAGATCAACGTTTTATTTGCTGTAATGTATTACCTCATTTGCCTGCAATCCAGGTTCGAAACGCAATGTGGCCGAATTTCAAAATACGAAACTTCCAATAACCGCGCATTGCTTAAGCATTCTACCGGTAGTTTCATGCTCAACATGTCATGTGCATTACCTATAATCATTTTGAACCGGAATTTCAACAACAAAAAGTTTTCAATTTCTTGCGAAAATCCCTGATGGTTAGCCTTACTTATTTTGAACGGATAAAATTTGATGTCACAGACTCGGTATGTGTAATTTATTTTTGGTTATCAATGTAATTATGAGTAGATCAACGTTTAATTTGCTGTAATGTATTACCTCATTTGCCTGCAATCCAGGTTCGAAACGCAATGTGGCCGAATTTCAAAATACGAAACTTCCAATAACCGCGCATTGCTTAAGCATTCTACCGGTAGTTTCATGCTCAACATGTCATGTACATTACCTATAATCATTTTGAACCGGAATTTCAACAACAAAAAGTTTTCAATTTCTTGCGAAAATCCCTGATGGTTAGCCTTACTTATTTTGAACGGATAAAATTTGATGTCACAGACTCGGTATGTGTAATTTATTTTTGGATAGCAATGTAATTATGAGTAGATCAACGTTTACTTTGCAGCAATATATTGCCTCATTTGCCTGCAATCCAGGTTCGAAACGCAATGTGGCCGAATTTCAAAATACGAAACTTCCAATAACCGCGCATTGCTTAAGCATTCTACCGGTAGTTTCATGCTCAACATGTCATGTGCATTACCTATAATCATTTTGAACCGGAATTTCAACAACAAAAAGTTTTCAATTTCTTGCGAAAATCCCTGATGGTTAGCCTTACTTATTTTGAACGGATAAAATTTGATGTCACAGACTCGGTATGTGTCATTTATTTTTGGTTATCAATGTAATTATGAGTAGATCAACGTTTAATTTGCTGTAATGTATTACCTCATTTGCCTGCAATCCAGGTTCGAAACGCAATGTGGCCGAATTTCAAAATACGAAACTTCCAATAACCGCGCATTGCTTAAGCATTCTACCGGTAGTTTCATGCTCAACATGTCATGTGCATTACCTATAATCATTTTGAACCGGAATTTCAACAACAAAAAGTTTTCAATTTCTTGCGAAAATCCCTGATGGTTAGCCTTACTTATTTTGAACGGATAAAATTTGATGTCACAGACTCGGTATGTGTAATTTATTTTTGGTTATCAATGTAATTATGAGTAGATCAACGTTTAATTTGCTGTAATGTATTACCTCATTTGCCTGCAATCCAGGTTCGAAACGCAATGTGGCCGAATTTCAAAATACGAAACTTCCAATAACCGCGCATTGCTTAAGCATTCTACCGGTAGTTTCATGCTCAACATGTCATGTACATTACCTATAATCATTTTGAACCGGAATTTCAACAACAAAAAGTTTTCAATTTCTTGCGAAAATCCCTGATGGTTAGCCTTACTTATTTTGAACGGATAAAATTTGATGTCACAGACTCGGTATGTGTCATTTATTTTTGGATATCAATGTAATTATGAGTAGATCAACGTTTACTTTGCAGCAATATATTGCCTCATTTGCCTGCAATCCAGGTTCGAAACGCAATGTGGCCGAATTTCAAAATACGAAACTTCCAATAACCGCGCATTGCTTAAGCATTCTACCGGTAGTTTCATGCTCAACATGTCATGTACATTACCTATAATCATTTTGAACCGGAATTTCAACAACAAAAAGTTTTCAATTTCTTGCGAAAATCCCTGATGGTTAGCCTTACTTATTTTGAACGGATAAAATTTGATGTCACAGACTCGGTATGTGTAATTTATTTTTGGTTATCAATGTAATTATGAGTAGATCAACGTTTAATTTGCTGTAATGTATTACCTCATTTGCCTGCAATCCAGGTTCGAAACGCAATGTGGCCGAATTTCAAAATACGAAACTTCCAATAACCGCGCATTGCTTAAGCATTCTACCGGTAGTTTCATGCTCAACATGTCATGTACATTACCTATAATCATTTTGAACCGGAATTTCAACAACAAAAAGTTTTCAATTTCTTGCGAAAATCCCTGATGTAGCCTTACTTATTTTGAACGGATAAAATTTGATGTCACAGACTCGGTATGTGTCATTTATTTTTGGTTATCAATGTAATTATGAGTAGATCAAAGTTTACTTTGCAGCAATATATTGCCTCATTTGCCTGCAATCCAGGTTCGAAACGCAATGTGGCCGACTTTCAAAATACGAAACTTCCAATAACCGCGCATTGCTTAAGCATTCTACCGGTAGTTTCATGCTCAACATGTCATGTGCATTACCTATAATCATTTTGAACCGGAATTTCAACAACAAAAAGTTTTCAATTTCTTGCGAAAATCCCTGATGGTTAGCCTTACTTATTTTGAACGGATAAAATTTCTTGCGAAAATCCCTGATGGTTAGCCTTACTTATTTTGAACGGATAAAATTTGATGTCACAGACTCGGTATGTGTCATTTATTTTTGGTTATCAATGTAATTATGAGTAGATCAACGTTTAATTTGCTGTAATGTATTACCTCATTTGCCTGCAATCCAGGTTCGAAACGCAATGTGGCCGAATTTCAAAATACGAAACTTCCAATAACCGCGCATTGCTTAAGCATTCTACCGGTAGTTTCATGCTCAACATGTCATGTACATTACCTATAATCATTTTGAACCGGAATTTCAACAACAAAAAGTTTTCAATTTCTTGCGAAAATCCCTGATGGTTAGCCTTACTTATTTTGAACGGATAAAATTTGATGTCACAGACTCGGTATGTGTCATTTATTTTTGGTTATCAATGTAATTATGAGTAGATCAACGTTTAATTTGCTGTAATGTATTACCTCATTTGCCTGCAATCCAGGTTCGAAACGCAATGTGGCCGAATTTCAAAATACGAAACTTCCAATAACCGCGCATTGCTTAAGCATTCTACCGGTAGTTTCATGCTCAACATGTCATGTGCATTACCTATAATCATTTTGAACCGGAATTTCAACAACAAAAAGTTTTCAATTTCTTGCGAAAATCCCTGATGGTTAGCCTTACTTATTTTGAACGGATAAAATTTGATGTCACAGACTCGGTATGTGTCATTTATTTTTGGTTATCAATGTAATTATGAGTAGATCAACGTTTTATTTGCTGTAATGTATTACCTCATTTGCCTGCAATCCAGGTTCGAAACGCAATGTGGCCGAATTTCAAAATACGAAACTTCCAATAACCGCGCATTGCTTAAGCATTCTACCGGTAGTTTCATGCTCAACATGTCATGTGCATTACCTATAATCATTTTGAACCGGAATTTCAACAACAAAAAGTTTTCAATTTCTTGCGAAAATCCCTGATGGTTAGCCTTACTTATTTTGAACGGATAAAATTTGATGTCACAGACTCGGTATGTGTAATTTATTTTTGGTTATCAATGTAATTATGAGTAGATCAACGTTTAATTTGCTGTAATGTATTACCTCATTTGCCTGCAATCCAGGTTCGAAATGCAATGTGGCCGAATTTCAAAATACGAAACTTCCAATAACCGCGCATTGCTTAAGCATTCTACCGGTAGTTTCATGCTCAACATGTCATGTACATTACCTATAATCATTTTGAACCGGAATTTCAACAACAAAAAGTTTTCAATTTCTTGCGAAAATCCCTGATGGTTAGCCTTACTTATTTTGAACGGATAAAATTTGATGTCACAGACTCGGTATGTGTCATTTATTTTTGGATATCAATGTAATTATGAGTAGATCAACGTTTACTTTGCAGCAATATATTGCCTCATTTGCCTGCAATCCAGGTTCGAAACGCAATGTGGCCGAATTTCAAAATACGAAACTTCCAATAACCGCGCATTGCTTAAGCATTCTACCGGTAGTTTCATGCTCAACATGTCATGTACATTACCTATAATCATTTTGAACCGGAATTTCAACAACAAAAAGTTTTCAATTTCTTGCGAAAATCCCTGATGGTTAGCCTTACTTATTTTGAACGGATAAAATTTGATGTCACAGACTCGGTATGTGTCATTTATTTTTGGTTATCAATGTAATTATGAGTAGATCAACGTTTAATTTGCTGTAATGTATTACCTCATTTGCCTGCAATCCAGGTTCGAAACGCAATGTGGCCGAATTTCAAAATACGAAACTTCCAATAACCGCGCATTGCTTAAGCATTCTACCGGTAGTTTCATGCTCAACATGTCATGTACATTACCTATAATCATTTTGAACCGGAATTTCAACAACAAAAAGTTTTCAATTTCTTGCGAAAATCCCTGATGGTTAGCCTTACTTATTTTGAACGGATAAAATTTGATGTCACAGACTCGGTATGTGTCATTTATTTTTGGTTATCAATGTAATTATGAGTAGATCAAAGTTTACTTTGCAGCAATATATTGCCTCATTTGCCTGCAATCCAGGTTCGAAACGCAATGTGGCCGAATTTCAAAATACGAAACTTCCAATAACCGCGCATTGCTTAAGCATTCTACCGGTAGTTTCATGCTCAACATGTCATGTACATTAGCTATAATCATTTTCAACCGGAATTTCAACAACAAAAAGTTTTCAATTTCTTGCGAAAATCCCTGATGGTTAGCCTTACTTATTTTGAACGGATAAAATTTGATGTCACAGACTCGGTATGTGTCATTTATTTTTGGATATCAATGTAATTATGAGTAGATCAACGTTTACTTTGCAGCAATATATTGCCTCATTTGCCTGCAATCCAGGTTCGAAACGCAATGTGGCCGAATTTCAAAATACGAAACTTCCAATAACCGCGCATTGCTTAAGCATTCTACCGGTAGTTTCATGCCCAACATGTCATGTACATTACCTATAATCATTTTGAACCGGAATTTCAACAACAAAAAGTTTTCAATTTCTTGCGAAAATCCCTGATGGTTAGCCTTACTTATTTTGAACGGATAAAATTTGATGTCACAGACTCGGTATGTGTAATTTATTTTTGGTTATCAATGTAATTATGAGTAGATCAACGTTTACTTTGCAGCAATATATTGCCTCATTTGCCTGCAATCCAGGTTGGAAACGCAATGTGGCCGAATTTCAAAATACGAAACTTCCAATAACCGCGCATTGCTTAAGCATTCTACCGGTAGTTTCATGCCCAACATGTCATGTACATTACCTATAATCATTTTGAACCGGAATTTCAACAACAAAAAGTTTTCAATTTCTTGCGAAAATCCCTGATGGTTAGCCTTACTTATTTTGAACGGATAAAATTTGATGTCACAGACTCGGTATGTGTCATTTATTTTTGGTTATCAATGTAATTATGAGTAGATCAAAGTTTACTTTGCAGCAATATATTGCCTCATTTGCCTGCAATCCAGGTTCGAAACGCAATGTGGCCGAATTTCAAAATACGAAACTTCCAATAACCGCGCATTGCTTAAGCATTCTACCGGTAGTTTCATGCTCAACATGTCATGTACATTTCCTATAATCATTTTGAACCGGAATTTCAACAACAAAAAGTTTTCAATTTCTTGCGAAAATCCCTGATGGTTAGCCTTACTTATTTTGAACGGATAAAATTTGATGTCACAGACTCGGTATGTGTCATTTATTTTTGGATATCAATGTAATTATGAGTAGATCAACGTTTACTTTGCAGCAATATATTGCCTCATTTGCCTGCAATCCAGGTTCGAAACGCAATGTGGCCGAATTTCAAAATACGAAACTTCCAATAACCGCGCATTGCTTAAGCATTCTACCGGTAGTTTCATGCCCAACATGTCATGTACATTACCTATAATCATTTTGAACCGGAATTTCAACAACAAAAAGTTTTCAATTTCTTGCGAAAATCCCTGATGGTTAGCCTTACTTATTTTGAACGGATAAAATTTGATGTCACAGACTCGGTATGTGTAATTTATTTTTGGTTATCAATGTAATTATGAGTAGATCAACGTTTACTTTGCAGCAATATATTGCCTCATTTGCCTGCAATCCAGGTTGGAAACGCAATGTGGCCGAATTTCAAAATACGAAACTTCCAATAACCGCGCATTGCTTAAGCATTCTACCGGTAGTTTCATGCCCAACATGTCATGTACATTACCTATAATCATTTTGAACCGGAATTTCAACAACAAAAAGTTTTCAATTTCTTGCGAAAATCCCTGATGGTTAGCCTTACTTATTTTGAACGGATAAAATTTGATGTCACAGACTCGGTATGTGTAATTTATTTTTGGTTATCAATGTAATTATGAGTAGATCAACGTTTACTTTGCAGCAATATATTGCCTCATTTGCCTGCAATCCAGGTTCGAAACGCAATGTGGCCGAATTTCAAAATACGAAACTTCCAATAACCGCGCATTGCTTAAGCATTCTACCGGTAGTTTCATGCTCAACATGTCATGTACATTACCTATAATCATTTTGAACCGGAATTTCAACAACAAAAAGTTTTCAATTTCTTGCGAAAATCCCTGATGGTTAGCCTTACTTATTTTGAACGGATAAAATTTGATGTCACAGACTCGGTATGTGTAATTTATTTTTGGTTATCAATGTAATTATGAGTAGATCAACGTTTAATTTGCTGTAATGTATTACCTCATTTGCCTGCAATCCAGGTTCGAAACGCAATGTGGCCGAATTTCAAAATACGAAACTTCCAATAACCGCGCATTGCTTAAGCATTCTACCGGTAGTTTCATGCTCAACATGTCATGTACATTACCTATAATCATTTTGAACCGGAATTTCAACAACAAAAAGTTTTCAATTTCTTGCGAAAATCCCTGATGGTTAGCCTTACTTATTTTGAACGGATAAAATTTGATGTCACAGACTCGGTATGTGTCATTTATTTTTGGTTATCAATGTAATTATGAGTAGATCAACGTTTAATTTGCTGTAATGTATTACCTCATTTGCCTGCAATCCAGGTTCGAAACGCAATGTGGCCGAATTTCAAAATACGAAACTTCCAATAACCGCGCATTGCTTAAGCATTCTACCGGTAGTTTCATGCTCAACATGTCATGTACATTACCTATAATCATTTTCAACCGGAATTTCAACAACAAAAAGTTTTCAATTTCTTGCGAAAATCCCTGATGGTTAGCCTTACTTATTTTGAACGGATAAAATTTGATGTCACAGACTCGGTATGTGTAATTTATTTTTGGTTATCAATGTAATTATGAGTAGATCAACGTTTACTTTGCAGCAATGTATTGCCTCATTTGCCTGCAATCCAGGTTCGAAACGCAATGTGGCCGAATTTCAAAATACGAAACTTCCAATAACCGCGCATTGCTTAAGCATTCTACCGGTAGTTTCATGCTCAACATGTCATGTACATTTCCTATAATCATTTTGAACCGGAATTTCAACAACAAAAAGTTTTCAATTTCTTGCGAAAATCCCTGATGGTTAGCCTTACTTATTTTGAACGGATAAAATTTGATGTCACAGACTCGGTATGTGTCATTTATTTTTGGATATCAATGTAATTATGAGTAGATCAACGTTTACTTTGCAGCAATATATTGCCTCATTTGCCTGCAATCCAGGTTGGAAACGCAATGTGGCCGAATTTCAAAATACGAAACTTCCAATAACCGCGCATTGCTTAAGCATTCTACCGGTAGTTTCATGCCCAACATGTCATGTACATTACCTATAATCATTTTGAACCGGAATTTCAACAACAAAAAGTTTTCAATTTCTTGCGAAAATCCCTGATGGTTAGCCTTACTTATTTTGAACGGATAAAATTTGATGTCACAGACTCGGTATGTGTAATTTATTTTTGGTTATCAATGTAATTATGAGTAGATCAACGTTTACTTTGCAGCAATATATTGCCTCATTTGCCTGCAATCCAGGTTCGAAACGCAATGTGGCCGAATTTCAAAATACGAAACTTCCAATAACCGCGCATTGCTTAAGCATTCTACCGGTAGTTTCATGCTCAACATGTCATGTACATTACCTATAATCATTTTCAACCGGAATTTCAACAACAAAAAGTTTTCAATTTCTTGCGAAAATCCCTGATGGTTAGCCTTACTTATTTTGAACGGATAAAATTTGATGTCACAGATTCGGTATGTGTCATTTATTTTTGGTTATCAATGTAATTATGAGTGGATCAACGTTTTATTTGCTGTAATGTATTGCCTCATTTGCCTGCAATCCAGGTTCGAAACGCAATGTGGCCGAATTTCAAAATACGAAACTTCCAATAACCGCGCATTGCTTAAGCATTCTACCGGTAGTTTCATGCCCAACATGTCATGTGCATTACCTATAATCATTTTGAACCGGAATTTCAACAACAAAAAGTTTTCAATTTCTTGCGAAAATCCCTGATGGTTAGCCTTACTTATTTTGAACGGATAAAATTTGATGTCACAGATTCGGTATTTGTCATTTATTTTTGGTTATCAATGTAATTATGAGTAGATCAACGTTTACTTTGCAGCAATATATTGCCTCATTTGCCTGCAATCCAGGTTCGAAACGCAATGTGGCCGAATTTCAAAATACGAAACTTCCAATAACCGCGCATTGTTTAAGCATTCTACCGGTAGTTTCATGCTCAACATGTCATGTACATTACCTATAATCATTTTGAACCGGAATTTCAACAACAAAAAGTTTTCAATTTCTTGCGAAAATCCCTGATGGCTAGCCTTACTTATTTTGAACGGATAAAATTTGATGTCACAGACTCGGTATGTGTCATTTATTTTTGGTTATCAATGTAATTATGAGTAGATCAACGTTTAATTTGCTGTAATGTATTACCTCATTTGCCTGCAATCCAGGTTCGAAACGCAATGTGGCCGAATTTCAAAATACGAAACTTCCAATAACCGCGCATTGCTTAAGCATTCTACCGGTAGTTTCATGCTCAACATGTCGTGTACATTACCTATAATCATTTTGAACCGGAATTTCAACAACAAAAAGTTTTCAATTTCTTGCGAAAATCCCTGATGGTTAGCCTTACTTATTTTGAACGGATAAAATTTGATGTCACAGATTCGGTATGTGTCATTTATTTTTGGTTATCAATGTAATTATGAGTAGATCAACGTTTACTTTGCAGCAATGTATTGCCTCATTTGCCTGCAATCCAGGTTCGAAACGCAATGTGGACGAATTTCAAAATACGAAACTTCCAATAACCGCGCATTGCTTAAGCATTCTACCGGTAGTTTCATGCTCAACATGTCATGTACATTACCTATAATCATTTTGAACCGGAATTTCAACAACAAAAAGTTTTCAATTTCTTGCGAAAATCCCTGATGGTTAGCCTTACTTATTTTGAACGGATAAAATTTGATGTCACAGATTCGGTATTTGTCATTTATTTTTGGTTATCAATGTAATTATGAGTAGATCAACGTTTACTTTGCAGCAATATATTGCCTCATTTGCCTGCAATCCAGGTTGGAAACGCAATGTGGCCGAATTTCAAAATACGAAACTTCCAATAACCGCGCATTGCTTAAGCATTCTACCGGTAGTTTCATGCCCAACATGTCATGTACATTACCTATAATCATTTTGAACCGGAATTTCAACAACAAAAAGTTTTCAATTTCTTGCGAAAATCCCTGATGGTTAGCCTTACTTATTTTGAACGGATAAAATTTGATGTCACAGACTCGGTATGTGTAATTTATTTTTGGTTATCAATGTAATTATGAGTAGATCAACGTTTACTTTGCAGCAATATATTGCCTCATTTGCCTGCAATCCAGGTTCGAAACGCAATGTGGCCGAATTTCAAAATACGAAACTTCCAATAACCGCGCATTGCTTAAGCATTCTACCGGTAGTTTCATGCTCAACATGTCATGTACATTACCTATAATCATTTTGAACCGGAATTTCAACAACAAAAAGTTTTCAATTTCTTGCGAAAATCCCTGATGGTTAGCCTTACTTATTTTGAACGGATAAAATTTGATGTCACAGACTCGGTATGTGTAATTTATTTTTGGTTATCAATGTAATTATGAGTAGATCAACGTTTAATTTGCTGTAATGTATTACCTCATTTGCCTGCAATCCAGGTTCGAAACGCAATGTGGCCGAATTTCAAAATACGAAACTTCCAATAACCGCGCATTGCTTAAGCATTCTACCGGTAGTTTCATGCTCAACATGTCATGTACATTTCCTATAATCATTTTGAACCGGAATTTCAACAACAAAAAGTTTTCAATTTCTTGCGAAAATCCCTGATGGTTAGCCTTACTTATTTTGAACGGATAAAATTTGATGTCACAGACTCGGTATGTGTCATTTATTTTTGGATATCAATGTAATTATGAGTAGATCAACGTTTACTTTGCAGCAATATATTGCCTCATTTGCCTGCAATCCAGGTTGGAAACGCAATGTGGCCGAATTTCAAAATACGAAACTTCCAATAACCGCGCATTGCTTAAGCATTCTACCGGTAGTTTCATGCCCAACATGTCATGTACATTACCTATAATCATTTTGAACCGGAATTTCAACAACAAAAAGTTTTCAATTTCTTGCGAAAATCCCTGATGGTTAGCCTTACTTATTTTGAACGGATAAAATTTGATGTCACAGACTCGGTATGTGTAATTTATTTTTGGTTATCAATGTAATTATGAGTAGATCAACGTTTACTTTGCAGCAATATATTGCCTCATTTGCCTGCAATCCAGGTTCGAAACGCAATGTGGCCGAATTTCAAAATACGAAACTTCCAATAACCGCGCATTGCTTAAGCATTCTACCGGTAGTTTCATGCTCAACATGTCATGTACATTACCTATAATCATTTTCAACCGGAATTTCAACAACAAAAAGTTTTCAATTTCTTGCGAAAATCCCTGATGGTTAGCCTTACTTATTTTGAACGGATAAAATTTGATGTCACAGATTCGGTATGTGTCATTTATTTTTGGTTATCAATGTAATTATGAGTGGATCAACGTTTTATTTGCTGTAATGTATTGCCTCATTTGCCTGCAATCCAGGTTCGAAACGCAATGTGGCCGAATTTCAAAATACGAAACTTCCAATAACCGCGCATTGCTTAAGCATTCTACCGGTAGTTTCATGCCCAACATGTCATGTACATTACCTATAATCATTTTGAACCGGAATTTCAACAACAAAAAGTTTTCAATTTCTTGCGAAAATCCCTGATGGTTAGCCTTACTTATTTTGAACGGATAAAATTTGATGTCACAGATTCGGTATTTGTCATTTATTTTTGGTTATCAATGTAATTATGAGTAGATCAACGTTTACTTTGCAGCAATATATTGCCTCATTTGCCTGCAATCCAGGTTCGAAACGCAATGTGGCCGAATTTCAAAATACGAAACTTCCAATAACCGCGCATTGTTTAAGCATTCTACCGGTAGTTTCATGCTCAACATGTCATGTACATTACCTATAATCATTTTGAACCGGAATTTCAACAACAAAAAGTTTTCAATTTCTTGCGAAAATCCCTGATGGCTAGCCTTACTTATTTTGAACGGATAAAATTTGATGTCACAGACTCGGTATGTGTCATTTATTTTTGGTTATCAATGTAATTATGAGTAGATCAACGTTTAATTTGCTGTAATGTATTACCTCATTTGCCTGCAATCCAGGTTCGAAACGCAATGTGGCCGAATTTCAAAATACGAAACTTCCAATAACCGCGCATTGCTTAAGCATTCTACCGGTAGTTTCATGCTCAACATGTCGTGTACATTACCTATAATCATTTTGAACCGGAATTTCAACAACAAAAAGTTTTCAATTTCTTGCGAAAATCCCTGATGGTTAGCCTTACTTATTTTGAACGGATAAAATTTGATGTCACAGATTCGGTATGTGTCATTTATTTTTGGTTATCAATGTAATTATGAGTAGATCAACGTTTACTTTGCAGCAATGTATTGCCTCATTTGCCTGCAATCCAGGTTCGAAACGCAATGTGGACGAATTTCAAAATACGAAACTTCCAATAACCGCGCATTGCTTAAGCATTCTACCGGTAGTTTCATGCTCAACATGTCATGTACATTACCTATAATCATTTTGAACCGGAATTTCAACAACAAAAAGTTTTCAATTTCTTGCGAAAATCCCTGATGGTTAGCCTTACTTATTTTGAACGGATAAAATTTGATGTCACAGATTCGGTATTTGTCATTTATTTTTGGTTATCAATGTAATTATGAGTAGATCAACGTTTACTTTGCAGCAATATATTGCCTCATTTGCCTGCAATCCAGGTTCGAAACGCAATGTGGCCGAATTTCAAAATACGAAACTTCCAATAACCGCGCATTGTTTAAGCATTCTACCGGTAGTTTCATGCTCAACATGTCATGTACATTACCTATAATCATTTTCAACCGGAATTTCAACAACAAAAAGTTTTCAATTTCTTGCGAAAATCCCTGATGGTTAGCCTTACTTATTTTGAACGGATAAAATTTGATGTCACAGATTCGGTATGTGTCATTTATTTTTGGTTATCAATGTAATTATGAGTAGATCAACGTTTACTTTGCAGCAATGTATTGCCTCATTTGCCTGCAATCCAGGTTCGAAACGCAATGTGGACGAATTTCAAAATACGAAACTTCCAATAACCGCGCATTGCTTAAGCATTCTACCGGTAGTTTCATGCTCAACATGTCATGTACATTACCTATAATCATTTTGAACCGGAATTTCAACAACAAAAAGTTTTCAATTTCTTGCGAAAATCCCTGATGGTTAGCCTTACTTATTTTGAACGGATAAAATTTGATGTCACAGATTCGGTATTTGTCATTTATTTTTGGTTATCAATGTAATTATGAGTAGATCAACGTTTACTTTGCAGCAATATATTGCCTCATTTGCCTGCAATCCAGGTTCGAAACGCAATGTGGCCGAATTTCAAAATACGAAACTTCCAATAACCGCGCATTGTTTAAGCATTCTACCGGTAGTTTCATGCTCAACATGTCATGTACATTACCTATAATCATTTTGAACCGGAATTTCAACAACAAAAAGTTTTCAATTTCTTGCGAAAATCCCTGATGGTTAGCCTTACTTATTTTGAACGGATAAAATTTGATGTCACAGATTCGGTATGTGTCATTTATTTTTGGTTATCAATGTAATTATGAGTAGATCAACGTTTACTTTGCAGCAATGTATTGCCTCATTTGCCTGCAATCCAGGTTCGAAACGCAATGTGGACGAATTTCAAAATACGAAACTTCCAATAACCGCGCATTGCTTAAGCATTCTACCGGTAGTTTCATGCTCAACATGTCATGTACATTACCTATAATCATTTTGAACCGGAATTTCAACAACAAAAAGTTTTCAATTTCTTGCGAAAATCCCTGATGGTTAGCCTTACTTATTTTGAACGGATAAAATTTGATGTCACAGATTCGGTATTTGTCATTTATTTTTGGTTATCAATGTAATTATGAGTAGATCAACGTTTACTTTGCAGCAATATATTGCCTCATTTGCCTGCAATCCAGGTTCGAAACGCAATGTGGCCGAATTTCAAAATACGAAACTTCCAATAACCGCGCATTGTTTAAGCATTCTACCGGTAGTTTCATGCTCAACATGTCATGTACATTACCTATAATCATTTTCAACCGGAATTTCAACAACAAAAAGTTTTCAATTTCTTGCGAAAATCCCTGATGGTTAGCCTTACTTATTTTGAACGGATAAAATTTGATGTCACAGATTCGGTATGTGTCATTTATTTTTGGTTATCAATGTAATTATGAGTAGATCAACGTTTACTTTGCAGCAATGTATTGCCTCATTTGCCTGCAATCCAGGTTCGAAACGCAATGTGGACGAATTTCAAAATACGAAACTTCCAATAACCGCGCATTGCTTAAGCATTCTACCGGTAGTTTCATGCTCAACATGTCATGTACATTACCTATAATCATTTTGAACCGGAATTTCAACAACAAAAAGTTTTCAATTTCTTGCGAAAATCCCTGATGGTTAGCCTTACTTATTTTGAACGGATAAAATTTGATGTCACAGATTCGGTATGTGTCATTTATTTTTGGTTATCAATGTAATTATGAGTAGATCAACGTTTACTTTGCAGCAATGTATTGCCTCATTTGCCTGCAATCCAGGTTCGAAACGCAATGTGGACGAATTTCAAAATACGAAACTTCCAATAACCGCGCATTGCTTAAGCATTCTACCGGTAGTTTCATGCTCAACATGTCATGTACATTACCTATAATCATTTTGAACCGGAATTTCAACAACAAAAAGTTTTCAATTTCTTGCGAAAATCCCTGATGGTTAGCCTTACTTATTTTGAACGGATAAAATTTGATGTCACAGATTCGGTATTTGTCATTTATTTTTGGTTATCAATGTAATTATGAGTAGATCAACGTTTACTTTGCAGCAATATATTGCCTCATTTGCCTGCAATCCAGGTTCGAAACGCAATGTGGCCGAATTTCAAAATACGAAACTTCCAATAACCGCGCATTGTTTAAGCATTCTACCGGTAGTTTCATGCTCAACATGTCATGTACATTACCTATAATCATTTTCAACCGGAATTTCAACAACAAAAAGTTTTCAATTTCTTGCGAAAATCCCTGATGGTTAGCCTTACTTATTTTGAACGGATAAAATTTGATGTCACAGATTCGGTATGTGTCATTTATTTTTGGTTATCAATGTAATTATGAGTAGATCAACGTTTACTTTGCAGCAATGTATTGCCTCATTTGCCTGCAATCCAGGTTCGAAACGCAATGTGGACGAATTTCAAAATACGAAACTTCCAATAACCGCGCATTGCTTAAGCATTCTACCGGTAGTTTCATGCTCAACATGTCATGTACATTACCTATAATCATTTTGAACCGGAATTTCAACAACAAAAAGTTTTCAATTTCTTGCGAAAATCCCTGATGGTTAGCCTTACTTATTTTGAACGGATAAAATTTGATGTCACAGATTCGGTATGTGTCATTTATTTTTGGTTATCAATGTAATTATGAGTAGATCAACGTTTACTTTGCAGCAATGTATTGCCTCATTTGCCTGCAATCCAGGTTCGAAACGCAATGTGGACGAATTTCAAAATACGAAACTTCCAATAACCGCGCATTGCTTAAGCATTCTACCGGTAGTTTCATGCTCAACATGTCATGTACATTACCTATAATCATTTTGAACCGGAATTTCAACAACAAAAAGTTTTCAATTTCTTGCGAAAATCCCTGATGGTTAGCCTTACTTATTTTGAACGGATAAAATTTGATGTCACAGATTCGGTATTTGTCATTTATTTTTGGTTATCAATGTAATTATGAGTAGATCAACGTTTACTTTGCAGCAATATATTGCCTCATTTGCCTGCAATCCAGGTTCGAAACGCAATGTGGCCGAATTTCAAAATACGAAACTTCCAATAACCGCGCATTGTTTAAGCATTCTACCGGTAGTTTCATGCTCAACATGTCATGTACATTACCTATAATCATTTTCAACCGGAATTTCAACAACAAAAAGTTTTCAATTTCTTGCGAAAATCCCTGATGGTTAGCCTTACTTATTTTGAACGGATAAAATTTGATGTCACAGATTCGGTATGTGTCATTTATTTTTGGTTATCAATGTAATTATGAGTAGATCAACGTTTACTTTGCAGCAATGTATTGCCTCATTTGCCTGCAATCCAGGTTCGAAACGCAATGTGGACGAATTTCAAAATACGAAACTTCCAATAACCGCGCATTGCTTAAGCATTCTACCGGTAGTTTCATGCTCAACATGTCATGTACATTACCTATAATCATTTTGAACCGGAATTTCAACAACAAAAAGTTTTCAATTTCTTGCGAAAATCCCTGATGGTTAGCCTTACTTATTTTGAACGGATAAAATTTGATGTCACAGATTCGGTATTTGTCATTTATTTTTGGTTATCAATGTAATTATGAGTAGATCAACGTTTACTTTGCAGCAATATATTGCCTCATTTGCCTGCAATCCAGGTTCGAAACGCAATGTGGCCGAATTTCAAAATACGAAACTTCCAATAACCGCGCATTGTTTAAGCATTCTACCGGTAGTTTCATGCTCAACATGTCATGTACATTACCTATAATCATTTTCAACCGGAATTTCAACAACAAAAAGTTTTCAATTTCTTGCGAAAATCCCTGATGGTTAGCCTTACTTATTTTGAACGGATAAAATTTGATGTCACAGACTCGGTATGTGTAATTTATTTTTGGATAGCAATGTAATTATGAGTAGATCAACGTTTACTTTGCAGCAATATATTGCCTCATTTGCCTGCAATCCAGGTTCGAAACGCAATGTGGCCGAATTTCAAAATACAAAACTTCCAATAACCGCGCATTGCTTAAGCATTCTACCGGTAGTTTCATGCTCAACATGTCATGTGCATTACCTATAATCATTTTGAACCGGAATTTCAACAACAAAAAGTTTTCAATTTCTTGCGAAAATCCCTGATGGTTAGCCTTACTTATTTTGAACGGATAAAATTTGATGTCACAGACTCGGTATGTGTCATTTATTTTTGGTTATCAATGTAATTATGAGTAGATCAACGTTTAATTTGCTGTAATGTATTACCTCATTTGCCTGCAATCCAGGTTCGAAACGCAATGTGGCCGAATTTCAAAATACGAAACTTCCAATAACCGCGCATTGCTTAAGCATTCTACCGGTAGTTTCATGCTCAACATGTCATGTGCATTACCTATAATCATTTTGAACCGGAATTTCAACAACAAAAAGTTTTCAATTTCTTGCGAAAATCCCTGATGGTTAGCCTTACTTATTTTGAACGGATAAAATTTGATGTCACAGACTCGGTATGTGTCATTTATTTTTGGTTATCAATGTAATTATGAGTAGATCAACGTTTTATTTGCTGTAATGTATTACCTCATTTGCCTGCAATCCAGGTTCGAAACGCAATGTGGCCGAATTTCAAAATACGAAACTTCCAATAACCGCGCATTGCTTAAGCATTCTACCGGTAGTTTCATGCTCAACATGTCATGTGCATTACCTATAATCATTTTGAACCGGAATTTCAACAACAAAAAGTTTTCAATTTCTTGCGAAAATCCCTGATGGTTAGCCTTACTTATTTTGAACGGATAAAATTTGATGTCACAGACTCGGTATGTGTAATTTATTTTTGGTTATCAATGTAATTATGAGTAGATCAACGTTTAATTTGCTGTAATGTATTACCTCATTTGCCTGCAATCCAGGTTCGAAACGCAATGTGGCCGAATTTCAAAATACGAAACTTCCAATAACCGCGCATTGCTTAAGCATTCTACCGGTAGTTTCATGCTCAACATGTCATGTACATTACCTATAATCATTTTGAACCGGAATTTCAACAACAAAAAGTTTTCAATTTCTTGCGAAAATCCCTGATGGTTAGCCTTACTTATTTTGAACGGATAAAATTTGATGTCACAGACTCGGTATGTGTAATTTATTTTTGGATAGCAATGTAATTATGAGTAGATCAACGTTTACTTTGCAGCAATATATTGCCTCATTTGCCTGCAATCCAGGTTCGAAACGCAATGTGGCCGAATTTCAAAATACGAAACTTCCAATAACCGCGCATTGCTTAAGCATTCTACCGGTAGTTTCATGCTCAACATGTCATGTGCATTACCTATAATCATTTTGAACCGGAATTTCAACAACAAAAAGTTTTCAATTTCTTGCGAAAATCCCTGATGGTTAGCCTTACTTATTTTGAACGGATAAAATTTGATGTCACAGACTCGGTATGTGTCATTTATTTTTGGTTATCAATGTAATTATGAGTAGATCAACGTTTTATTTGCTGTAATGTATTACCTCATTTGCCTGCAATCCAGGTTCGAAACGCAATGTGGCCGAATTTCAAAATACGAAACTTCCAATAACCGCGCATTGCTTAAGCATTCTACCGGTAGTTTCATGCTCAACATGTCATGTGCATTACCTATAATCATTTTGAACCGGAATTTCAACAACAAAAAGTTTTCAATTTCTTGCGAAAATCCCTGATGGTTAGCCTTACTTATTTTGAACGGATAAAATTTGATGTCACAGACTCGGTATGTGTAATTTATTTTTGGTTATCAATGTAATTATGAGTAGATCAACGTTTAATTTGCTGTAATGTATTACCTCATTTGCCTGCAATCCAGGTTCGAAACGCAATGTGGCCGAATTTCAAAATACGAAACTTCCAATAACCGCGCATTGCTTAAGCATTCTACCGGTAGTTTCATGCTCAACATGTCATGTACATTACCTATAATCATTTTGAACCGGAATTTCAACAACAAAAAGTTTTCAATTTCTTGCGAAAATCCCTGATGGTTAGCCTTACTTATTTTGAACGGATAAAATTTGATGTCACAGACTCGGTATGTGTCATTTATTTTTGGATATCAATGTAATTATGAGTAGATCAACGTTTACTTTGCAGCAATATATTGCCTCATTTGCCTGCAATCCAGGTTCGAAACGCAATGTGGCCGAATTTCAAAATACGAAACTTCCAATAACCGCGCATTGCTTAAGCATTCTACCGGTAGTTTCATGCTCAACATGTCATGTACATTACCTATAATCATTTTGAACCGGAATTTCAACAACAAAAAGTTTTCAATTTCTTGCGAAAATCCCTGATGGTTAGCCTTACTTATTTTGAACGGATAAAATTTGATGTCACAGACTCGGTATGTGTAATTTATTTTTGGTTATCAATGTAATTATGAGTAGATCAACGTTTAATTTGCTGTAATGTATTACCTCATTTGCCTGCAATCCAGGTTCGAAACGCAATGTGGCCGAATTTCAAAATACGAAACTTCCAATAACCGCGCATTGCTTAAGCATTCTACCGGTAGTTTCATGCTCAACATGTCATGTACATTACCTATAATCATTTTGAACCGGAATTTCAACAACAAAAAGTTTTCAATTTCTTGCGAAAATCCCTGATGTAGCCTTACTTATTTTGAACGGATAAAATTTGATGTCACAGACTCGGTATGTGTCATTTATTTTTGGTTATCAATGTAATTATGAGTAGATCAAAGTTTACTTTGCAGCAATATATTGCCTCATTTGCCTGCAATCCAGGTTCGAAACGCAATGTGGCCGACTTTCAAAATACGAAACTTCCAATAACCGCGCATTGCTTAAGCATTCTACCGGTAGTTTCATGCTCAACATGTCATGTGCATTACCTATAATCATTTTGAACCGGAATTTCAACAACAAAAAGTTTTCAATTTCTTGCGAAAATCCCTGATGGTTAGCCTTACTTATTTTGAACGGATAAAATTTCTTGCGAAAATCCCTGATGGTTAGCCTTACTTATTTTGAACGGATAAAATTTGATGTCACAGACTCGGTATGTGTCATTTATTTTTGGTTATCAATGTAATTATGAGTAGATCAACGTTTAATTTGCTGTAATGTATTACCTCATTTGCCTGCAATCCAGGTTCGAAACGCAATGTGGCCGAATTTCAAAATACGAAACTTCCAATAACCGCGCATTGCTTAAGCATTCTACCGGTAGTTTCATGCTCAACATGTCATGTGCATTACCTATAATCATTTTGAACCGGAATTTCAACAACAAAAAGTTTTCAATTTCTTGCGAAAATCCCTGATGGTTAGCCTTACTTATTTTGAACGGATAAAATTTGATGTCACAGACTCGGTATGTGTCATTTATTTTTGGTTATCAATGTAATTATGAGTAGATCAACGTTTTATTTGCTGTAATGTATTACCTCATTTGCCTGCAATCCAGGTTCGAAACGCAATGTGGCCGAATTTCAAAATACGAAACTTCCAATAACCGCGCATTGCTTAAGCATTCTACCGGTAGTTTCATGCTCAACATGTCATGTGCATTACCTATAATCATTTTGAACCGGAATTTCAACAACAAAAAGTTTTCAATTTCTTGCGAAAATCCCTGATGGTTAGCCTTACTTATTTTGAACGGATAAAATTTGATGTCACAGACTCGGTATGTGTAATTTATTTTTGGTTATCAATGTAATTATGAGTAGATCAACGTTTAATTTGCTGTAATGTATTACCTCATTTGCCTGCAATCCAGGTTCGAAACGCAATGTGGCCGAATTTCAAAATACGAAACTTCCAATAACCGCGCATTGCTTAAGCATTCTACCGGTAGTTTCATGCTCAACATGTCATGTACATTACCTATAATCATTTTGAACCGGAATTTCAACAACAAAAAGTTTTCAATTTCTTGCGAAAATCCCTGATGGTTAGCCTTACTTATTTTGAACGGATAAAATTTGATGTCACAGACTCGGTATGTGTAATTTATTTTTGGATATCAATGTAATTATGAGTAGATCAACGTTTACTTTGCAGCAATATATTGCCTCATTTGCCTGCAATCCAGGTTCGAAACGCAATGTGGCCGAATTTCAAAATACGAAACTTCCAATAACCGCGCATTGCTTAAGCATTCTACCGGTAGTTTCATGCTCAACATGTCATGTACATTACCTATAATCATTTTGAACCGGAATTTCAACAACAAAAAGTTTTCAATTTCTTGCGAAAATCCCTGATGGTTAGCCTTACTTATTTTGAACGGATAAAATTTGATGTCACAGACTCGGTATGTGTCATTTATTTTTGGTTATCAATGTAATTATGAGTAGATCAACGTTTAATTTGCTGTAATGTATTACCTCATTTGCCTGCAATCCAGGTTCGAAACGCAATGTGGCCGAATTTCAAAATACGAAACTTCCAATAACCGCGCATTGCTTAAGCATTCTACCGGTAGTTTCATGCTCAACATGTCATGTACATTACCTATAATCATTTTGAACCGGAATTTCAACAACAAAAAGTTTTCAATTTCT
The DNA here is from genome assembly GCA_947310385.1 of Nephrotoma appendiculata. NCBI lineage: Eukaryota > Metazoa > Arthropoda > Insecta > Diptera > Tipulidae > Nephrotoma > Nephrotoma appendiculata. The sequence continues at coordinate 276,503,717 of OX371223.1, forward strand.
TGCGAAAATCCCTGATGGTTAGCCTTACTTATTTTGAACGGATAAAATTTGATGTCACAGACTCGGTATGTGTCATTTATTTTTGGTTATCAATGTAATTATGAGTAGATCAAAGTTTACTTTGCAGCAATATATTGCCTCATTTGCCTGCAATCCAGGTTCGAAACGCAATGTGGCCGAATTTCAAAATACGAAACTTCCAATAACCGCGCATTGCTTAAGCATTCTACCGGTAGTTTCATGCTCAACATGTCATGTACATTAGCTATAATCATTTTCAACCGGAATTTCAACAACAAAAAGTTTTCAATTTCTTGCGAAAATCCCTGATGGTTAGCCTTACTTATTTTGAACGGATAAAATTTGATGTCACAGACTCGGTATGTGTAATTTATTTTTGGTTATCAATGTAATTATGAGTAGATCAACGTTTACTTTGCAGCAATGTATTGCCTCATTTGCCTGCAATCCAGGTTCGAAACGCAATGTGGCCGAATTTCAAAATACGAAACTTCCAATAACCGCGCATTGCTTAAGCATTCTACCGGTAGTTTCATGCTCAACATGTCATGTACATTTCCTATAATCATTTTGAACCGGAATTTCAACAACAAAAAGTTTTCAATTTCTTGCGAAAATCCCTGATGGTTAGCCTTACTTATTTTGAACGGATAAAATTTGATGTCACAGACTCGGTATGTGTCATTTATTTTTGGATATCAATGTAATTATGAGTAGATCAACGTTTACTTTGCAGCAATATATTGCCTCATTTGCCTGCAATCCAGGTTCGAAACGCAATGTGGCCGAATTTCAAAATACGAAACTTCCAATAACCGCGCATTGCTTAAGCATTCTACCGGTAGTTTCATGCCCAACATGTCATGTACATTACCTATAATCATTTTGAACCGGAATTTCAACAACAAAAAGTTTTCAATTTCTTGCGAAAATCCCTGATGGTTAGCCTTACTTATTTTGAACGGATAAAATTTGATGTCACAGACTCGGTATGTGTAATTTATTTTTGGTTATCAATGTAATTATGAGTAGATCAACGTTTACTTTGCAGCAATATATTGCCTCATTTGCCTGCAATCCAGGTTGGAAACGCAATGTGGCCGAATTTCAAAATACGAAACTTCCAATAACCGCGCATTGCTTAAGCATTCTACCGGTAGTTTCATGCCCAACATGTCATGTACATTACCTATAATCATTTTGAACCGGAATTTCAACAACAAAAAGTTTTCAATTTCTTGCGAAAATCCCTGATGGTTAGCCTTACTTATTTTGAACGGATAAAATTTGATGTCACAGACTCGGTATGTGTAATTTATTTTTGGTTATCAATGTAATTATGAGTAGATCAACGTTTACTTTGCAGCAATATATTGCCTCATTTGCCTGCAATCCAGGTTCGAAACGCAATGTGGCCGAATTTCAAAATACGAAACTTCCAATAACCGCGCATTGCTTAAGCATTCTACCGGTAGTTTCATGCTCAACATGTCATGTACATTACCTATAATCATTTTGAACCGGAATTTCAACAACAAAAAGTTTTCAATTTCTTGCGAAAATCCCTGATGGTTAGCCTTACTTATTTTGAACGGATAAAATTTGATGTCACAGACTCGGTATGTGTAATTTATTTTTGGTTATCAATGTAATTATGAGTAGATCAACGTTTAATTTGCTGTAATGTATTACCTCATTTGCCTGCAATCCAGGTTCGAAACGCAATGTGGCCGAATTTCAAAATACGAAACTTCCAATAACCGCGCATTGCTTAAGCATTCTACCGGTAGTTTCATGCTCAACATGTCATGTACATTACCTATAATCATTTTGAACCGGAATTTCAACAACAAAAAGTTTTCAATTTCTTGCGAAAATCCCTGATGGTTAGCCTTACTTATTTTGAACGGATAAAATTTGATGTCACAGACTCGGTATGTGTCATTTATTTTTGGTTATCAATGTAATTATGAGTAGATCAACGTTTAATTTGCTGTAATGTATTACCTCATTTGCCTGCAATCCAGGTTCGAAACGCAATGTGGCCGAATTTCAAAATACGAAACTTCCAATAACCGCGCATTGCTTAAGCATTCTACCGGTAGTTTCATGCTCAACATGTCATGTACATTACCTATAATCATTTTCAACCGGAATTTCAACAACAAAAAGTTTTCAATTTCTTGCGAAAATCCCTGATGGTTAGCCTTACTTATTTTGAACGGATAAAATTTGATGTCACAGACTCGGTATGTGTAATTTATTTTTGGTTATCAATGTAATTATGAGTAGATCAACGTTTACTTTGCAGCAATGTATTGCCTCATTTGCCTGCAATCCAGGTTCGAAACGCAATGTGGCCGAATTTCAAAATACGAAACTTCCAATAACCGCGCATTGCTTAAGCATTCTACCGGTAGTTTCATGCTCAACATGTCATGTACATTTCCTATAATCATTTTGAACCGGAATTTCAACAACAAAAAGTTTTCAATTTCTTGCGAAAATCCCTGATGGTTAGCCTTACTTATTTTGAACGGATAAAATTTGATGTCACAGACTCGGTATGTGTCATTTATTTTTGGATATCAATGTAATTATGAGTAGATCAACGTTTACTTTGCAGCAATATATTGCCTCATTTGCCTGCAATCCAGGTTGGAAACGCAATGTGGCCGAATTTCAAAATACGAAACTTCCAATAACCGCGCATTGCTTAAGCATTCTACCGGTAGTTTCATGCCCAACATGTCATGTACATTACCTATAATCATTTTGAACCGGAATTTCAACAACAAAAAGTTTTCAATTTCTTGCGAAAATCCCTGATGGTTAGCCTTACTTATTTTGAACGGATAAAATTTGATGTCACAGACTCGGTATGTGTAATTTATTTTTGGTTATCAATGTAATTATGAGTAGATCAACGTTTACTTTGCAGCAATATATTGCCTCATTTGCCTGCAATCCAGGTTGGAAACGCAATGTGGCCGAATTTCAAAATACGAAACTTCCAATAACCGCGCATTGCTTAAGCATTCTACCGGTAGTTTCATGCCCAACATGTCATGTACATTACCTATAATCATTTTGAACCGGAATTTCAACAACAAAAAGTTTTCAATTTCTTGCGAAAATCCCTGATGGTTAGCCTTACTTATTTTGAACGGATAAAATTTGATGTCACAGACTCGGTATGTGTAATTTATTTTTGGTTATCAATGTAATTATGAGTAGATCAACGGTTACTTTGCAGCAATATATTGCCTCATTTGCCTGCAATCCAGGTTCGAAACGCAATGTGGCCGAATTTCAAAATACGAAACTTCCAATAACCGCGCATTGCTTAAGCATTCTACCGGTAGTTTCATGCTCAACATGTCATGTACATTACCTATAATCATTTTGAACCGGAATTTCAACAACAAAAAGTTTTCAATTTCTTGCGAAAATCCCTGATGGTTAGCCTTACTTATTTTGAACGGATAAAATTTGATGTCACAGACTCGGTATGTGTAATTTATTTTTGGTTATCAATGTAATTATGAGTAGATCAACGTTTAATTTGCTGTAATGTATTACCTCATTTGCCTGCAATCCAGGTTCGAAACGCAATGTGGCCGAATTTCAAAATACGAAACTTCCAATAACCGCGCATTGCTTAAGCATTCTACCGGTAGTTTCATGCTCAACATGTCATGTACATTACCTATAATCATTTTGAACCGGAATTTCAACAACAAAAAGTTTTCAATTTCTTGCGAAAATCCCTGATGGTTAGCCTTACTTATTTTGAACGGATAAAATTTGATGTCACAGACTCGGTATGTGTCATTTATTTTTGGTTATCAATGTAATTATGAGTAGATCAACGTTTAATTTGCTGTAATGTATTACCTCATTTGCCTGCAATCCAGGTTCGAAACGCAATGTGGCCGAATTTCAAAATACGAAACTTCCAATAACCGCGCATTGCTTAAGCATTCTACCGGTAGTTTCATGCTCAACATGTCATGTACATTACCTATAATCATTTTCAACCGGAATTTCAACAACAAAAAGTTTTCAATTTCTTGCGAAAATCCCTGATGGTTAGCCTTACTTATTTTGAACGGATAAAATTTGATGTCACAGACTCGGTATGTGTAATTTATTTTTGGTTATCAATGTAATTATGAGTAGATCAACGTTTACTTTGCAGCAATGTATTGCCTCATTTGCCTGCAATCCAGGTTCGAAACGCAATGTGGCCGAATTTCAAAATACGAAACTTCCAATAACCGCGCATTGCTTAAGCATTCTACCGGTAGTTTCATGCTCAACATGTCATGTACATTTCCTATAATCATTTTGAACCGGAATTTCAACAACAAAAAGTTTTCAATTTCTTGCGAAAATCCCTGATGGTTAGCCTTACTTATTTTGAACGGATAAAATTTGATGTCACAGACTCGGTATGTGTCATTTATTTTTGGTTATCAATGTAATTATGAGTAGATCAAAGTTTACTTTGCAGCAATATATTGCCTCATTTGCCTGCAATCCAGGTTCGAAACGCAATGTGGCCGAATTTCAAAATACGAAACTTCCAATAACCGCGCATTGCTTAAGCATTCTACCGGTAGTTTCATGCTCAACATGTCATGTACATTAGCTATAATCATTTTCAACCGGAATTTCAACAACAAAAAGTTTTCAATTTCTTGCGAAAATCCCTGATGGTTAGCCTTACTTATTTTGAACGGATAAAATTTGATGTCACAGACTCGGTATGTGTAATTTATTTTTGGTTATCAATGTAATTATGAGTAGATCAACGTTTACTTTGCAGCAATGTATTGCCTCATTTGCCTGCAATCCAGGTTCGAAACGCAATGTGGCCGAATTTCAAAATACGAAACTTCCAATAACCGCGCATTGCTTAAGCATTCTACCGGTAGTTTCATGCTCAACATGTCATGTACATTTCCTATAATCATTTTGAACCGGAATTTCAACAACAAAAAGTTTTCAATTTCTTGCGAAAATCCCTGATGGTTAGCCTTACTTATTTTGAACGGATAAAATTTGATGTCACAGACTCGGTATGTGTCATTTATTTTTGGATATCAATGTAATTATGAGTAGATCAACGTTTACTTTGCAGCAATATATTGCCTCATTTGCCTGCAATCCAGGTTCGAAACGCAATGTGGCCGAATTTCAAAATACGAAACTTCCAATAACCGCGCATTGCTTAAGCATTCTACCGGTAGTTTCATGCCCAACATGTCATGTACATTACCTATAATCATTTTGAACCGGAATTTCAACAACAAAAAGTTTTCAATTTCTTGCGAAAATCCCTGATGGTTAGCCTTACTTATTTTGAACGGATAAAATTTGATGTCACAGACTCGGTATGTGTAATTTATTTTTGGTTATCAATGTAATTATGAGTAGATCAACGTTTACTTTGCAGCAATATATTGCCTCATTTGCCTGCAATCCAGGTTGGAAACGCAATGTGGCCGAATTTCAAAATACGAAACTTCCAATAACCGCGCATTGCTTAAGCATTCTACCGGTAGTTTCATGCTCAACATGTCATGTACATTTCCTATAATCATTTTGAACCGGAATTTCAACAACAAAAAGTTTTCAATTTCTTGCGAAAATCCCTGATGGTTAGCCTTACTTATTTTGAACGGATAAAATTTGATGTCACAGACTCGGTATGTGTAATTTATTTTTGGTTATCAATGTAATTATGAGTAGATCAACGTTTACTTTGCAGCAATGTATTGCCTCATTTGCCTGCAATCCAGGTTCGAAACGCAATGTGGCCGAATTTCAAAATACGAAACTTCCAATAACCGCGCATTGCTTAAGCATTCTACCGGTAGTTTCATGCTCAACATGTCATGTACATTTCCTATAATCATTTTGAACCGGAATTTCAACAACAAAAAGTTTTCAATTTCTTGCGAAAATCCCTGATGGTTAGCCTTACTTATTTTGAACGGATAAAATTTGATGTCACAGACTCGGTATGTGTAATTTATTTTTGGTTATCAATGTAATTATGAGTAGATCAACGTTTACTTTGCAGCAATGTATTGCCTCATTTGCCTGCAATCCAGGTTCGAAACGCAATGTGGCCGAATTTCAAAATACGAAACTTCCAATAACCGCGCATTGCTTAAGCATTCTACCGGTAGTTTCATGCTCAACATGTCATGTACATTTCCTATAATCATTTTGAACCGGAATTTCAACAACAAAAAGTTTTCAATTTCTTGCGAAAATCCCTGATGGTTAGCCTTACTTATTTTGAACGGATAAAATTTGATGTCACAGACTCGGTATGTGTCATTTATTTTTGGATATCAATGTAATTATGAGTAGATCAACGTTTACTTTGCAGCAATATATTGCCTCATTTGCCTGCAATCCAGGTTCGAAACGCAATGTGGCCGAATTTCAAAATACGAAACTTCCAATAACCGCGCATTGCTTAAGCATTCTACCGGTAGTTTCATGCCCAACATGTCATGTACATTACCTATAATCATTTTGAACCGGAATTTCAACAACAAAAAGTTTTCAATTTCTTGCGAAAATCCCTGATGGTTAGCCTTACTTATTTTGAACGGATAAAATTTGATGTCACAGACTCGGTATGTGTAATTTATTTTTGGTTATCAATGTAATTATGAGTAGATCAACGTTTACTTTGCAGCAATATATTGCCTCATTTGCCTGCAATCCAGGTTGGAAACGCAATGTGGCCGAATTTCAAAATACGAAACTTCCAATAACCGCGCATTGCTTAAGCATTCTACCGGTAGTTTCATGCCCAACATGTCATGTACATTACCTATAATCATTTTGAACCGGAATTTCAACAACAAAAAGTTTTCAATTTCTTGCGAAAATCCCTGATGGTTAGCCTTACTTATTTTGAACGGATAAAATTTGATGTCACAGACTCGGTATGTGTAATTTATTTTTGGTTATCAATGTAATTATGAGTAGATCAACGTTTACTTTGCAGCAATATATTGCCTCATTTGCCTGCAATCCAGGTTCGAAACGCAATGTGGCCGAATTTCAAAATACGAAACTTCCAATAACCGCGCATTGCTTAAGCATTCTACCGGTAGTTTCATGCTCAACATGTCATGTACATTACCTATAATCATTTTGAACCGGAATTTCAACAACAAAAAGTTTTCAATTTCTTGCGAAAATCCCTGATGGTTAGCCTTACTTATTTTGAACGGATAAAATTTGATGTCACAGACTCGGTATGTGTAATTTATTTTTGGTTATCAATGTAATTATGAGTAGATCAACGTTTAATTTGCTGTAATGTATTACCTCATTTGCCTGCAATCCAGGTTCGAAACGCAATGTGGCCGAATTTCAAAATACGAAACTTCCAATAACCGCGCATTGCTTAAGCATTCTACCGGTAGTTTCATGCTCAACATGTCATGTACATTACCTATAATCATTTTGAACCGGAATTTCAACAACAAAAAGTTTTCAATTTCTTGCGAAAATCCCTGATGGTTAGCCTTACTTATTTTGAACGGATAAAATTTGATGTCACAGACTCGGTATGTGTCATTTATTTTTGGTTATCAATGTAATTATGAGTAGATCAACGTTTAATTTGCTGTAATGTATTACCTCATTTGCCTGCAATCCAGGTTCGAAACGCAATGTGGCCGAATTTCAAAATACGAAACTTCCAATAACCGCGCATTGCTTAAGCATTCTACCGGTAGTTTCATGCTCAACATGTCATGTACATTACCTATAATCATTTTCAACCGGAATTTCAACAACAAAAAGTTTTCAATTTCTTGCGAAAATCCCTGATGGTTAGCCTTACTTATTTTGAACGGATAAAATTTGATGTCACAGACTCGGTATGTGTAATTTATTTTTGGTTATCAATGTAATTATGAGTAGATCAACGTTTACTTTGCAGCAATGTATTGCCTCATTTGCCTGCAATCCAGGTTCGAAACGCAATGTGGCCGAATTTCAAAATACGAAACTTCCAATAACCGCGCATTGCTTAAGCATTCTACCGGTAGTTTCATGCTCAACATGTCATGTACATTTCCTATAATCATTTTGAACCGGAATTTCAACAACAAAAAGTTTTCAATTTCTTGCGAAAATCCCTGATGGTTAGCCTTACTTATTTTGAACGGATAAAATTTGATGTCACAGACTCGGTATGTGTCATTTATTTTTGGATATCAATGTAATTATGAGTAGATCAACGTTTACTTTGCAGCAATATATTGCCTCATTTGCCTGCAATCCAGGTTGGAAACGCAATGTGGCCGAATTTCAAAATACGAAACTTCCAATAACCGCGCATTGCTTAAGCATTCTACCGGTAGTTTCATGCCCAACATGTCATGTACATTACCTATAATCATTTTGAACCGGAATTTCAACAACAAAAAGTTTTCAATTTCTTGCGAAAATCCCTGATGGTTAGCCTTACTTATTTTGAACGGATAAAATTTGATGTCACAGACTCGGTATGTGTAATTTATTTTTGGTTATCAATGTAATTATGAGTAGATCAACGTTTACTTTGCAGCAATATATTGCCTCATTTGCCTGCAATCCAGGTTGGAAACGCAATGTGGCCGAATTTCAAAATACGAAACTTCCAATAACCGCGCATTGCTTAAGCATTCTACCGGTAGTTTCATGCCCAACATGTCATGTACATTACCTATAATCATTTTGAACCGGAATTTCAACAACAAAAAGTTTTCAATTTCTTGCGAAAATCCCTGATGGTTAGCCTTACTTATTTTGAACGGATAAAATTTGATGTCACAGACTCGGTATGTGTAATTTATTTTTGGTTATCAATGTAATTATGAGTAGATCAACGTTTACTTTGCAGCAATATATTGCCTCATTTGCCTGCAATCCAGGTTCGAAACGCAATGTGGCCGAATTTCAAAATACGAAACTTCCAATAACCGCGCATTGCTTAAGCATTCTACCGGTAGTTTCATGCTCAACATGTCATGTACATTACCTATAATCATTTTGAACCGGAATTTCAACAACAAAAAGTTTTCAATTTCTTGCGAAAATCCCTGATGGTTAGCCTTACTTATTTTGAACGGATAAAATTTGATGTCACAGACTCGGTATGTGTAATTTATTTTTGGTTATCAATGTAATTATGAGTAGATCAACGTTTAATTTGCTGTAATGTATTACCTCATTTGCCTGCAATCCAGGTTCGAAACGCAATGTGGCCGAATTTCAAAATACGAAACTTCCAATAACCGCGCATTGCTTAAGCATTCTACCGGTAGTTTCATGCTCAACATGTCATGTACATTACCTATAATCATTTTGAACCGGAATTTCAACAACAAAAAGTTTTCAATTTCTTGCGAAAATCCCTGATGGTTAGCCTTACTTATTTTGAACGGATAAAATTTGATGTCACAGACTCGGTATGTGTCATTTATTTTTGGTTATCAATGTAATTATGAGTAGATCAACGTTTAATTTGCTGTAATGTATTACCTCATTTGCCTGCAATCCAGGTTCGAAACGCAATGTGGCCGAATTTCAAAATACGAAACTTCCAATAACCGCGCATTGCTTAAGCATTCTACCGGTAGTTTCATGCTCAACATGTCATGTACATTACCTATAATCATTTTCAACCGGAATTTCAACAACAAAAAGTTTTCAATTTCTTGCGAAAATCCCTGATGGTTAGCCTTACTTATTTTGAACGGATAAAATTTGATGTCACAGACTCGGTATGTGTAATTTATTTTTGGTTATCAATGTAATTATGAGTAGATCAACGTTTACTTTGCAGCAATGTATTGCCTCATTTGCCTGCAATCCAGGTTCGAAACGCAATGTGGCCGAATTTCAAAATACGAAACTTCCAATAACCGCGCATTGCTTAAGCATTCTACCGGTAGTTTCATGCTCAACATGTCATGTACATTACCTATAATCATTTTGAACCGGAATTTCAACAACAAAAAGTTTTCAATTTCTTGCGAAAATCCCTGATGGTTAGCCTTACTTATTTTGAACGGATAAAATTTGATGTCACAGACTCGGTATGTGTCATTTATTTTTGGTTATCAATGTAATTATGAGTAGATCAAAGTTTACTTTGCAGCAATATATTGCCTCATTTGCCTGCAATCCAGGTTCGAAACGCAATGTGGCCGAATTTCAAAATACGAAACTTCCAATAACCGCGCATTGCTTAAGCATTCTACCGGTAGTTTCATGCTCAACATGTCATGTACATTAGCTATAATCATTTTCAACCGGAATTTCAACAACAAAAAGTTTTCAATTTCTTGCGAAAATCCCTGATGGTTAGCCTTACTTATTTTGAACGGATAAAATTTGATGTCACAGACTCGGTATGTGTAATTTATTTTTGGTTATCAATGTAATTATGAGTAGATCAACGTTTACTTTGCAGCAATGTATTGCCTCATTTGCCTGCAATCCAGGTTCGAAACGCAATGTGGCCGAATTTCAAAATACGAAACTTCCAATAACCGCGCATTGCTTAAGCATTCTACCGGTAGTTTCATGCTCAACATGTCATGTACATTTCCTATAATCATTTTGAACCGGAATTTCAACAACAAAAAGTTTTCAATTTCTTGCGAAAATCCCTGATGGTTAGCCTTACTTATTTTGAACGGATAAAATTTGATGTCACAGACTCGGTATGTGTCATTTATTTTTGGATATCAATGTAATTATGAGTAGATCAACGTTTACTTTGCAGCAATATATTGCCTCATTTGCCTGCAATCCAGGTTCGAAACGCAATGTGGCCGAATTTCAAAATACGAAACTTCCAATAACCGCGCATTGCTTAAGCATTCTACCGGTAGTTTCATGCCCAACATGTCATGTACATTACCTATAATCATTTTGAACCGGAATTTCAACAACAAAAAGTTTTCAATTTCTTGCGAAAATCCCTGATGGTTAGCCTTACTTATTTTGAACGGATAAAATTTGATGTCACAGACTCGGTATGTGTAATTTATTTTTGGTTATCAATGTAATTATGAGTAGATCAACGTTTACTTTGCAGCAATATATTGCCTCATTTGCCTGCAATCCAGGTTGGAAACGCAATGTGGCCGAATTTCAAAATACGAAACTTCCAATAACCGCGCATTGCTTAAGCATTCTACCGGTAGTTTCATGCCCAACATGTCATGTACATTACCTATAATCATTTTGAACCGGAATTTCAACAACAAAAAGTTTTCAATTTCTTGCGAAAATCCCTGATGGTTAGCCTTACTTATTTTGAACGGATAAAATTTGATGTCACAGACTCGGTATGTGTAATTTATTTTTGGTTATCAATGTAATTATGAGTAGATCAACGTTTACTTTGCAGCAATATATTGCCTCATTTGCCTGCAATCCAGGTTCGAAACGCAATGTGGCCGAATTTCAAAATACGAAACTTCCAATAACCGCGCATTGCTTAAGCATTCTACCGGTAGTTTCATGCTCAACATGTCATGTACATTACCTATAATCATTTTGAACCGGAATTTCAACAACAAAAAGTTTTCAATTTCTTGCGAAAATCCCTGATGGTTAGCCTTACTTATTTTGAACGGATAAAATTTGATGTCACAGACTCGGTATGTGTAATTTATTTTTGGTTATCAATGTAATTATGAGTAGATCAACGTTTAATTTGCTGTAATGTATTACCTCATTTGCCTGCAATCCAGGTTCGAAACGCAATGTGGCCGAATTTCAAAATACGAAACTTCCAATAACCGCGCATTGCTTAAGCATTCTACCGGTAGTTTCATGCTCAACATGTCATGTACATTACCTATAATCATTTTGAACCGGAATTTCAACAACAAAAAGTTTTCAATTTCTTGCGAAAATCCCTGATGGTTAGCCTTACTTATTTTGAACGGATAAAATTTGATGTCACAGACTCGGTATGTGTCATTTATTTTTGGTTATCAATGTAATTATGAGTAGATCAACGTTTAATTTGCTGTAATGTATTACCTCATTTGCCTGCAATCCAGGTTCGAAACGCAATGTGGCCGAATTTCAAAATACGAAACTTCCAATAACCGCGCATTGCTTAAGCATTCTACCGGTAGTTTCATGCTCAACATGTCATGTACATTACCTATAATCATTTTCAACCGGAATTTCAACAACAAAAAGTTTTCAATTTCTTGCGAAAATCCCTGATGGTTAGCCTTACTTATTTTGAACGGATAAAATTTGATGTCACAGACTCGGTATGTGTAATTTATTTTTGGTTATCAATGTAATTATGAGTAGATCAACGTTTACTTTGCAGCAATGTATTGCCTCATTTGCCTGCAATCCAGGTTCGAAACGCAATGTGGCCGAATTTCAAAATACGAAACTTCCAATAACCGCGCATTGCTTAAGCATTCTACCGGTAGTTTCATGCTCAACATGTCATGTACATTTCCTATAATCATTTTGAACCGGAATTTCAACAACAAAAAGTTTTCAATTTCTTGCGAAAATCCCTGATGGTTAGCCTTACTTATTTTGAACGGATAAAATTTGATGTCACAGACTCGGTATGTGTCATTTATTTTTGGATATCAATGTAATTATGAGTAGATCAACGTTTACTTTGCAGCAATATATTGCCTCATTTGCCTGCAATCCAGGTTCGAAACGCAATGTGGCCGAATTTCAAAATACGAAACTTCCAATAACCGCGCATTGCTTAAGCATTCTACCGGTAGTTTCATGCCCAACATGTCATGTACATTACCTATAATCATTTTGAACCGGAATTTCAACAACAAAAAGTTTTCAATTTCTTGCGAAAATCCCTGATGGTTAGCCTTACTTATTTTGAACGGATAAAATTTGATGTCACAGACTCGGTATGTGTAATTTATTTTTGGTTATCAATGTAATTATGAGTAGATCAACGTTTACTTTGCAGCAATATATTGCCTCATTTGCCTGCAATCCAGGTTCGAAACGCAATGTGGCCGAATTTCAAAATACGAAACTTCCAATAACCGCGCATTGCTTAAGCATTCTACCGGTAGTTTCATGCCCAACATGTCATGTACATTACCTATAATCATTTTGAACCGGAATTTCAACAACAAAAAGTTTTCAATTTCTTGCGAAAATCCCTGATGGTTAGCCTTACTTATTTTGAACGGATAAAATTTGATGTCACAGACTCGGTATGTGTAATTTATTTTTGGTTATCAATGTAATTATGAGTAGATCAACGTTTACTTTGCAGCAATATATTGCCTCATTTGCCTGCAATCCAGGTTCGAAACGCAATGTGGCCGAATTTCAAAATACGAAACTTCCAATAACCGCGCATTGCTTAAGCATTCTACCGGTAGTTTCATGCTCAACATGTCATGTACATTACCTATAATCATTTTGAACCGGAATTTCAACAACAAAAAGTTTTCAATTTCTTGCGAAAATCCCTGATGGTTAGCCTTACTTATTTTGAACGGATAAAATTTGATGTCACAGACTCGGTATGTGTAATTTATTTTTGGTTATCAATGTAATTATGAGTAGATCAACGTTTAATTTGCTGTAATGTATTACCTCATTTGCCTGCAATCCAGGTTCGAAACGCAATGTGGCCGAATTTCAAAATACGAAACTTCCAATAACCGCGCATTGCTTAAGCATTCTACCGGTAGTTTCATGCTCAACATGTCATGTACATTACCTATAATCATTTTGAACCGGAATTTCAACAACAAAAAGTTTTCAATTTCTTGCGAAAATCCCTGATGGTTAGCCTTACTTATTTTGAACGGATAAAATTTGATGTCACAGACTCGGTATGTGTAATTTATTTTTGGTTATCAATGTAATTATGAGTAGATCAACGTTTACTTTGCAGCAATATATTGCCTCATTTGCCTGCAATCCAGGTTCGAAACGCAATGTGGCCGAATTTCAAAATACGAAACTTCCAATAACCGCGCATTGCTTAAGCATTCTACCGGTAGTTTCATGCTCAACATGTCATGTACATTACCTATAATCATTTTCAACCGGAATTTCAACAACAAAAAGTTTTCAATTTCTTGCGAAAATCCCTGATGGTTAGCCTTACTTATTTTGAACGGATAAAATTTGATGTCACAGATTCGGTATGTGTCATTTATTTTTGGTTATCAATGTAATTATGAGTGGATCAACGTTTTATTTGCTGTAATGTATTGCCTCATTTGCCTGCAATCCAGGTTCGAAACGCAATGTGGCCGAATTTCAAAATACGAAACTTCCAATAACCGCGCATTGCTTAAGCATTCTACCGGTAGTTTCATGCCCAACATGTCATGTACATTACCTATAATCATTTTGAACCGGAATTTCAACAACAAAAAGTTTTCAATTTCTTGCGAAAATCCCTGATGGTTAGCCTTACTTATTTTGAACGGATAAAATTTGATGTCACAGATTCGGTATTTGTCATTTATTTTTGGTTATCAATGTAATTATGAGTAGATCAACGTTTACTTTGCAGCAATATATTGCCTCATTTGCCTGCAATCCAGGTTCGAAACGCAATGTGGCCGAATTTCAAAATACGAAACTTCCAATAACCGCGCATTGTTTAAGCATTCTACCGGTAGTTTCATGCTCAACATGTCATGTACATTACCTATAATCATTTTGAACCGGAATTTCAACAACAAAAAGTTTTCAATTTCTTGCGAAAATCCCTGATGGCTAGCCTTACTTATTTTGAACGGATAAAATTTGATGTCACAGACTCGGTATGTGTCATTTATTTTTGGTTATCAATGTAATTATGAGTAGATCAACGTTTAATTTGCTGTAATGTATTACCTCATTTGCCTGCAATCCAGGTTCGAAACGCAATGTGGCCGAATTTCAAAATACGAAACTTCCAATAACCGCGCATTGCTTAAGCATTCTACCGGTAGTTTCATGCTCAACATGTCGTGTACATTACCTATAATCATTTTGAACCGGAATTTCAACAACAAAAAGTTTTCAATTTCTTGCGAAAATCCCTGATGGTTAGCCTTACTTATTTTGAACGGATAAAATTTGATGTCACAGATTCGGTATGTGTCATTTATTTTTGGTTATCAATGTAATTATGAGTAGATCAACGTTTACTTTGCAGCAATATATTGCCTCATTTGCCTGCAATCCAGGTTGGAAACGCAATGTGGCCGAATTTCAAAATACGAAACTTCCAATAACCGCGCATTGCTTAAGCATTCTACCGGTAGTTTCATGCCCAACATGTCATGTACATTACCTATAATCATTTTGAACCGGAATTTCAACAACAAAAAGTTTTCAATTTCTTGCGAAAATCCCTGATGGTTAGCCTTACTTATTTTGAACGGATAAAATTTGATGTCACAGACTCGGTATGTGTAATTTATTTTTGGTTATCAATGTAATTATGAGTAGATCAACGTTTACTTTGCAGCAATATATTGCCTCATTTGCCTGCAATCCAGGTTCGAAACGCAATGTGGCCGAATTTCAAAATACGAAACTTCCAATAACCGCGCATTGCTTAAGCATTCTACCGGTAGTTTCATGCTCAACATGTCATGTACATTACCTATAATCATTTTGAACCGGAATTTCAACAACAAAAAGTTTTCAATTTCTTGCGAAAATCCCTGATGGTTAGCCTTACTTATTTTGAACGGATAAAATTTGATGTCACAGACTCGGTATGTGTAATTTATTTTTGGTTATCAATGTAATTATGAGTAGATCAACGTTTAATTTGCTGTAATGTATTACCTCATTTGCCTGCAATCCAGGTTCGAAACGCAATGTGGCCGAATTTCAAAATACGAAACTTCCAATAACCGCGCATTGCTTAAGCATTCTACCGGTAGTTTCATGCTCAACATGTCATGTACATTACCTATAATCATTTTGAACCGGAATTTCAACAACAAAAAGTTTTCAATTTCTTGCGAAAATCCCTGATGGTTAGCCTTACTTATTTTGAACGGATAAAATTTGATGTCACAGACTCGGTATGTGTCATTTATTTTTGGTTATCAATGTAATTATGAGTAGATCAACGTTTAATTTGCTGTAATGTATTACCTCATTTGCCTGCAATCCAGGTTCGAAACGCAATGTGGCCGAATTTCAAAATACGAAACTTCCAATAACCGCGCATTGCTTAAGCATTCTACCGGTAGTTTCATGCTCAACATGTCATGTACATTACCTATAATCATTTTCAACCGGAATTTCAACAACAAAAAGTTTTCAATTTCTTGCGAAAATCCCTGATGGTTAGCCTTACTTATTTTGAACGGATAAAATTTGATGTCACAGACTCGGTATGTGTAATTTATTTTTGGTTATCAATGTAATTATGAGTAGATCAACGTTTACTTTGCAGCAATGTATTGCCTCATTTGCCTGCAATCCAGGTTCGAAACGCAATGTGGCCGAATTTCAAAATACGAAACTTCCAATAACCGCGCATTGCTTAAGCATTCTACCGGTAGTTTCATGCTCAACATGTCATGTACATTTCCTATAATCATTTTGAACCGGAATTTCAACAACAAAAAGTTTTCAATTTCTTGCGAAAATCCCTGATGGTTAGCCTTACTTATTTTGAACGGATAAAATTTGATGTCACAGACTCGGTATGTGTCATTTATTTTTGGATATCAATGTAATTATGAGTAGATCAACGTTTACTTTGCAGCAATATATTGCCTCATTTGCCTGCAATCCAGGTTGGAAACGCAATGTGGCCGAATTTCAAAATACGAAACTTCCAATAACCGCGCATTGCTTAAGCATTCTACCGGTAGTTTCATGCCCAACATGTCATGTACATTACCTATAATCATTTTGAACCGGAATTTCAACAACAAAAAGTTTTCAATTTCTTGCGAAAATCCCTGATGGTTAGCCTTACTTATTTTGAACGGATAAAATTTGATGTCACAGACTCGGTATGTGTAATTTATTTTTGGTTATCAATGTAATTATGAGTAGATCAACGTTTACTTTGCAGCAATATATTGCCTCATTTGCCTGCAATCCAGGTTCGAAACGCAATGTGGCCGAATTTCAAAATACGAAACTTCCAATAACCGCGCATTGCTTAAGCATTCTACCGGTAGTTTCATGCTCAACATGTCATGTACATTACCTATAATCATTTTCAACCGGAATTTCAACAACAAAAAGTTTTCAATTTCTTGCGAAAATCCCTGATGGTTAGCCTTACTTATTTTGAACGGATAAAATTTGATGTCACAGATTCGGTATGTGTCATTTATTTTTGGTTATCAATGTAATTATGAGTGGATCAACGTTTTATTTGCTGTAATGTATTGCCTCATTTGCCTGCAATCCAGGTTCGAAACGCAATGTGGCCGAATTTCAAAATACGAAACTTCCAATAACCGCGCATTGCTTAAGCATTCTACCGGTAGTTTCATGCCCAACATGTCATGTACATTACCTATAATCATTTTGAACCGGAATTTCAACAACAAAAAGTTTTCAATTTCTTGCGAAAATCCCTGATGGTTAGCCTTACTTATTTTGAACGGATAAAATTTGATGTCACAGATTCGGTATTTGTCATTTATTTTTGGTTATCAATGTAATTATGAGTAGATCAACGTTTACTTTGCAGCAATATATTGCCTCATTTGCCTGCAATCCAGGTTCGAAACGCAATGTGGCCGAATTTCAAAATACGAAACTTCCAATAACCGCGCATTGTTTAAGCATTCTACCGGTAGTTTCATGCTCAACATGTCATGTACATTACCTATAATCATTTTGAACCGGAATTTCAACAACAAAAAGTTTTCAATTTCTTGCGAAAATCCCTGATGGTTAGCCTTACTTATTTTGAACGGATAAAATTTGATGTCACAGATTCGGTATTTGTCATTTATTTTTGGTTATCAATGTAATTATGAGTAGATCAACGTTTACTTTGCAGCAATGTATTGCCTCATTTGCCTGCAATCCAGGTTCGAAACGCAATGTGGACGAATTTCAAAATACGAAACTTCCAATAACCGCGCATTGCTTAAGCATTCTACCGGTAGTTTCATGCTCAACATGTCATGTACATTACCTATAATCATTTTGAACCGGAATTTCAACAACAAAAAGTTTTCAATTTCTTGCGAAAATCCCTGATGGTTAGCCTTACTTATTTTGAACGGATAAAATTTGATGTCACAGATTCGGTATTTGTCATTTATTTTTGGTTATCAATGTAATTATGAGTAGATCAACGTTTACTTTGCAGCAATATATTGCCTCATTTGCCTGCAATCCAGGTTGGAAACGCAATGTGGCCGAATTTCAAAATACGAAACTTCCAATAACCGCGCATTGCTTAAGCATTCTACCGGTAGTTTCATGCCCAACATGTCATGTACATTACCTATAATCATTTTGAACCGGAATTTCAACAACAAAAAGTTTTCAATTTCTTGCGAAAATCCCTGATGGTTAGCCTTACTTATTTTGAACGGATAAAATTTGATGTCACAGACTCGGTATGTGTAATTTATTTTTGGTTATCAATGTAATTATGAGTAGATCAACGTTTACTTTGCAGCAATATATTGCCTCATTTGCCTGCAATCCAGGTTCGAAACGCAATGTGGCCGAATTTCAAAATACGAAACTTCCAATAACCGCGCATTGCTTAAGCATTCTACCGGTAGTTTCATGCTCAACATGTCATGTACATTACCTATAATCATTTTGAACCGGAATTTCAACAACAAAAAGTTTTCAATTTCTTGCGAAAATCCCTGATGGTTAGCCTTACTTATTTTGAACGGATAAAATTTGATGTCACAGACTCGGTATGTGTAATTTATTTTTGGTTATCAATGTAATTATGAGTAGATCAACGTTTAATTTGCTGTAATGTATTACCTCATTTGCCTGCAATCCAGGTTCGAAACGCAATGTGGCCGAATTTCAAAATACGAAACTTCCAATAACCGCGCATTGCTTAAGCATTCTACCGGTAGTTTCATGCTCAACATGTCATGTACATTACCTATAATCATTTTGAACCGGAATTTCAACAACAAAAAGTTTTCAATTTCTTGCGAAAATCCCTGATGGTTAGCCTTACTTATTTTGAACGGATAAAATTTGATGTCACAGACTCGGTATGTGTCATTTATTTTTGGTTATCAATGTAATTATGAGTAGATCAACGTTTAATTTGCTGTAATGTATTACCTCATTTGCCTGCAATCCAGGTTCGAAACGCAATGTGGCCGAATTTCAAAATACGAAACTTCCAATAACCGCGCATTGCTTAAGCATTCTACCGGTAGTTTCATGCTCAACATGTCATGTACATTACCTATAATCATTTTCAACCGGAATTTCAACAACAAAAAGTTTTCAATTTCTTGCGAAAATCCCTGATGGTTAGCCTTACTTATTTTGAACGGATAAAATTTGATGTCACAGACTCGGTATGTGTAATTTATTTTTGGTTATCAATGTAATTATGAGTAGATCAACGTTTACTTTGCAGCAATGTATTGCCTCATTTGCCTGCAATCCAGGTTCGAAACGCAATGTGGCCGAATTTCAAAATACGAAACTTCCAATAACCGCGCATTGCTTAAGCATTCTACCGGTAGTTTCATGCTCAACATGTCATGTACATTTCCTATAATCATTTTGAACCGGAATTTCAACAACAAAAAGTTTTCAATTTCTTGCGAAAATCCCTGATGGTTAGCCTTACTTATTTTGAACGGATAAAATTTGATGTCACAGACTCGGTATGTGTCATTTATTTTTGGATATCAATGTAATTATGAGTAGATCAACGTTTACTTTGCAGCAATATATTGCCTCATTTGCCTGCAATCCAGGTTGGAAACGCAATGTGGCCGAATTTCAAAATACGAAACTTCCAATAACCGCGCATTGCTTAAGCATTCTACCGGTAGTTTCATGCCCAACATGTCATGTACATTACCTATAATCATTTTGAACCGGAATTTCAACAACAAAAAGTTTTCAATTTCTTGCGAAAATCCCTGATGGTTAGCCTTACTTATTTTGAACGGATAAAATTTGATGTCACAGACTCGGTATGTGTAATTTATTTTTGGTTATCAATGTAATTATGAGTAGATCAACGTTTACTTTGCAGCAATATATTGCCTCATTTGCCTGCAATCCAGGTTCGAAACGCAATGTGGCCGAATTTCAAAATACGAAACTTCCAATAACCGCGCATTGCTTAAGCATTCTACCGGTAGTTTCATGCTCAACATGTCATGTACATTACCTATAATCATTTTCAACCGGAATTTCAACAACAAAAAGTTTTCAATTTCTTGCGAAAATCCCTGATGGTTAGCCTTACTTATTTTGAACGGATAAAATTTGATGTCACAGATTCGGTATGTGTCATTTATTTTTGGTTATCAATGTAATTATGAGTGGATCAACGTTTTATTTGCTGTAATGTATTGCCTCATTTGCCTGCAATCCAGGTTCGAAACGCAATGTGGCCGAATTTCAAAATACGAAACTTCCAATAACCGCGCATTGCTTAAGCATTCTACCGGTAGTTTCATGCCCAACATGTCATGTACATTACCTATAATCATTTTGAACCGGAATTTCAACAACAAAAAGTTTTCAATTTCTTGCGAAAATCCCTGATGGTTAGCCTTACTTATTTTGAACGGATAAAATTTGATGTCACAGATTCGGTATTTGTCATTTATTTTTGGTTATCAATGTAATTATGAGTAGATCAACGTTTACTTTGCAGCAATATATTGCCTCATTTGCCTGCAATCCAGGTTGGAAACGCAATGTGGCCGAATTTCAAAATACGAAACTTCCAATAACCGCGCATTGCTTAAGCATTCTACCGGTAGTTTCATGCCCAACATGTCATGTACATTACCTATAATCATTTTGAACCGGAATTTCAACAACAAAAAGTTTTCAATTTCTTGCGAAAATCCCTGATGGTTAGCCTTACTTATTTTGAACGGATAAAATTTGATGTCACAGACTCGGTATGTGTAATTTATTTTTGGTTATCAATGTAATTATGAGTAGATCAACGTTTACTTTGCAGCAATATATTGCCTCATTTGCCTGCAATCCAGGTTCGAAACGCAATGTGGCCGAATTTCAAAATACGAAACTTCCAATAACCGCGCATTGCTTAAGCATTCTACCGGTAGTTTCATGCTCAACATGTCATGTACATTACCTATAATCATTTTGAACCGGAATTTCAACAACAAAAAGTTTTCAATTTCTTGCGAAAATCCCTGATGGTTAGCCTTACTTATTTTGAACGGATAAAATTTGATGTCACAGACTCGGTATGTGTAATTTATTTTTGGTTATCAATGTAATTATGAGTAGATCAACGTTTAATTTGCTGTAATGTATTACCTCATTTGCCTGCAATCCAGGTTCGAAACGCAATGTGGCCGAATTTCAAAATACGAAACTTCCAATAACCGCGCATTGCTTAAGCATTCTACCGGTAGTTTCATGCTCAACATGTCATGTACATTACCTATAATCATTTTGAACCGGAATTTCAACAACAAAAAGTTTTCAATTTCTTGCGAAAATCCCTGATGGTTAGCCTTACTTATTTTGAACGGATAAAATTTGATGTCACAGACTCGGTATGTGTCATTTATTTTTGGTTATCAATGTAATTATGAGTAGATCAACGTTTAATTTGCTGTAATGTATTACCTCATTTGCCTGCAATCCAGGTTCGAAACGCAATGTGGCCGAATTTCAAAATACGAAACTTCCAATAACCGCGCATTGCTTAAGCATTCTACCGGTAGTTTCATGCTCAACATGTCATGTACATTACCTATAATCATTTTCAACCGGAATTTCAACAACAAAAAGTTTTCAATTTCTTGCGAAAATCCCTGATGGTTAGCCTTACTTATTTTGAACGGATAAAATTTGATGTCACAGACTCGGTATGTGTAATTTATTTTTGGTTATCAATGTAATTATGAGTAGATCAACGTTTACTTTGCAGCAATGTATTGCCTCATTTGCCTGCAATCCAGGTTCGAAACGCAATGTGGCCGAATTTCAAAATACGAAACTTCCAATAACCGCGCATTGCTTAAGCATTCTACCGGTAGTTTCATGCTCAACATGTCATGTACATTACCTATAATCATTTTCAACCGGAATTTCAACAACAAAAAGTTTTCAATTTCTTGCGAAAATCCCTGATGGTTAGCCTTACTTATTTTGAACGGATAAAATTTGATGTCACAGACTCGGTATGTGTCATTTATTTTTGGATATCAATGTAATTATGAGTAGATCAACGTTTACTTTGCAGCAATATATTGCCTCATTTGCCTGCAATCCAGGTTGGAAACGCAATGTGGCCGAATTTCAAAATACGAAACTTCCAATAACCGCGCATTGCTTAAGCATTCTACCGGTAGTTTCATGCCCAACATGTCATGTACATTACCTATAATCATTTTGAACCGGAATTTCAACAACAAAAAGTTTTCAATTTCTTGCGAAAATCCCTGATGGTTAGCCTTACTTATTTTGAACGGATAAAATTTGATGTCACAGACTCGGTATGTGTAATTTATTTTTGGTTATCAATGTAATTATGAGTAGATCAACGTTTACTTTGCAGCAATATATTGCCTCATTTGCCTGCAATCCAGGTTCGAAACGCAATGTGGCCGAATTTCAAAATACGAAACTTCCAATAACCGCGCATTGCTTAAGCATTCTACCGGTAGTTTCATGCTCAACATGTCATGTACATTACCTATAATCATTTTCAACCGGAATTTCAACAACAAAAAGTTTTCAATTTCTTGCGAAAATCCCTGATGGTTAGCCTTACTTATTTTGAACGGATAAAATTTGATGTCACAGATTCGGTATGTGTCATTTATTTTTGGTTATCAATGTAATTATGAGTGGATCAACGTTTTATTTGCTGTAATGTATTGCCTCATTTGCCTGCAATCCAGGTTCGAAACGCAATGTGGCCGAATTTCAAAATACGAAACTTCCAATAACCGCGCATTGCTTAAGCATTCTACCGGTAGTTTCATGCCCAACATGTCATGTACATTACCTATAATCATTTTGAACCGGAATTTCAACAACAAAAAGTTTTCAATTTCTTGCGAAAATCCCTGATGGTTAGCCTTACTTATTTTGAACGGATAAAATTTGATGTCACAGATTCGGTATTTGTCATTTATTTTTGGTTATCAATGTAATTATGAGTAGATCAACGTTTACTTTGCAGCAATATATTGCCTCATTTGCCTGCAATCCAGGTTCGAAACGCAATGTGGCCGAATTTCAAAATACGAAACTTCCAATAACCGCGCATTGTTTAAGCATTCTACCGGTAGTTTCATGCTCAACATGTCATGTACATTACCTATAATCATTTTGAACCGGAATTTCAACAACAAAAAGTTTTCAATTTCTTGCGAAAATCCCTGATGGCTAGCCTTACTTATTTTGAACGGATAAAATTTGATGTCACAGACTCGGTATGTGTCATTTATTTTTGGTTATCAATGTAATTATGAGTAGATCAACGTTTAATTTGCTGTAATGTATTACCTCATTTGCCTGCAATCCAGGTTCGAAACGCAATGTGGCCGAATTTCAAAATACGAAACTTCCAATAACCGCGCATTGCTTAAGCATTCTACCGGTAGTTTCATGCTCAACATGTCGTGTACATTACCTATAATCATTTTGAACCGGAATTTCAACAACAAAAAGTTTTCAATTTCTTGCGAAAATCCCTGATGGTTAGCCTTACTTATTTTGAACGGATAAAATTTGATGTCACAGATTCGGTATGTGTCATTTATTTTTGGTTATCAATGTAATTATGAGTAGATCAACGTTTACTTTGCAGCAATGTATTGCCTCATTTGCCTGCAATCCAGGTTCGAAACGCAATGTGGACGAATTTCAAAATACGAAACTTCCAATAACCGCGCATTGCTTAAGCATTCTACCGGTAGTTTCATGCTCAACATGTCATGTACATTACCTATAATCATTTTGAACCGGAATTTCAACAACAAAAAGTTTTCAATTTCTTGCGAAAATCCCTGATGGTTAGCCTTACTTATTTTGAACGGATAAAATTTGATGTCACAGATTCGGTATTTGTCATTTATTTTTGGTTATCAATGTAATTATGAGTAGATCAACGTTTACTTTGCAGCAATATATTGCCTCATTTGCCTGCAATCCAGGTTCGAAACGCAATGTGGCCGAATTTCAAAATACGAAACTTCCAATAACCGCGCATTGTTTAAGCATTCTACCGGTAGTTTCATGCTCAACATGTCATGTACATTACCTATAATCATTTTCAACCGGAATTTCAACAACAAAAAGTTTTCAATTTCTTGCGAAAATCCCTGATGGTTAGCCTTACTTATTTTGAACGGATAAAATTTGATGTCACAGATTCGGTATGTGTCATTT
Source organism: Nephrotoma appendiculata (assembly GCA_947310385.1). Taxonomy (NCBI): domain Eukaryota; kingdom Metazoa; phylum Arthropoda; class Insecta; order Diptera; family Tipulidae; genus Nephrotoma; species Nephrotoma appendiculata. The sequence continues at coordinate 276,528,365 of OX371223.1, forward strand.
ATTTTTGGTTATCAATGTAATTATGAGTAGATCAACGTTTTATTTGCTGTAATGTATTACCTCATTTGCCTGCAATCCAGGTTCGAAACGCAATGTGGCCGAATTTCAAAATACGAAACTTCCAATAACCGCGCATTGCTTAAGCATTCTACCGGTAGTTTCATGCTCAACATGTCATGTACATTACCTATAATCATTTTGAACCGGAATTTCAACAACAAAAAGTTTTCAATTTCTTGCGAAAATCCCTGATGGTTAGCCTTACTTATTTTGAACGGATAAAATTTGATGTCACAGACTCGGTATGTGTCATTTATTTTTGGTTATCAATGTAATTATGAGTAGATCAACGTTTAATTTGCTGTAATGTATTACCTCATTTGCCTGCAATCCAGGTTCGAAACGCAATGTGGCCGAATTTCAAAATACGAAACTTCCAATAACCGCGCATTGCTTAAGCATTCTACCGGTAGTTTCATGCTCAACATGTCATGTACATTACCTATAATCATTTTGAACCGGAATTTCAACAACAAAAAGTTTTCAATTTCTTGCGAAAATCCCTGATGGTTAGCCTTACTTATTTTGAACGGATAAAATTTGATGTCACAGACTCGGTATGTGTCATTTATTTTTGGTTATCAATGTAATTATGAGTAGATCAACGTTTACTTTGCAGCAATATATTGCCTCATTTGCCTGCAATCCAGGTTCGAAACGCAATGTGGCCGACTTTCAAAATACGAAACTTCCAATAACCGCGCATTGCTTAAGCATTCTACCGGTAGTTTCATGCTCAACATGTCATGTGCATTACCTATAATCATTTTGAACCGGAATTTCAACAACAAAAAGTTTTCAATTTCTTGCGAAAATCCCTGATGTTAGCCTTACTTATTTTGAACGGATAAAATTTGATGTCACAGACTCGGTATGTGTCATTTATTTTTGGTTATCAATGTAATTATGAGTAGATCAACGTTTAATTTGCTGTAATGTATTACCTCATTTGCCTGCAATCCAGGTTCGAAACGCAATGTGGCCGAATTTCAAAATACGAAACTTCCAATAACCGCGCATTGCTTAAGCATTCTACCGGTAGTTTCATGCTCAACATGTCATGTACATTACCTATAATCATTTTGAACCGGAATTTCAACAACAAAAAGTTTTCAATTTCTTGCGAAAATCCCTGATGGTTAGCCTTACTTATTTTGAACGGATAAAATTTGATGTCACAGACTCGGTATGTGTCATTTATTTTTGGTTATCAATGTAATTATGAGTAGATCAACGTTTACTTTGCTGCAATATATTGCCTCATTTGCCTGCAATCCAGGTTCGAAACGCAATGTGGCCGAATTTCAAAATACGAAACTTCCAATAATCGCGCATTGCTTAAGCATTCTACCGGTAGTTTCATGCTCAATATGTCATGTACATTACCTATAATCATTTTGAACCGGAATTTCAACAACAAAAAGTTTTCAATTTCTTGCGAAAATCCCTGGCCTTACTTATTTTGAACGGATAAAATTTGATGTCATAGTTTCGGTATTTGTCATTTATTTTTGGTTATCAATGTAATTATGAGTAGATCAACGTTTACTTTGCAGCAATATATTGCCTCATTTGCCTGCAATCCAGGTTCGAAACGCAATGTGGCCGAATTTCAAAATACGAATCTTCCAATAACCGCACATTCCTTAAGCATTCTACCGGTAGTTTCATGCTCAACATGTCATGTACATTACCTATAATCATTTTCAACCGGAATTTCAACAATAAAAAGTTTTCAATTTCTTGCGAAAATCCCTAGCCTTACTTATTTTGAACGGATAAAATTTGATGTCACAGACTCGGTATGTGTCATTTATTTTTGGATATCAATGTAATTATGAGTAGATCAACGTTTAATTTGCAGCAATATATTGCCTCATTTGCCTGCAATCCAGGTTCGAAACGCAATGTGGCCGAATTTCAAAATACGAAACTTCCAATAACCGCGCATTGCTTAAGCATTCTACCGGTAGTTTCATGCTCAATATGTCATGTACATTACCTATAATCATTTTGAACCGGAATTTCAACAACAAAAAGTTTTCAATTTCTTGCGAAAATCCCTGATGGTTAGCCTTACTTATTTTGAACGGATAAAATTTGATGTCACAGACTCGGTATGTGTCATTTATTTTTGGATATCAATGTAATTATGAGTAGATCAACGTTTAATTTGCAGCAATATATTGCCTCATTTGCCTGCAATCCAGGTTCGAAACGCAATGTGACCAAATTTCAAAATACGAAACTTCCAATAACCGCGCATTGTTTAAGCATTCTACCGGTAGTTTCATGCTCAACATGTCATGTACATTACCTATAATCATTTTGAACCGGAATTTCAACAACAAAAAGTTTTCAATTTCTTGCGAAAATCCCTGATGGTTAGCCATACTTATTTTGAACGGATAAAATTTGATGTCACAGATTCGGTATGTGTCATTTATTTTTGGTTATCAATGTAATTATGAGTAGATCAACGTTTAATTTGCTGTAATGTATTACCTCATTTGCCTGCAATCCAGGTTCGAAACGCAATGTGGCCGAATTTCAAAATACGAAACTTCCAATAACCGCGCATTGCTTAAGCATTCTACCGGTAGTTTCATGCTCAACATGTCATGTACATTACCTATAATCATTTTCAACCGGAATTTCAACAATAAAAAGTTTTCAATTTCTTGCGAAAATCCCTGATGGGTTAGCCTTACTTATTTTGAACGGATAAAATTTGATGTCACAGACTCGGTATGTGTCATTTATTTTTGGTTATCAATGTAATTATGAGTAGATCAACGTTTACTTTGCAGCAATATATTGCCTCATTTGCCTGCAATCCAGGTTCGAAACGCAATGTGGCCGAATTTCAAAATACGAATCTTCCAATAACCGCACATTCCTTAAGCATTCTACCGGTAGTTTCATGCTCAACATGTCATGTACATTACCTATAATCATTTTCAACCGGAATTTCAACAATAAAAAGTTTTCAATTTCTTGCGAAAATCCCTGATGGTTGCCTGACTTATTTTGAACGGATAAAATTTGATGTCACAGATTCGATATGTGTCATTTATTTTTGGTTATCAATGTAATTATGAGTAGATCAACGTTTACTTTGCAGCAATATATTGCCTCATTTGCCTGCAATCCAGGTTCGAAACGCAATGTGACCGAATTTCAAAATACGAAACTTCCAATAACCGCGCATTGCTTAAGCATTCTACCGGTAGTTTCATGCTCAACATGTCATGTACATTACCTATAATCATTTTGAACCGGAATTTCAACAACAAAAAGTTTTCAATTTCTTGCGAAAATCCCTGATGGTTAGCCTTACTTATTTTGAACGGATAAAATTTGATGTCACAGACTCGGTATGTGTCATTTATTTTTGGATATCAATGTAATTATGAGTAGATCAACGTTTACTTTGCAGCAATATATTGCCTCATTTGCCTGCAATCCAGGTTCGAAACGCAATGTTGCCGAATTTCAAAATACGAATCTTCCAATAACCGCACATTCCTTAAGCATTCTACCGGTAGTTTCATGCTCAACATGTCATGTACATTACCTATAATCATTTTGAACCGGAATTTCAACAACAAAAAGTTTTCAATTTCTTGCGAAAATCCCTGATGGTTAGCCTTACTTATTTTGAACGGATAAAATTTGATGTCACAGACTCGGTATGTGTCATTTATTTTTGGTTATCAATGTAATTATGAGTAGATCAAAGTTTACTTTGCAGCAATATATTGCCTCATTTGCCTGCAATCCAGGTTCGAAACGCAATGTGGCCGAATTTCAAAATACGAAACTTCCAATAACCGCGCATTGCTTAAGCATTCTACCGGTAGTTTCATGCTCAATATGTCATGTACATTACCTATAATCATTTTGAACCGGAATTTCAACAACAAAAAGTTTTCAATTTCTTGCGAAAATCCCTGATGGTTAGCCTTACTTATTTTGAACGGATAAAATTTGATGTCACAGACTCGGTATGTGTCATTTATTTTTGGATATCAATGTAATTATGAGTAGATCAACGTTTACTTTGCAGCAATATATTGCCTCATTTGCCTGCAATCCAGGTTCGAAACGCAATGTTGCCGAATTTCAAAATACGAATCTTCCAATAACCGCACATTCCTTAAGCATTCTACCGGTAGTTTCATGCTCAACATGTCATGTACATTACCTATAATCATTTTGAACCGGAATTTCAACAACAAAAAGTTTTCAATTTCTTGCGAAAATCCCTGATGGTTAGCCTTACTTATTTTGAACGGATAAAATTTGATGTCACAGACTCGGTATGTGTCATTTATTTTTGGTTATCAATGTAATTATGAGTAGATCAAAGTTTACTTTGCAGCAATATATTGCCTCATTTGCCTGCAATCCAGGTTCGAAACGCAATGTGGCCGAATTTCAAAATACGAAACTTCCAATAACCGCGCATTGCTTAAGCATTCTACCGGTAGTTTCATGCTCAACATGTCATGTACATTACCTATAATCATTTTGAACCGGAATTTCAACAACAAAAAGTTTTCAATTTCTTGCGAAAATCCCTGATGGTTAGCCTTACTTATTTTGAACGGATAAAATTTGATGTCACAGACTCGGTATGTGTCATTTATTTTTGGATATCAATGTAATTATGAGTAGATCAACGTTTACTTTGCAGCAATATATTGCCTCATTTGCCTGCAATCCAGGTTCGAAACGCAATGTGGCCGAATTTCAAAATACGAAACTTCCAATAACCGCGCATTGCTTAAGCATTCTACCGGTAGTTTCATGCTCAACATGTCATGTACATTACCTATAATCATTTTGAACCGGAATTTCAACAACAAAAAGTTTTCAATTTCTTGCGAAAATCCCTGATGGTTAGCCTTACTTATTTTGAACGGATAAAATTTGATGTCACAGACTCGGTATGTGTCATTTATTTTTGGTTATTAATGTAATTATGAGTAGATCAACGTTTACTTTGCAGCAATATATTGCCTCATTTGCCTGCAATCCAGGTTCGAAACGCAATGTGGCCGAATTTCAAAATACGAAACTTCCAATAACCGCGCATTGCTTAAGCATTCTACCGGTAGTTTCATGCTCAACATGTCATGTACATTACCTATAATCATTTTGAACCGGAATTTCAACAACAAAAAGTTTTCAATTTCTTGCGAAAATCCCTGATGGTTAGCCTTACTTATTTTGAACGGATAAAATTTGATGTCACAGATTCGGTATGTGTCATTTATTTTTGGTTATCAAAGTAATTATGAGTAGATCAACGTTTACTTTGCAGCAATATATTGCCTCATTTGCCTGCAATCCAGGTTCGAAACGCAATGTGGCCGAATTTCAAAATACGAAACTTCCAATAACCGCGCATTACTTAAGCATTCTACCGGTAGTTTCATGCTCAACATGTCATGTACATTACCTATAATCATTTTGAACCGGAATTTCAACAACAAAAAGTTTTCAATTTCTTGCGAAAATCCCTGATGGTTAGCCTTACTTATTTTGAACGGATAAAATTTGATGTCACAGACTCGGTATGTGTCATTTATTTTTGGATATCAATGTAATTATGAGTAGATCAACGTTTACTTTGCAGCAATATATTGCCTCATTTGCCTGCAATCCAGGTTCGAAACGCAATGTGGCCGAATTTCAAAATACGAAACTTCCAATAACCGCGCATTGCTTAAGCATTCTACCGGTAGTTTCATGCTCAACATGTCATGTACATTACCTATAATCATTTTGAACCGGAATTTCAACAACAAAAAGTTTTCAATTTCTTGCGAAAATCCCTGATGGTTAGCCTTACTTATTTTGAACGGATAAAATTTGATGTCACAGACTCGGTATGTGTCATTTATTTTTGGATATCAATGTAATTATGAGTAGATCAACGTTTACTTTGCAGCAATATATTGCCTCATTTGCCTGCAATCCAGGTTCGAAACGCAATGTGGCCGAATTTCAATATACGAAACTTCCAATAACCGCGCATTGCTTAAGCATTCTACCGGTAGTTTCATGCTCAACATGTCATGTACATTACCTATAATCATTTTGAACCGGAATTTCAACAACAAAAAGTTTTCAATTTCTTGCGAAAATCCCTGATGGTTAGCCTTACTTATTTTGAACGGATAAAATTTGATGTCACAGACTCGGTATGTGTCATTTATTTTTGGTTATCAATGTAATTATGAGTAGATCAACGTTTACTTTGCAGCAATATATTGCCTCATTTGCCTGCAATCCAGGTTCGAAACGCAATGTGGCCGAATTTCAAAATACGAAACTTCCAATAACCGCGCATTGCTTAAGCATTCTACCGGTAGTTTCATGCTCAACATGTCATGTACATTACCTATAATCATTTTGAACCGGAATTTCAACAACAAAAAGTTTTCAATTTCTTGCGAAAATCCCTGATGGTTAGCCTTACTTATTTTGAACGGATAAAATTTGATGTCACAGATTCGGTATGTGTCATTTATTTTTGGTTATCAAAGTAATTATGAGTAGATCAACGTTTACGTTGCAGCAATATATTGCCTCATTTGCCTGCAATCCAGGTTCGAAACGCAATGTGGCCGAATTTCAAAATACGAAACTTCCAATAACCGCGCATTGCTTAAGCATTCTACCGGTAGTTTCATGCTCAACATGTCATGTACATTACCTATAATCATTTTGAACCGGAATTTCAACAACAAAAAGTTTTCAATTTCTTGCGAAAATCCCTGATGGTTAGCCTTACTTATTTTGAACGGATAAAATTTGATGTCACAGACTCGGTATGTGTCATTTATTTTTGGTTATCAATGTAATTATGAGTAGATCAACGTTTACTTTGCAGCAATATATTGCCTCATTTGCCTGCAATCCAGGTTCGAAACGCAATGTGGCCGAATTTCAAAATACGAAACTTCCAATAACCGCGCATTGCTTAAGCATTCTACCGGTAGTTTCATGCTCAACATGTCATGTACATTACCTATAATCATTTTGAACCGGAATTTCAACAACAAAAAGTTTTCAATTTCTTGCGAAAATTCCTGATGGTTAGTTAGCCTTACTTACTTATTTTGAACGGATAAAATTTGATGTCACAGACTCGGTATGTGTCATTTATTTTTGGTTATCAATGTAATTATGAGTAGATCAACGTTTACTTTGCAGCAATATATTGCCTCATTTGCCTGCAATCCAGGTTCGAAACGCAATGTGGCCGAATTTCAAAATACGAAACTTCCAATAACCGCGCATTGCTTAAGCATTCTACCGGTAGTTTCATGCTCAACATGTCATGTACATTACCTATAATCATTTTGAACCGGAATTTCAACAACAAAAAGTTTTCAATTTCTTGCGAAAATCCCTGATGGTTAGCCTTACTTATTTTGAACGGATAAAATTTGATGTCACAGACTCGGTATGTGTCATTTATTTTTGGTTATCAATGTAATTATGAGTAGATCAACGTTTACTTTGCAGCAATATATTGCCTCATTTGCCTGCAATCCAGGTTCGAAACGCAATGTGGCCGAATTTCAAAATACGAAACTTCCAATAACCGCGCATTGCTTAAGCATTCTACCGGTAGTTTCATGCTCAACATGTCATGTACATTACCTATAATCATTTTGAACCGGAATTTCAACAACAAAAAGTTTTCAATTTCTTGCGAAAATCCCTGATGGTTAGCCTTACTTATTTTGAACGGATAAAATTTGATGTCACAGACTCGGTATGTGTCATTTATTTTTGGTTATCAATGTAATTATGAGTAGATCAACGTTTACTTTGCAGCAATATATTGCCTCATTTGCCTGCAATCCAGGTTCGAAACGACATGTGGCCGAATTTCAAAATACGAATCTTCCAATAACCGCACATTCCTTAAGCATTCTACCGGTAGTTTCATGCTCAACATGTCATGTACATTACCTATAATCATTTTGAACCGGAATTTCAACAACAAAAAGTTTTCAATTTCTTGCGAAAATCCCTGATGGTTAGCCTTACTTATTTTGAACGGATAAAATTTGATGTCACAGACTCGGTATGTGTCATTTATTTTTGGTTATTAATGTAATTATGAGTAGATCAACGTTTACTTTGCAGCAATATATTGCCTCATTTGCCTGCAATCCAGGTTCGAAACGCAATGTGGCCGAATTTCAAAATACGAAACTTCCAATAACCGCGCATTGCTTAAGCATTCTACCGGTAGTTTCATGCTCAACATGTCATGTACATTACCTATAATCATTTTGAACCGGAATTTCAACAACAAAAAGTTTTCAATTTCTTGCGAAAATCCCTGATGGTTAGCCTTACTTATTTTGAACGGATAAAATTTGATGTCACAGATTCGGTATGTGTCATTTATTTTTGGTTATCAAAGTAATTATGAGTAGATCAACGTTTACTTTGCAGCAATATATTGCCTCATTTGCCTGCAATCCAGGTTCGAAACGCAATGTGGCCGAATTTCAAAATACGAAACTTCCAATAACCGCGCATTACTTAAGCATTCTACCGGTAGTTTCATGCTCAACATGTCATGTACATTACCTATAATCATTTTGAACCGGAATTTCAACAACAAAAAGTTTTCAATTTCTTGCGAAAATCCCTGATGGTTAGCCTTACTTATTTTGAACGGATAAAATTTGATGTCACAGACTCGGTATGTGTCATTTATTTTTGGATATCAATGTAATTATGAGTAGATCAACGTTTACTTTGCAGCAATATATTGCCTCATTTGCCTGCAATCCAGGTTCGAAACGCAATGTGGCCGAATTTCAAAATACGAAACTTCCAATAACCGCGCATTGCTTAAGCATTCTACCGGTAGTTTCATGCTCAACATGTCATGTACATTACCTATAATCATTTTGAACCGGAATTTCAACAACAAAAAGTTTTCAATTTCTTGCGAAAATCCCTGATGGTTAGCCTTACTTATTTTGAACGGATAAAATTTGATGTCACAGACTCGGTATGTGTCATTTATTTTTGGATATCAATGTAATTATGAGTAGATCAACGTTTACTTTGCAGCAATATATTGCCTCATTTGCCTGCAATCCAGGTTCGAAACGCAATGTGGCCGAATTTCAATATACGAAACTTCCAATAACCGCGCATTGCTTAAGCATTCTACCGGTAGTTTCATGCTCAACATGTCATGTACATTACCTATAATCATTTTGAACCGGAATTTCAACAACAAAAAGTTTTCAATTTCTTGCGAAAATCCCTGATGGTTAGCCTTACTTATTTTGAACGGATAAAATTTGATGTCACAGACTCGGTATGTGTCATTTATTTTTGGTTATCAATGTAATTATGAGTAGATCAACGTTTACTTTGCAGCAATATATTGCCTCATTTGCCTGCAATCCAGGTTCGAAACGCAATGTGGCCGAATTTCAAAATACGAAACTTCCAATAACCGCGCATTGCTTAAGCATTCTACCGGTAGTTTCATGCTCAACATGTCATGTACATTACCTATAATCATTTTGAACCGGAATTTCAACAACAAAAAGTTTTCAATTTCTTGCGAAAATCCCTGATGGTTAGCCTTACTTATTTTGAACGGATAAAATTTGATGTCACAGATTCGGTATGTGTCATTTATTTTTGGTTATCAAAGTAATTATGAGTAGATCAACGTTTACGTTGCAGCAATATATTGCCTCATTTGCCTGCAATCCAGGTTCGAAACGCAATGTGGCCGAATTTCAAAATACGAAACTTCCAATAACCGCGCATTGCTTAAGCATTCTACCGGTAGTTTCATGCTCAACATGTCATGTACATTACCTATAATCATTTTGAACCGGAATTTCAACAACAAAAAGTTTTCAATTTCTTGCGAAAATCCCTGATGGTTAGCCTTACTTATTTTGAACGGATAAAATTTGATGTCACAGACTCGGTATGTGTCATTTATTTTTGGTTATCAATGTAATTATGAGTAGATCAACGTTTACTTTGCAGCAATATATTGCCTCATTTGCCTGCAATCCAGGTTCGAAACGCAATGTGGCCGAATTTCAAAATACGAATCTTCCAATAACCGCACATTCCTTAAGCATTCTACCGGTAGTTTCATGCTCAACATGTCATGTACATTACCTATAATCATTTTCAACCGGAATTTCAACAATAAAAAGTTTTCAATTTCTTGCGAAAATCCCTGATGGTTGCCTGACTTATTTTGAACGGATAAAATTTGATGTCACAGATTCGATATGTGTCATTTATTTTTGGTTATCAATGTAATTATGAGTAGATCAACGTTTACTTTGCAGCAATATATTGCCTCATTTGCCTGCAATCCAGGTTCGAAACGCAATGTGACCGAATTTCAAAATACGAAACTTCCAATAACCGCGCATTGCTTAAGCATTCTACCGGTAGTTTCATGCTCAACATGTCATGTACATTACCTATAATCATTTTGAACCGGAATTTCAACAACAAAAAGTTTTCAATTTCTTGCGAAAATCCCTGATGGTTAGCCTTACTTATTTTGAACGGATAAAATTTGATGTCACAGACTCGGTATGTGTCATTTATTTTTGGATATCAATGTAATTATGAGTAGATCAACGTTTACTTTGCAGCAATATATTGCCTCATTTGCCTGCAATCCAGGTTCGAAACGCAATGTGGCCGAATTTCAAAATACGAAACTTCCAATAACCGCGCATTGCTTAAGCATTCTATCGGTAGTTTCATGCTCAACATGTCATGTACATTACCTATAATCATTTTGAACCGGAATTTCAACAACAAAAAGTTTTCAATTTCTTGCGAAAATCCCTGATGGTTAGCCTTACTTATTTTGAACGGATAAAATTTGATGTCACAGACTCGGTATGTGTCATTTATTTTTGGATATCAATGTAATTATGAGTAGATCAACGTTTACTTTGCAGCAATATATTGCCTCATTTGCCTGCAATCCAGGTTCGAAACGCAATGTTGCCGAATTTCAAAATACGAATCTTCCAATAACCGCACATTCCTTAAGCATCCTACCGGTAGTTTCATGCTCAACATGTCATGTACATTACCTATAATCATTTTGAACCGGAATTTCAACAATAAAAAGTTTTCAATTTCTTGCGAAAATCCCTGATGGTTAGCCTTACTTATTTTGAACGGATAAAATTTGATGTCACAGACTCGGTATGTGTCATTTATTTTTGGATATCAATGTAATTATGAGTAGATCAACGTTTACTTTGCAGCAATATATTGCCTCATTTGCCTGCAATCCAGGTTCGAAACGCAATGTTGCCGAATTTCAAAATACGAATCTTCCAATAACCGCACATTCCTTAAGCATTCTACCGGTAGTTTCATGCTCAACATGTCATGTACATTACCTATAATCATTTTGAACCGGAATTTCAACAACAAAAAGTTTTCAATTTCTTGCGAAAATCCCTGATGGTTAGCCTTACTTATTTTGAACGGATAAAATTTGATGTCACAGACTCGGTATGTGTCATTTATTTTTGGTTATCAATGTAATTATGAGTAGATCAAAGTTTACTTTGCAGCAATATATTGCCTCATTTGCCTGCAATCCAGGTTCGAAACGCAATGTGGCCGAATTTCAAAATACGAAACTTCCAATAACCGCGCATTGCTTAAGCATTCTACCGGTAGTTTCATGCTCAATATGTCATGTACATTACCTATAATCATTTTGAACCGGAATTTCAACAACAAAAAGTTTTCAATTTCTTGCGAAAATCCCTGATGGTTAGCCTTACTTATTTTGAACGGATAAAATTTGATGTCACAGACTCGGTATGTGTCATTTATTTTTGGATATCAATGTAATTATGAGTAGATCAACGTTTACTTTGCAGCAATATATTGCCTCATTTGCCTGCAATCCAGGTTCGAAACGCAATGTTGCCGAATTTCAAAATACGAATCTTCCAATAACCGCACATTCCTTAAGCATTCTACCGGTAGTTTCATGCTCAACATGTCATGTACATTACCTATAATCATTTTGAACCGGAATTTCAACAACAAAAAGTTTTCAATTTCTTGCGAAAATCCCTGATGGTTAGCCTTACTTATTTTGAACGGATAAAATTTGATGTCACAGACTCGGTATGTGTCATTTATTTTTGGTTATCAATGTAATTATGAGTAGATCAAAGTTTACTTTGCAGCAATATATTGCCTCATTTGCCTGCAATCCAGGTTCGAAACGCAATGTGGCCGAATTTCAAAATACGAAACTTCCAATAACCGCGCATTGCTTAAGCATTCTACCGGTAGTTTCATGCTCAACATGTCATGTACATTACCTATAATCATTTTGAACCGGAATTTCAACAACAAAAAGTTTTCAATTTCTTGCGAAAATCCCTGATGGTTAGCCTTACTTATTTTGAACGGATAAAATTTGATGTCACAGACTCGGTATGTGTCATTTATTTTTGGATATCAATGTAATTATGAGTAGATCAACGTTTACTTTGCAGCAATATATTGCCTCATTTGCCTGCAATCCAGGTTCGAAACGCAATGTGGCCGAATTTCAAAATACGAAACTTCCAATAACCGCGCATTGCTTAAGCATTCTACCGGTAGTTTCATGCTCAACATGTCATGTACATTACCTATAATCATTTTGAACCGGAATTTCAACAACAAAAAGTTTTCAATTTCTTGCGAAAATCCCTGATGGTTAGCCTTACTTATTTTGAACGGATAAAATTTGATGTCACAGACTCGGTATGTGTCATTTATTTTTGGTTATTAATGTAATTATGAGTAGATCAACGTTTACTTTGCAGCAATATATTGCCTCATTTGCCTGCAATCCAGGTTCGAAACGCAATGTGGCCGAATTTCAAAATACGAAACTTCCAATAACCGCGCATTGCTTAAGCATTCTACCGGTAGTTTCATGCTCAACATGTCATGTACATTACCTATAATCATTTTGAACCGGAATTTCAACAACAAAAAGTTTTCAATTTCTTGCGAAAATCCCTGATGGTTAGCCTTACTTATTTTGAACGGATAAAATTTGATGTCACAGATTCGGTATGTGTCATTTATTTTTGGTTATCAAAGTAATTATGAGTAGATCAACGTTTACTTTGCAGCAATATATTGCCTCATTTGCCTGCAATCCAGGTTCGAAACGCAATGTGGCCGAATTTCAAAATACGAAACTTCCAATAACCGCGCATTACTTAAGCATTCTACCGGTAGTTTCATGCTCAACATGTCATGTACATTACCTATAATCATTTTGAACCGGAATTTCAACAACAAAAAGTTTTCAATTTCTTGCGAAAATCCCTGATGGTTAGCCTTACTTATTTTGAACGGATAAAATTTGATGTCACAGACTCGGTATGTGTCATTTATTTTTGGATATCAATGTAATTATGAGTAGATCAACGTTTACTTTGCAGCAATATATTGCCTCATTTGCCTGCAATCCAGGTTCGAAACGCAATGTGGCCGAATTTCAAAATACGAAACTTCCAATAACCGCGCATTGCTTAAGCATTCTACCGGTAGTTTCATGCTCAACATGTCATGTACATTACCTATAATCATTTTGAACCGGAATTTCAACAACAAAAAGTTTTCAATTTCTTGCGAAAATCCCTGATGGTTAGCCTTACTTATTTTGAACGGATAAAATTTGATGTCACAGACTCGGTATGTGTCATTTATTTTTGGATATCAATGTAATTATGAGTAGATCAACGTTTACTTTGCAGCAATATATTGCCTCATTTGCCTGCAATCCAGGTTCGAAACGCAATGTGGCCGAATTTCAATATACGAAACTTCCAATAACCGCGCATTGCTTAAGCATTCTACCGGTAGTTTCATGCTCAACATGTCATGTACATTACCTATAATCATTTTGAACCGGAATTTCAACAACAAAAAGTTTTCAATTTCTTGCGAAAATCCCTGATGGTTAGCCTTACTTATTTTGAACGGATAAAATTTGATGTCACAGACTCGGTATGTGTCATTTATTTTTGGTTATCAATGTAATTATGAGTAGATCAACGTTTACTTTGCAGCAATATATTGCCTCATTTGCCTGCAATCCAGGTTCGAAACGCAATGTGGCCGAATTTCAAAATACGAAACTTCCAATAACCGCGCATTGCTTAAGCATTCTACCGGTAGTTTCATGCTCAACATGTCATGTACATTACCTATAATCATTTTGAACCGGAATTTCAACAACAAAAAGTTTTCAATTTCTTGCGAAAATCCCTGATGGTTAGCCTTACTTATTTTGAACGGATAAAATTTGATGTCACAGATTCGGTATGTGTCATTTATTTTTGGTTATCAAAGTAATTATGAGTAGATCAACGTTTACGTTGCAGCAATATATTGCCTCATTTGCCTGCAATCCAGGTTCGAAACGCAATGTGGCCGAATTTCAAAATACGAAACTTCCAATAACCGCGCATTGCTTAAGCATTCTACCGGTAGTTTCATGCTCAACATGTCATGTACATTACCTATAATCATTTTGAACCGGAATTTCAACAACAAAAAGTTTTCAATTTCTTGCGAAAATCCCTGATGGTTAGCCTTACTTATTTTGAACGGATAAAATTTGATGTCACAGACTCGGTATGTGTCATTTATTTTTGGTTATCAATGTAATTATGAGTAGATCAACGTTTACTTTGCAGCAATATATTGCCTCATTTGCCTGCAATCCAGGTTCGAAACGCAATGTGGCCGAATTTCAAAATACGAAACTTCCAATAACCGCGCATTGCTTAAGCATTCTACCGGTAGTTTCATGCTCAACATGTCATGTACATTACCTATAATCATTTTGAACCGGAATTTCAACAACAAAAAGTTTTCAATTTCTTGCGAAAATTCCTGATGGTTAGTTAGCCTTACTTACTTATTTTGAACGGATAAAATTTGATGTCACAGACTCGGTATGTGTCATTTATTTTTGGTTATCAATGTAATTATGAGTAGATCAACGTTTACTTTGCAGCAATATATTGCCTCATTTGCCTGCAATCCAGGTTCGAAACGCAATGTGGCCGAATTTCAAAATACGAAACTTCCAATAACCGCGCATTGCTTAAGCATTCTACCGGTAGTTTCATGCTCAACATGTCATGTACATTACCTATAATCATTTTGAACCGGAATTTCAACAACAAAAAGTTTTCAATTTCTTGCGAAAATCCCTGATGGTTAGCCTTACTTATTTTGAACGGATAAAATTTGATGTCACAGACTCGGTATGTGTCATTTATTTTTGGTTATCAATGTAATTATGAGTAGATCAACGTTTACTTTGCAGCAATATATTGCCTCATTTGCCTGCAATCCAGGTTCGAAACGCAATGTGGCCGAATTTCAAAATACGAAACTTCCAATAACCGCGCATTGCTTAAGCATTCTACCGGTAGTTTCATGCTCAACATGTCATGTACATTACCTATAATCATTTTGAACCGGAATTTCAACAACAAAAAGTTTTCAATTTCTTGCGAAAATCCCTGATGGTTAGCCTTACTTATTTTGAACGGATAAAATTTGATGTCACAGACTCGGTATGTGTCATTTATTTTTGGTTATCAATGTAATTATGAGTAGATCAACGTTTACTTTGCAGCAATATATTGCCTCATTTGCCTGCAATCCAGGTTCGAAACGCAATGTGGCCGAATTTCAAAATACGAAACTTCCAATAACCGCGCATTGCTTAAGCATTCTACCGGTAGTTTCATGCTCAACATGTCATGTACATTACCTATAATCATTTTGAACCGGAATTTCAACAACAAAAAGTTTTCAATTTCTTGCGAAAATTCCTGATGGTTAGTTAGCCTTACTTACTTATTTTGAACGGATAAAATTTGATGTCACAGACTCGGTATGTGTCATTTATTTTTGGTTATCAATGTAATTATGAGTAGATCAACGTTTACTTTGCAGCAATATATTGCCTCATTTGCCTGCAATCCAGGTTCGAAACGCAATGTGGCCGAATTTCAAAATACGAAACTTCCAATAACCGCGCATTGCTTAAGCATTCTACCGGTAGTTTCATGCTCAACATGTCATGTACATTACCTATAATCATTTTGAACCGGAATTTCAACAACAAAAAGTTTTCAATTTCTTGCGAAAATCCCTGATGGTTAGCCTTACTTATTTTGAACGGATAAAATTTGATGTCACAGACTCGGTATGTGTCATTTATTTTTGGTTATCAATGTAATTATGAGTAGATCAACGTTTACTTTGCAGCAATATATTGCCTCATTTGCCTGCAATCCAGGTTCGAAACGCAATGTGGCCGAATTTCAAAATACGAAACTTCCAATAACCGCGCATTGCTTAAGCATTCTACCGGTAGTTTCATGCTCAACATGTCATGTACATTACCTATAATCATTTTGAACCGGAATTTCAACAACAAAAAGTTTTCAATTTCTTGCGAAAATCCCTGATGGTTAGCCTTACTTATTTTGAACGGATAAAATTTGATGTCACAGACTCGGTATGTGTCATTTATTTTTGGTTATCAATGTAATTATGAGTAGATCAACGTTTACTTTGCAGCAATATATTGCCTCATTTGCCTGCAATCCAGGTTCGAAACGACATGTGGCCGAATTTCAAAATACGAATCTTCCAATAACCGCACATTCCTTAAGCATTCTACCGGTACTTTCATGCTCAACATGTCATGTACATTACCTATAATCATTTTGAACCGGAATTTCAACAACAAAAAGTTTTCAATTTCTTGCGAAAATCCCTGATGGTTAGCCTTACTTATTTTGAACGGATAAAATTTGATGTCACAGATTCGGTATGTGTCATTTATTTTTGGTTATCAAAGTAATTATGAGTAGATCAACGTTTACGTTGCAGCAATATATTGCCTCATTTGCCTGCAATCCAGGTTCGAAACGCAATGTGGCCGAATTTCAAAATACGAAACTTCCAATAACCGCGCATTGCTTAAGCATTCTACCGGTAGTTTCATGCTCAACATGTCATGTACATTACCTATAATCATTTTGAACCGGAATTTCAACAACAAAAAGTTTTCAATTTCTTGCGAAAATCCCTGATGGTTAGCCTTACTTATTTTGAACGGATAAAATTTGATGTCACAGACTCGGTATGTGTCATTTATTTTTGGTTATCAATGTAATTATGAGTAGATCAACGTTTACTTTGCAGCAATATATTGCCTCATTTGCCTGCAATCCAGGTTCGAAACGCAATGTGGCCGAATTTCAAAATACGAAACTTCCAATAACCGCGCATTGCTTAAGCATTCTACCGGTAGTTTCATGCTCAACATGTCATGTACATTACCTATAATCATTTTGAACCGGAATTTCAACAACAAAAAGTTTTCAATTTCTTGCGAAAATTCCTGATGGTTAGTTAGCCTTACTTACTTATTTTGAACGGATAAAATTTGATGTCACAGACTCGGTATGTGTCATTTATTTTTGGTTATCAATGTAATTATGAGTAGATCAACGTTTACTTTGCAGCAATATATTGCCTCATTTGCCTGCAATCCAGGTTCGAAACGCAATGTGGCCGAATTTCAAAATACGAAACTTCCAATAACCGCGCATTGCTTAAGCATTCTACCGGTAGTTTCATGCTCAACATGTCATGTACATTACCTATAATCATTTTGAACCGGAATTTCAACAACAAAAAGTTTTCAATTTCTTGCGAAAATCCCTGATGGTTAGCCTTACTTATTTTGAACGGATAAAATTTGATGTCACAGACTCGGTATGTGTCATTTATTTTTGGTTATCAATGTAATTATGAGTAGATCAACGTTTACTTTGCAGCAATATATTGCCTCATTTGCCTGCAATCCAGGTTCGAAACGCAATGTGGCCGAATTTCAAAATACGAAACTTCCAATAACCGCGCATTGCTTAAGCATTCTACCGGTAGTTTCATGCTCAACATGTCATGTACATTACCTATAATCATTTTGAACCGGAATTTCAACAACAAAAAGTTTTCAATTTCTTGCGAAAATCCCTGATGGCTAGCTAGCCTTACTTATTTTGAACGGATAAAATTTGATGTCACAGACTCGGTATGTGTCATTTATTTTTGGTTATCAATGTAATTATGAGTAGATCAACGTTTACTTTGCAGCAATATATTGCCTCATTTGCCTGCAATCCAGGTTCGAAACGCAATGTGGCCGAATTTCAAAATACGAAACTTCCAATAACCGCGCATTGCTTAAGCATTCTACCGGTAGTTTCATGCTCAACATGTCATGTACATTACCTATAATCATTTTGAACCGGAATTTCAACAACAAAAAGTTTTCAATTTCTTGCGAAAATCCCTGATGGCTAGCCTTACTTATTTTGAACGGATAAAATTTGATGTCACAGACTCGGTATGTGTCATTTATTTTTGGTTATCAATGTAATTATGAGTAGATCAACGTTTACTTTGCAGCAATATATTGCCTCATTTGCCTGCAATCCAGGTTCGAAACGCAATGTGGCCGAATTTCAAAATACGAAACTTCCAATAACCGCGCATTGCATAAGTGTTCTACTGGTAGTTTCATGCTCAACATGTCATGTACATTACCTATAATCATTTTGAACCGGAATTTCAACAACAAAAAGTTTTCAATTTCTTGCGAAAATCCCTGATGAGCCTTACTTATTTTGAACGGATAAAATTTGATGTCACAGACTCGGTATGTGTCATTTATTTTTGGATATCAATGTAATTATGAGTAGATCAACGTTTACTTTGCAGCAATATATTGCCTCATTTGCCTGCAATCCAGGTTCGAAACGCAATGTGGCCGAATTTCAAAATACGAAACTTCCAATAACCGCGCATTGCTTAAGCATTCTACCGGTAGTTTCATGCTCAACATGTCATGTACATTACCTATAATCATTTTGAACCGGAAGTTCAACAACAAAAAGTTTTCAATTTCTTGCGAAAATCCCTGATGGTTAGCCTTACTTATTTTGAACGGCTAAAATTTGATGTCACAGACTCGGTATGTGTCATTTATTTTTGGTTATCAATGTAATTATGAGTAGATCAACGTTTACTTTGCAGCAATATATTGCCTCATTTGCCTGCAATCCAGGTTCGAAACGCAATGTGGCCGAATTTCAAAATACGAAACTTCCAATAACCGCGCATTGCTTAAGCATTCTACCGGTAGTTTCATGCTCAACATGTCATGTACATTACCTATAATCATTTTGAACCGGAATTTCAACAACAAAAAGTTTTCAATTTCTTGCGAAAATCCCTGATGGCTAGCCTTACTTATTTTGAACGGATAAAATTTGATGTCACAGACTCGGTATGTGTCATTTATTTTTGGTTATCAATGTAATTATGAGTAGATCAACGTTTACTTTGCAGCAATATATTGCCTCATTTGCCTGCAATCCAGGTTCGAAACGCAATGTGGCCAAATTTCAAAATACGAAACTTCCAATAACCGCGCATTGCTTAAGCATTCTACCGGTAGTTTCATGCTCAACATGTCATGTACATTACCTATAATCATTTTGAACCGGAATTTCAACAACAAAAAGTTTTCAATTTCTTGCGAAAATCCCTGATGAGCCTTACTTATTTTGAACGGATAAAATTTGATGTCACAGACTCGGTATGTGTCATTTATTTTTGGATATCAATGTAATTATGAGTAGATCAACGTTTACTTTGCAGCAATATATTGCCTCATTTGCCTGCAATCCAGGTTCGAAACGCAATGTGGCCGAATTTCAAAATACGAAACTTCCAATAACCGCGCATTGCTTAAGCATTCTACCGGTAGTTTCATGCTCAACATGTCATGTACATTACCTATAATCATTTTGAACCGGAATTTCAACAACAAAAAGTTTTCAATTTCTTGCGAAAATCCCTGATGGCTAGCCTTACTTATTTTGAACGGATAAAATTTGATGTCACAGACTTGGTATGTGTCATTTATTTTTGGATATCAATGTAATTAGAAGTAATTATCAATGGAATTTCAACAACAAAAAGTTTTCAATTTCTTGCGAAAATCCCTGATGGTTAGCCTTACTTATTTTGAACGGATAAAATTTGATGTCACAAATTCGATATGTGTCATTTATTTTTGGTTATCAATGTAATTATGAGTAGATCAACGTTTACTTTGCAGCAATATATTGCCTCATTTGCCTGCAATCCAGGTTCGAAACGACATGTGGCCGAATTTCAAAATACGAATCTTCCAATAACCGCACATTCCTTAAGCATTCTACCGGTAGTTTCATGCTCAACATGTCATGTACATTACCTATAATCATTTTGAACCGGAATTTCAACAACAAAAAGTTTTCAATTTCTTGCGAAAATCCCTGATGGCTAGCCTTACTTATTTTGAACGGATAAAATTTGATGTCACAGACTCGGTATGTGTCATTTATTTTTGGTTATCAATGTAATTATGAGTAGATCAACGTTTACTTTGCAGCAATATATTGCCTCATTTGCCTGCAATCCAGGTTCGAAACGACATGTGGCCGAATTTCAAAATACGAATCTTCCAATAACCGCACATTCCTTAAGCATTCTACCGGTAGTTTCATGCTCAACATGTCATGTACATTACCTATAATCATTTTGAACCGGAATTTCAACAACAAAAAGTTTTCAATTTCTTGCGAAAATCCCTGCCTTACTTATTTTGAACGGATAAAATTTGATGTCACAGACTCGGTATGTGTCATTTATTTTTGGTTATCAATGTAATTATGAGTAGATCAACGTTTACTTTGCAGCAATATATTGCCTCATTTGCCTGCAATCCAGGTTCGAAACGACATGTGGCCGAATTTCAAAATACGAATCTTCCAATAACCGCACATTCCTTAAGCATTCTACCGGTAGTTTCATGCTCAACATGTCATGTACATTACCTATAATCATTTTGAACTGGAATTTCAACAACAAAAAGTTTTCAATTTCTTGCGAAAATCCCTGATGGTTAGCCTTACTTATTTTGAACGGATAAAATTTGATGTCACAAATTCGATATGTGTCATTTATTTTTGGTTATCAATGTAATTATGAGTAGATCAACGTTTACTTTGCAGCAATATATTGCCTCATTTGCCTGCAATCCAGGTTCGAAACGCAATGTGGCCGAATTTCAAAATACGAAACTTCCAATAACCGCGCATTGCTTAAGCATTCTACCGGTAGTTTCATGCTCAACATGTCATGTACATTACCTATAATCATTTTGAACCGGAATTTGAACAACAAAAAGTTTTCAATTTCTTGCGAAAATCCCTGATGGCTAGCCTTACTTATTTTGAACGGATAAAATTTGATGTCACAAATTCGATATGTGTCATTTATTTTTGGTTATCAATGTAATTATGAGTAGATCAACGTTTACTTTGCAGCAATATATTGCCTCATTTGCCTGCAATCCAGGTTCGAAACGACATGTGGCCGAATTTCAAAATACGAATCTTCCAATAACCGCACATTCCTTAAGCATTCTACCGGTAGTTTCATGCCCAACATGTCATGTACATTACCTATAATCATTTTGAACCGGAATTTCAACAACAAAAAGTTTTCAATTTCTTGCGAAAATCCCTGATGGTTAGCCTTACTTATTTTGAACGGATAAAATTTGATGTCACAAATTCGATATGTGTCATTTATTTTTGGTTATCAATGTAATTATGAGTAGATCAACGTTTATTTTGCAGCAATATATTGCCTCATTTGCCTGCAATCCAGGTTCGAAACGCAATGTGGCCGAATTTCAAAATACGAAACTTCCAATAACCGCGCATTGCTTAAGCATTCTACCGGTAGTTTCATGCCCAACATGTCATGTACATTACCTATAATCATTTTGAACCGGAATTTCAACAACAAAAAGTTTTCAATTTCTTGCGAAAATCCCTGATGGTTAGCCTTACTTATTTTCAACGGATAAAATTTGATGTCACAGACTCGGTATGTGTCATTTATTTTTGGTTATCAATGTAATTATGAGTAGATCAACGTTTACTTTGCAGCAATATATTGCCTCATTTGCCTGCAATCCAGGTTCGAAACGACATGTGGCCGAATTTCAAAATACGAATCTTCCAATAACCGCACATTCCTTAAGCAT
Organism: Nephrotoma appendiculata; assembly: GCA_947310385.1. Taxonomy (NCBI): domain Eukaryota; kingdom Metazoa; phylum Arthropoda; class Insecta; order Diptera; family Tipulidae; genus Nephrotoma; species Nephrotoma appendiculata. The sequence goes on from OX371223.1 coordinate 276,550,716, forward strand.
TCTACCGGTAGTTTCATGCTCAACATGTCATGTACATTACCTATAATCATTTTGAACCGGAATTTCAACAACAAAAAGTTTTCAATTTCTTGCGAAAATCCCTGCCTTACTTATTTTGAACGGATAAAATTTGATGTCACAGACTCGGTATGTGTCATTTATTTTTGGTTATCAATGTAATTATGAGTAGATCAACGTTTACTTTGCAGCAATATATTGCCTCATTTGCCTGCAATCCAGGTTCGAAACGACATGTGGCCGAATTTCAAAATACGAATCTTCCAATAACCGCACATTCCTTAAGCATTCTACCGGTAGTTTCATGCTCAACATGTCATGTACATTACCTATAATCATTTTGAACTGGAATTTCAACAACAAAAAGTTTTCAATTTCTTGCGAAAATCCCTGATGGTTAGCCTTACTTATTTTGAACGGATAAAATTTGATGTCACAAATTCGATATGTGTCATTTATTTTTGGTTATCAATGTAATTATGAGTAGATCAACGTTTACTTTGCAGCAATATATTGCCTCATTTGCCTGCAATCCAGGTTCGAAACGACATGTGGCCGAATTTCAAAATACGAATCTTCCAATAACCGCACATTCCTTAAGCATTCTACCGGTAGTTTCATGCTCAACATGTCATGTACATTACCTATAATCATTTTGAACCGGAATTTCAACAACAAGAAGTTTTCAATTTCTTGCGAAAATCCCTGATGGCTAGCCTTACTTATTTTGAACGGATAAAATTTGATGTCACAGACTTGGTATGTGTCATTTATTTTTGGATATCAATGTAATTAGAAGTAATTATCAATGGAATTTCAACAACAAAAAGTTTTCAATTTCTTGCGAAAATCCCTGATGGTTAGCCTTACTTATTTTGAACGGATAAAATTTGATGTCACAAATTCGATATGTGTCATTTATTTTTGGTTATCAATGTAATTATGAGTAGATCAACGTTTACTTTGCAGCAATATATTGCCTCATTTGCCTGCAATCCAGGTTCGAAACGCAATGTGGCCTAATTTCAAAATACGAATCTTCCAATAACCGCACATTCCTTAAGCATTCTACCGGTAGTTTCATGCTCAGCATGTCATGTACATTACCTATAATCATTTTGAACCGGAATTTCAACAACAAAAAGTTTTCAATTTCTTGCGAAAATCCCTGCCTTACTTATTTTGAACGGATAAAATTTGATGTCACAGACTCGGTATGTGTCATTTATTTTTGGTTATCAATGTAATTATGAGTAGATCAACGTTTACTTTGCAGCAATATATTGCCTCATTTGCCTGCAATCCAGGTTCGAAACGACATGTGGCCGAATTTCAAAATACGAATCTTCCAATAACCGCACATTCCTTAAGCATTCTACCGGTAGTTTCATGCTCAACATGTCATGTACATTACCTATAATCATTTTGAACTGGAATTTCAACAACAAAAAGTTTTCAATTTCTTGCGAAAATCCCTGATGGTTAGCCTTACTTATTTTGAACGGATAAAATTTGATGTCACAGACTCGGTATGTGTCATTTATTTTTGGTTATCAATGTAATTATGAGTAGATCAACGTTTAATTTGCTGCAATATATTGCCTCATTTGCCTGCAATCCAGGTTCGAAACGCAATGTGGCCGAATTTCAAAATACGAATCTTCCAATAACCGCACATTCCTTAAGCATTCTACCGGTAGTTTCATGCTCAACATGTCATGTACATTACCTATAATCATTTTCAACCGGAATTTCAACAATAAAAAGTTTTCAATTTCTTGCGAAATTCCCTGATGGTTAGCCTTACTTATTTTGAACGGATAAAATTTGATGTCACAGACTCGGTATGTGTCATTTATTTTTGGATATCAATGTAATTATGAGTAGATCAACGTTAACTTTGCAGCAATATATTGCCTCATTTGCCTGCAATCCAGGTTCGAAACGCAATGTGGCCGAATTTCAAAATACAAAACTTCCAATAACCGCGCATTGCTTAAGCATTCTACCGGTAGTTTCATGCTCAACATGTCATGTACATTACCTATAATCATTTTCAACCGGAATTTCAACAATAAAAAGTTTTCAATTTCTTGCGAAAATCCCTGATGGTTAGCCTTACTTATTTTGAACGGATAAAATTTGATGTCACAGACTCGGTATGTGTCATTTATTTTTGGATATCAATGTAATTATGAGTAGATCAACGTTTAATTTGCTGCAATATATTGCCTCATTTGCCTGCAATCCAGGTTCGAAACGCAATGTGGCCGAATTTCAAAATACGAATCTTCCAATAACCGCACATTCCTTAAGCATTCTACCGGTAGTTTCATGCTCAACATGTCATGTACATTACCTATAATCATTTTCAACCGGAATTTCAACAATAAAAAGTTTTCAATTTCTTGCGAAATTCCCTGATGGTTAGCCTTACTTATTTTGAACGGATAAAATTTGATGTCACAGACTCGGTATGTGTCATTTATTTTTGGATATCAATGTAATTATGAGTAGATCAACGTTTAATTTGCTGCAATATATTGCCTCATTTGCCTGCAATCCAGGTTCGAAACGCAATGTGGCCGAATTTCAAAATACGAATCTTCCAATAACCGCACATTCCTTAAGCATTCTACCGGTAGTTTCATGCTCAACATGTCATGTACATTACCTATAATCATTTTCAACCGGAATTTCAACAATAAAAAGTTTTCAATTTCTTGCGAAAATCCCTGATGGTTAGCCTTACTTATTTTGAACGGATAAAATTTGATGTCACAAATTCGATATGTGTCATTTATTTTTGGTTATCAATGTAATTACGAGTAGATCAACGTTTAATTTGCTGCAATATATTGCCTCATTTGCCTGCAATCGAAACGCAATGTGGCCGAATTTCAAAATACGAATCTTCCAATAACCGCACATTCCTTAAGTATTCTACCGGTAGTTTCATGCTCAACATGTCATGTACATTACCTATAATCATTTTCAACCGGAATTTCAACAATAAAAAGTTTTCAATTTCTTGCGAAATTCCCTGATGGTTAGCCTTACTTATTTTGAACGGATAAAATTTGATGTCACAGACTCGGTATGTGTCATTTATTTTTGGATATCAATGTAATTATGAGTAGATCAACGTTAACTTTGCAGCAATATATTGCCTCATTTGCCTGCAATCCAGGTTCGAAACGCAATGTGGCCGAATTTCAAAATACGAGACTTCCAATAACCGCGCATTGCTTAAGCATTCTACCGGTAGTTTCATGCTCAACATGTCATGTACATTACCTATAATCATTTTCAACCGGAATTTCAACAATAAAAAGTTTTCAATTTCTTGCGAAATTCCCTGATGGTTAGCCTTACTTATTTTGAACGGATAAAATTTGATGTCACAGACTCGGTATGTGTCATTTATTTTTGGATATCAATGTAATTATGAGTAGATCAACGTTAACTTTGCAGCAATATATTGCCTCATTTGCCTGCAATCCAGGTTCGAAACGCAATGTGGCCGAATTTCAAAATACGAGACTTCCAATAACCGCGCATTGCTTAAGCATTCTACCGGTAGTTTCATGCTCAACATGTCATATACATTACCTATAATCATTTTGAACCGGAATTTCAACAACAAAAAGTTTTCAATTTCTTGCGAAAATCCCTGATGGTTAGCCTTACTTATTTTGAACGGATAAAATTTGATGTCACAGATTCGGTATGTGTCATTTATTTTTGGTTATCAATGTAATTATGAGTAGATCAACGTTTACTTTGCAGCAATATATTGCCTCATTTGCCTGCAATCCAGGTTCGAAACGCAATGTGGCCGAATTTCAAAATACGAGACTTCCAATAACCGCGCATTGCTTAAGCATTCTACCGGTAGTTTCATGCTCAACATGTCATGTACATTACCTATAATCATTTTCAACCGGAATTTCAACAATAAAAAGTTTTCAATTTCTTGCGAAATTCCCTGATGGTTAGCCTTACTTATTTTGAACGGATAAAATTTGATGTCACAGACTCGGTATGTGTCATTTATTTTTGGATATCAATGTAATTATGAGTAGATCAACGTTAACTTTGCAGCAATATATTGCCTCATTTGCCTGCAATCCAGGTTCGAAACGCAATGTGGCCGAATTTCAAAATACGAAACTTCCAATAACCGCACATTCCTTAAGCATTCTACCGGTAGTTTCATGCTCAACATGTCATATACATTACCTATAATCATTTTGAACCGGAATTTCAACAACAAAAAGTTTTCAATTTCTTGCGAAAATCCCTGATGGTTAGCCTTACTTATTTTGAACGGATAAAATTTGATGTCACAGATTCGGTATGTGTCATTTATTTTTGGTTATCAATGTAATTATGAGTAGATCAACGTTTACTTTGCAGCAATATATTGCCTCATTTGCCTGCAATCCAGGTTCGAAACGCAATGTGGCCGAATTTCAAAATACGAGACTTCCAATAACCGCGCATTGCTTAAGCATTCTACCGGTAGTTTCATGCTCAACATGTCATGTACATTACCTATAATCATTTTGAACCGGAATTTCAACAACAAAAAGTTTTCAATTTCTTGCGAAAATCCCTGATGGTTAGCCTTACTTATTTTGAACGGATAAAATTTGATGTCACAGACTCGGTATGTGTCATTTATTTTTGGATATCAATGTAGTTATGAGTAGATCAACGTTTACTTTGCAGCAATATATTGCCTCATTTGCCTGCAATCCAGGTTCGAAACGCAATGTGGCCGAATTTCAAAATACGAAACTTCCAATAACCGCGCATTGCTTAAGCATTCTACCGGTAGTTTCATGCTCAACATGTCATGTACATTACCTATAATCATTTTGAACCGGAATTTCAACAACAAAAAGTTTTCAATTTCTTGCGAAAATTCCTGATGGTTAGTTAGCCTTACTTATTTTGAACGGATAAAATTTGATGTCACAGATTCGGTATGTGTCATTTATTTTTGGTTGTCAATGTAATTATGAGTAGATCAACGTTTAATTTGCAGCAATATATTGCCTCATTTGCCTGCAATCCAGGTTCGAAACGCAATTTGGTCGAATTTCAAAATACGAAACTTCCAATAACCGCACATTCCTTAAGCATTCTACCGGTAGTTTCATGCTCAACATATCATATACATTACCTATAATCATTTTGAACCGGAATTTCAACAACAAAAAGTTTTCAATTTCTTGCGAAAATCCCTGATGGTTAGCCTTACTTATTTTGAACGGATAAAATTTGATGTCACAGACTCGGTATGTGTCATTTATTTTTGGATATCAATGTAATTATGAGTAGATCAACGTTTACTTTGCTGCAATATATTGCCTCATTTGCCTGCAATCCAGGTTCGAAACGCAATGTGGCCGAATTTCAAAATACGAAACTTCCAATAACCGCGCATTGCTTAAGCATTCTACCGGTAGTTTCATGCTCAACATGTCATGTACATTACCTATAATCATTTTGAACCGGAATTTCAACAACAAAAAGTTTTCAATTTCTTGCGAAAATCCCTGATGGTGCCTTACTTATTTTGAACGGATAAAATTTGATGTCACAGACTCGGTATGTGTCATTTATTTTTGGATATCAATGTAGTTATGAGTAGATCAACGTTTACTTTGCAGCAATATATTGCCTCATTTGCCTGCAATCCAGGTTCGAAACGCAATGTGGCCGAATTTCAAAATACGAAACTTCCAATAACCGCGCATTGCTTAAGCATTCTACCGGTAGTTTCATGCTCAACATGTCATGTACATTACCTATAATCATTTTGAACCGGAATTTCAACAACAAAAAGTTTTCAATTTCTTGCGAAAATCCCTGATGGTTAGCCTTACTTATTTTGAACGGATAAAATTTGATGTCACAGACTCGGTATGTGTCATTTATTTTTGGATATCAATGTAATTATGAGTAGATCAACGTTTACTTTGCTGCAATATATTGCCTCATTTGCCTGCAATCCAGGTTCGAAACGCAATGTGGCCGAATTTCAAAATACGAAACTTCCAATAACCGCGCATTGCTTAAGCATTCTACCGGTAGTTTCATGCCCAACATGTCATGTACATTACCTATAATCATTTTGAACCGGAATTTCAACAACAAAAAGTTTTCAATTTCTTGCGAAAATCCCTGATGGTTAGCCTTACTTATTTTCAACGGATAAAATTTGATGTCACAGACTCGGTATGTGTCATTTATTTTTGGTTATCAATGTAATTATGAGTAGATCAACGTTTACTTTGCAGCAATATATTGCCTCATTTGCCTGCAATCCAGGTTCGAAACGACATGTGGCCGAATTTCAAAATACGAATCTTCCAATAACCGCACATTCCTTAAGCATTCTACCGGTAGTTTCATGCTCAACATGTCATGTACATTACCTATAATCATTTTGAACCGGAATTTCAACAACAAAAAGTTTTCAATTTCTTGCGAAAATCCCTGCCTTACTTATTTTGAACGGATAAAATTTGATGTCACAGACTCGGTATGTGTCATTTATTTTTGGTTATCAATGTAATTATGAGTAGATCAACGTTTACTTTGCAGCAATATATTGCCTCATTTGCCTGCAATCCAGGTTCGAAACGACATGTGGCCGAATTTCAAAATACGAATCTTCCAATAACCGCACATTCCTTAAGCATTCTACCGGTAGTTTCATGCTCAACATGTCATGTACATTACCTATAATCATTTTGAACTGGAATTTCAACAACAAAAAGTTTTCAATTTCTTGCGAAAATCCCTGATGGTTAGCCTTACTTATTTTGAACGGATAAAATTTGATGTCACAAATTCGATATGTGTCATTTATTTTTGGTTATCAATGTAATTATGAGTAGATCAACGTTTACTTTGCAGCAATATATTGCCTCATTTGCCTGCAATCCAGGTTCGAAACGCAATGTGGCCGAATTTCAAAATACGAAACTTCCAATAACCGCGCATTGCTTAAGCATTCTACCGGTAGTTTCATGCTCAACATGTCATGTACATTACCTATAATCATTTTGAACCGGAATTTGAACAACAAAAAGTTTTCAATTTCTTGCGAAAATCCCTGATGGCTAGCCTTACTTATTTTGAACGGATAAAATTTGATGTCACAAATTCGATATGTGTCATTTATTTTTGGTTATCAATGTAATTATGAGTAGATCAACGTTTACTTTGCAGCAATATATTGCCTCATTTGCCTGCAATCCAGGTTCGAAACGACATGTGGCCGAATTTCAAAATACGAATCTTCCAATAACCGCACATTCCTTAAGCATTCTACCGGTAGTTTCATGCCCAACATGTCATGTACATTACCTATAATCATTTTGAACCGGAATTTCAACAACAAAAAGTTTTCAATTTCTTGCGAAAATCCCTGATGGTTAGCCTTACTTATTTTGAACGGATAAAATTTGATGTCACAAATTCGATATGTGTCATTTATTTTTGGTTATCAATGTAATTATGAGTAGATCAACGTTTATTTTGCAGCAATATATTGCCTCATTTGCCTGCAATCCAGGTTCGAAACGCAATGTGGCCGAATTTCAAAATACGAAACTTCCAATAACCGCGCATTGCTTAAGCATTCTACCGGTAGTTTCATGCCCAACATGTCATGTACATTACCTATAATCATTTTGAACCGGAATTTCAACAACAAAAAGTTTTCAATTTCTTGCGAAAATCCCTGATGGTTAGCCTTACTTATTTTCAACGGATAAAATTTGATGTCACAGACTCGGTATGTGTCATTTATTTTTGGTTATCAATGTAATTATGAGTAGATCAACGTTTACTTTGCAGCAATATATTGCCTCATTTGCCTGCAATCCAGGTTCGAAACGACATGTGGCCGAATTTCAAAATACGAATCTTCCAATAACCGCACATTCCTTAAGCATTCTACCGGTAGTTTCATGCCCAACATGTCATGTACATTACCTATAATCATTTTGAACCGGAATTTCAACAACAAAAAGTTTTCAATTTCTTGCGAAAATCCCTGATGGTTAGCCTTACTTATTTTCAACGGATAAAATTTGATGTCACAGACTCGGTATGTGTCATTTATTTTTGGTTATCAATGTAATTATGAGTAGATCAACGTTTACTTTGCAGCAATATATTGCCTCATTTGCCTGCAATCCAGGTTCGAAACGACATGTGGCCGAATTTCAAAATACGAATCTTCCAATAACCGCACATTCCTTAAGCATTCTACCGGTAGTTTCATGCTCAACATGTCATGTACATTACCTATAATCATTTTGAACCGGAATTTCAACAACAAAAAGTTTTCAATTTCTTGCGAAAATCCCTGCCTTACTTATTTTGAACGGATAAAATTTGATGTCACAGACTCGGTATGTGTCATTTATTTTTGGTTATCAATGTAATTATGAGTAGATCAACGTTTACTTTGCAGCAATATATTGCCTCATTTGCCTGCAATCCAGGTTCGAAACGACATGTGGCCGAATTTCAAAATACGAATCTTCCAATAACCGCACATTCCTTAAGCATTCTACCGGTAGTTTCATGCTCAACATGTCATGTACATTACCTATAATCATTTTGAACTGGAATTTCAACAACAAAAAGTTTTCAATTTCTTGCGAAAATCCCTGATGGTTAGCCTTACTTATTTTGAACGGATAAAATTTGATGTCACAAATTCGATATGTGTCATTTATTTTTGGTTATCAATGTAATTATGAGTAGATCAACGTTTACTTTGCAGCAATATATTGCCTCATTTGCCTGCAATCCAGGTTCGAAACGACATGTGGCCGAATTTCAAAATACGAATCTTCCAATAACCGCACATTCCTTAAGCATTCTACCGGTAGTTTCATGCTCAACATGTCATGTACATTACCTATAATCATTTTGAACCGGAATTTCAACAACAAGAAGTTTTCAATTTCTTGCGAAAATCCCTGATGGCTAGCCTTACTTATTTTGAACGGATAAAATTTGATGTCACAGACTTGGTATGTGTCATTTATTTTTGGATATCAATGTAATTAGAAGTAATTATCAATGGAATTTCAACAACAAAAAGTTTTCAATTTCTTGCGAAAATCCCTGATGGTTAGCCTTACTTATTTTGAACGGATAAAATTTGATGTCACAAATTCGATATGTGTCATTTATTTTTGGTTATCAATGTAATTATGAGTAGATCAACGTTTACTTTGCAGCAATATATTGCCTCATTTGCCTGCAATCCAGGTTCGAAACGCAATGTGGCCTAATTTCAAAATACGAATCTTCCAATAACCGCACATTCCTTAAGCATTCTACCGGTAGTTTCATGCTCAGCATGTCATGTACATTACCTATAATCATTTTGAACCGGAATTTCAACAACAAAAAGTTTTCAATTTCTTGCGAAAATCCCTGCCTTACTTATTTTGAACGGATAAAATTTGATGTCACAGACTCGGTATGTGTCATTTATTTTTGGTTATCAATGTAATTATGAGTAGATCAACGTTTACTTTGCAGCAATATATTGCCTCATTTGCCTGCAATCCAGGTTCGAAACGACATGTGGCCGAATTTCAAAATACGAATCTTCCAATAACCGCACATTCCTTAAGCATTCTACCGGTAGTTTCATGCTCAACATGTCATGTACATTACCTATAATCATTTTGAACTGGAATTTCAACAACAAAAAGTTTTCAATTTCTTGCGAAAATCCCTGATGGTTAGCCTTACTTATTTTGAACGGATAAAATTTGATGTCACAGACTCGGTATGTGTCATTTATTTTTGGTTATCAATGTAATTATGAGTAGATCAACGTTTAATTTGCTGCAATATATTGCCTCATTTGCCTGCAATCCAGGTTCGAAACGCAATGTGGCCGAATTTCAAAATACGAATCTTCCAATAACCGCACATTCCTTAAGCATTCTACCGGTAGTTTCATGCTCAACATGTCATGTACATTACCTATAATCATTTTCAACCGGAATTTCAACAATAAAAAGTTTTCAATTTCTTGCGAAATTCCCTGATGGTTAGCCTTACTTATTTTGAACGGATAAAATTTGATGTCACAGACTCGGTATGTGTCATTTATTTTTGGATATCAATGTAATTATGAGTAGATCAACGTTTAATTTGCTGCAATATATTGCCTCATTTGCCTGCAATCCAGGTTCGAAACGCAATGTGGCCGAATTTCAAAATACGAATCTTCCAATAACCGCACATTCCTTAAGCATTCTACCGGTAGTTTCATGCTCAACATGTCATGTACATTACCTATAATCATTTTCAACCGGAATTTCAACAATAAAAAGTTTTCAATTTCTTGCGAAATTCCCTGATGGTTAGCCTTACTTATTTTGAACGGATAAAATTTGATGTCACAGACTCGGTATGTGTCATTTATTTTTGGATATCAATGTAATTATGAGTAGATCAACGTTAACTTTGCAGCAATATATTGCCTCATTTGCCTGCAATCCAGGTTCGAAACGCAATGTGGCCGAATTTCAAAATACAAAACTTCCAATAACCGCGCATTGCTTAAGCATTCTACCGGTAGTTTCATGCTCAACATGTCATGTACATTACCTATAATCATTTTCAACCGGAATTTCAACAATAAAAAGTTTTCAATTTCTTGCGAAAATCCCTGATGGTTAGCCTTACTTATTTTGAACGGATAAAATTTGATGTCACAAATTCGATATGTGTCATTTATTTTTGGTTATCAATGTAATTACGAGTAGATCAACGTTTAATTTGCTGCAATATATTGCCTCATTTGCCTGCAATCGAAACGCAATGTGGCCGAATTTCAAAATACGAATCTTCCAATAACCGCACATTCCTTAAGTATTCTACCGGTAGTTTCATGCTCAACATGTCATGTACATTACCTATAATCATTTTCAACCGGAATTTCAACAATAAAAAGTTTTCAATTTCTTGCGAAATTCCCTGATGGTTAGCCTTACTTATTTTGAACGGATAAAATTTGATGTCACAGACTCGGTATGTGTCATTTATTTTTGGATATCAATGTAATTATGAGTAGATCAACGTTAACTTTGCAGCAATATATTGCCTCATTTGCCTGCAATCCAGGTTCGAAACGCAATGTGGCCGAATTTCAAAATACGAGACTTCCAATAACCGCGCATTGCTTAAGCATTCTACCGGTAGTTTCATGCTCAACATGTCATGTACATTACCTATAATCATTTTCAACCGGAATTTCAACAATAAAAAGTTTTCAATTTCTTGCGAAATTCCCTGATGGTTAGCCTTACTTATTTTGAACGGATAAAATTTGATGTCACAGACTCGGTATGTGTCATTTATTTTTGGATATCAATGTAATTATGAGTAGATCAACGTTAACTTTGCAGCAATATATTGCCTCATTTGCCTGCAATCCAGGTTCGAAACGCAATGTGGCCGAATTTCAAAATACGAGACTTCCAATAACCGCGCATTGCTTAAGCATTCTACCGGTAGTTTCATGCTCAACATGTCATATACATTACCTATAATCATTTTGAACCGGAATTTCAACAACAAAAAGTTTTCAATTTCTTGCGAAAATCCCTGATGGTTAGCCTTACTTATTTTGAACGGATAAAATTTGATGTCACAGATTCGGTATGTGTCATTTATTTTTGGTTATCAATGTAATTATGAGTAGATCAACGTTTACTTTGCAGCAATATATTGCCTCATTTGCCTGCAATCCAGGTTCGAAACGCAATGTGGCCGAATTTCAAAATACGAGACTTCCAATAACCGCGCATTGCTTAAGCATTCTACCGGTAGTTTCATGCTCAACATGTCATGTACATTACCTATAATCATTTTCAACCGGAATTTCAACAATAAAAAGTTTTCAATTTCTTGCGAAATTCCCTGATGGTTAGCCTTACTTATTTTGAACGGATAAAATTTGATGTCACAGACTCGGTATGTGTCATTTATTTTTGGATATCAATGTAATTATGAGTAGATCAACGTTAACTTTGCAGCAATATATTGCCTCATTTGCCTGCAATCCAGGTTCGAAACGCAATGTGGCCGAATTTCAAAATACGAAACTTCCAATAACCGCACATTCCTTAAGCATTCTACCGGTAGTTTCATGCTCAACATGTCATATACATTACCTATAATCATTTTGAACCGGAATTTCAACAACAAAAAGTTTTCAATTTCTTGCGAAAATCCCTGATGGTTAGCCTTACTTATTTTGAACGGATAAAATTTGATGTCACAGATTCGGTATGTGTCATTTATTTTTGGTTATCAATGTAATTATGAGTAGATCAACGTTTACTTTGCTGCAATATATTGCCTCATTTGCCTGCAATCCAGGTTCGAAACGCAATGTGGCCGAATTTCAAAATACGAGACTTCCAATAACCGCGCATTGCTTAAGCATTCTACCGGTAGTTTCATGCTCAACATGTCATGTACATTACCTATAATCATTTTGAACCGGAATTTCAACAACAAAAAGTTTTCAATTTCTTGCGAAAATCCCTGATGGTTAGCCTTACTTATTTTGAACGGATAAAATTTGATGTCACAGACTCGGTATGTGTCATTTATTTTTGGATATCAATGTAGTTATGAGTAGATCAACGTTTACTTTGCAGCAATATATTGCCTCATTTGCCTGCAATCCAGGTTCGAAACGCAATGTGGCCGAATTTCAAAATACGAAACTTCCAATAACCGCGCATTGCTTAAGCATTCTACCGGTAGTTTCATGCTCAACATGTCATGTACATTACCTATAATCATTTTGAACCGGAATTTCAACAACAAAAAGTTTTCAATTTCTTGCGAAAATTCCTGATGGTTAGTTAGCCTTACTTATTTTGAACGGATAAAATTTGATGTCACAGATTCGGTATGTGTCATTTATTTTTGGTTGTCAATGTAATTATGAGTAGATCAACGTTTAATTTGCAGCAATATATTGCCTCATTTGCCTGCAATCCAGGTTCGAAACGCAATTTGGTCGAATTTCAAAATACGAAACTTCCAATAACCGCACATTCCTTAAGCATTCTACCGGTAGTTTCATGCTCAACATATCATATACATTACCTATAATCATTTTGAACCGGAATTTCAACAACAAAAAGTTTTCAATTTCTTGCGAAAATCCCTGATTGTTAGCCTTACTTATTTTGAACGGATAAAATTTGATGTCACAGACTCGGTATGTGTCATTTATTTTTGGATATCAATGTAATTATGAGTAGATCAACGTTTACTTTGCTGCAATATATTGCCTCATTTGCCTGCAATCCAGGTTCGAAACGCAATGTGGCCGAATTTCAAAATACGAAACTTCCAATAACCGCGCATTGCTTAAGCATTCTACCGGTAGTTTCATGCTCAACATGTCATGTACATTACCTATAATCATTTTGAACCGGAATTTCAACAACAAAAAGTTTTCAATTTCTTGCGAAAATTCCTGATGGTTAGTTAGCCTTACTTATTTTGAACGGATAAAATTTGATGTCACAGATTCGGTATGTGTCATTTATTTTTGGTTGTCAATGTAATTATGAGTAGATCAACGTTTAATTTGCAGCAATATATTGCCTCATTTGCCTGCAATCCAGGTTCGAAACGCAATTTGGTCGAATTTCAAAATACGAAACTTCCAATAACCGCACATTCCTTAAGCATTCTACCGGTAGTTTCATGCTCAACATATCATATACATTACCTATAATCATTTTGAACCGGAATTTCAACAACAAAAAGTTTTCAATTTCTTGCGAAAATCCCTGATTGTTAGCCTTACTTATTTTGAACGGATAAAATTTGATGTCACAGACTCGGTATGTGTCATTTATTTTTGGATATCAATGTAATTATGAGTAGATCAACGTTTACTTTGCTGCAATATATTGCCTCATTTGCCTGCAATCCAGGTTCGAAACGCAATGTGGCCGAATTTCAAAATACGAAACTTCCAATAACCGCGCATTGCTTAAGCATTCTACCGGTAGTTTCATGCTCAACATGTCATGTACATTACCTATAATCATTTTCAACCGGAATTTCAACAACAAAAAGTTTTCAATTTCTTGCGAAAATCCCTGATTGTTAGCCTTACTTATTTTGAACGGATAAAATTTGATGTCACAGACTCGGTATGTGTCATTTATTTTTGGATATCAATGTAATTATGAGTAGATCAACGTTTACTTTGCAGCAATATATTGCCTCATTTGCCTGCAATCCAGGTTCGAAACGCAATGTGGCCGAATTTCAAAATACGAAACTTCCAATAACCGCGCATTGCTTAAGCATTCTACCGGTAGTTTCATGCTCAACATGTCATGTACATTACCTATAATCATTTTGAACCGGAATTTCAACAACAAAAAGTTTTCAATTTCTTGCGAAAATCCCTGATGGTTAGCCTTACTTATTTTGAACGGATAAAATTTGATGTCACAGACTCGGTATGTGTCATTTATTTTTGGATATCAATGTAATTATGAGTAGATCAACGTTTACTTTGCTGCAATATATTGCCTCATTTGCCTGCAATCCAGGTTCGAAACGCAATGTGGCCGAATTTCAAAATACGAAACTTCCAATAACCGCACATTCCTTAAGCATTCTACCGGTAGTTTCATGCTCAACATGTCATGTACATTACCTATAATCATTTTGAACCGGAATTTCAACAACAAAAAGTTTTCAATTTCTTGCGAAAATCCCTGATGGTTAGCCTTACTTATTTTGAACGGATAAAATTTGATGTCACAAATTCGATATGTGTCATTTATTTTTGGTTATCAATGTAATTATGAGTAGATCGACGTTTAATTTGCTGTAATGTATTGCCTCATTTGCCTGCAATCCAGGTTCGAAACGCAATGTGGCCGAATTTCAAAATACGAATCTTCCAATAACCGCGCATTGCTTAAGCATTCTACCGGTAGTTTCATGCTCAATATGTCATGTACATTACCTATAATCATTTTGAACCGGAATTTCAACAACAAAAAGTTTTCAATTTCTTGCGAAAATCCCTGATGGCTAGCCTTACTTATTTTGAACGGATAAAATTTGATGTCACAAATTCGATATGTGTCATTTATTTTTGGTTATCAATGTAATTATGAGTAGATCAACGTTTAATTTGCAGCAATATATTGCCTCATTTGCCTGCAATCCAGGTTCGAAACGCAATGTGGCCGAATTTCAAAATACGAAACTTCCAATAACCGCGCATTGCTTAAGCATTCTACCGGTAGTTTCATGCTCAACATGTCATGTACATTACCTATAATCATTTTGAACCGGAATTTCAACAACAAAAAGTTTTCAATTTCTTGCGAAAATTCCTGATGGTTAGTTAGCCTTACTTATTTTGAACGGATAAAATTTGATGTCACAGATTCGGTATGTGTCATTTATTTTTGGTTGTCAATGTAATTATGAGTAGATCGACGTTTAATTTGCTGCAATATATTGCCTCATTTGCCTGCAATCCAGGTTCGAAACGCAATGTGGCCGAATTTCAAAATACGAAACTTCCAATAACCGCGCATTGCTTAAGCATTCTACCGGTAGTTTCATGCTCAATATGTCATGTACATTACCTATAATCATTTTGAACCGGAATTTCAACAACAAAAAGTTTTCAATTTCTTGCGAAAATCCCTGATGGTTAGCCTTACTTATTTTGAACGGATAAAATTTGATGTCACAGACTCGGTATGTGTCATTTATTTTTGGATATCAATGTAATTATGAGTAGATCAATGTTTACTTTGCAGCAATATATTGTCTCATTTGCCTGCAATCCAGGTTCGAAACGCAATGTGGCCGAATTTCAAAATACGAAACTTCCAATAACCGCGCATTGCATAAGTATTCTACCGGTAGTTTCATGCTCAACATGTCATGTACATTACCTATAATCATTTTGAACCGGAATTTCAACAACAAAAAGTTTTCAATTTCTTGCGAAAATCCCTGATGGCTAGCCTTACTTATTTTGAACGGATAAAATTTGATGTCACACACTCGGTATGTGTCATTTATTTTTGGATATCAATGTAATTATGAGTAGATCAACGTTTACTTTGCAGCAATATATTGCCTCATTTGCCTGCAATCCAGGTTCGAAACGCAATGTGGCCGAATTTCAAAATACGAAACTTCCAATAACCGCGCATTGCTTAAGCATTCTACCGGTAGTTTCATGCTCAACATGTCATGTACATTACCTATAATCATTTTCAACCGGAATTTCAACAACAAAAAGTTTTCAATTTCTTGCGAAAATTCCTGATGGTTAGTTAGCCTTACTTATTTTGAACGGATAAAATTTGATGTCACAGATTCAGTATGTGTCATTTATTTTTGGTTGTCAATGTAATTATGAGTAGATCGACGTTTAATTTGCTGCAATATATTGCCTCATTTGCCTGCAATCCAGGTTCGAAACGCAATGTGGCCGAATTTCAAAATACGAAACTTCCAATAACCGCGCATTGCTTAAGCATTCTACCGGTAGTTTCATGCTCAATATGTCATGTACATTACCTATAATCATTTTGAACCGGAATTTCAACAACAAAAAGTTTTCAATTTCTTGCGAAAATCCCTGATGGTTAGCCTTACTTATTTTGAACGGATAAAATTTGATGTCACAGACTCGGTATGTGTCATTTATTTTTGGATATCAATGTAATTATGAGTAGATCAACGTTTAATTTGCTGCAATATATTGCCTCATTTGCCTGCAATCCAGGTTCGAAACGCAATGTGGCCGAATTTCAAAATACGAAACTTCCAATAACCGCGCATTGCATAAGTATTCTACCGGTAGTTTCATGCTCAACATGTCATGTACATTACCTATAATCATTTTGAACCGGAATTTCAACAACAAAAAGTTTTCAATTTCTTGCGAAAATCCCTGATGGCTAGCCTTACTTATTTTGAACGGATAAAATTTGATGTCACAGACTCGGTATGTGTCATTTATTTTTGGATATCAATGTAATTATGAGTAGATCAATGTTTACTTTGCAGCAATATATTGCCTCATTTGCCTGCAATCCAGGTTCGAAACGCAATGTGGCCGAATTTCAAAATACGAAACTTCCAATAACCGCGCATTGCATAAGTATTCTACCGGTAGTTTCATGCTCAACATGTCATGTACATTACCTATAATCATTTTGAACCGGAATTTCAACAACAAAAAGTTTTCAATTTCTTGCGAAAATCCCTGATGGTTAGCCTTACTTATTTTGAACGGATAAAATTTGATGTCACAAATTCGGTATGTGTCATTTATTTTTGGTTGTCAATGTAATTATGAGTAGATCAACGTTTAATTTGCTGCAATATATTGCCTCATTTGCCTGCAATCCAGGTTCGAAACGCAATGTGGCCGAATTTCAAAATACGAAACTTCCAATAACCGCGCATTGCTTAAGCATTCTACCGGTAGTTTCATGCTCAATATGTCATGTACATTACCTATAATCATTTTGAACCGGAATTTCAACAACAAAAAGTTTTCAATTTCTTGCGAAAATCCCTGATGGCTAGCCTTACTTATTTTGAACGGATAAAATTTGATGTCACAGACTCGGTATGTGTCATTTATTTTTGGATATCAATGTAATTATGAGTAGATCAACGTTTACTTTGCAGCAATATATTGCCTCATTTGCCTGCAATCCAGGTTCGAAACGCAATGTGGCCGAATTTCAAAATACGAAACTTCCAATAACCGCGCATTGCATAAGTATTCTACCGGTAGTTTCATGCTCAACATGTCATGTACATTACCTATAATCATTTTGAACCGGAATTTCAACAACAAAAAGTTTTCAATTTCTTGCGAAAATCCCTGAATGCTAGCCTTACTTATTTTGAACGGATAAAATTTGATGTCACAGACTCGGTATGTGTCATTTATTTTTGGATATCAATGTAATTATGAGTAGATCAACGTTTACTTTGCAGCAATATATTGCCTCATTTGCCTGCAATCCAGGTTCGAAACGCAATGTGGCCGAATTTCAAAATACGAAACTTCCAATAACCGCGCATTGTTTAAGCATTCTACCGGTAGTTTCATGCTCAACATGTCATGTACATTACCTATAATCATTTTGAACCGGAATTTCAACAACAAAAAGTTTTCAATTTCTTGCGAAAATCCCTGAATGCTAGCCTTACTTATTTTGAACGGATAAAATTTGATGTCACAGACTCGGTATGTGTCATTTATTTTTGGATATCAATGTAATTATGAGTAGATCAACGTTTACTTTGCAGCAATATATTGCCTCATTTGCCTGCAATCCAGGTTCGAAACGCAATGTGGCCGAATTTCAAAATACGAAACTTCCAATAACCGCGCATTGTTTAAGCATTCTACCGGTAGTTTCATGCTCAACATGTCATGTACATTACCTATAATCATTTTGAACCGGAATTTCAACAACAAAAAGTTTTCAATTTCTTGCGAAAATCCCTGATGGTTAGCCTTACTTATTTTGAATGGATAAAATTTGATGTCACAGACTCGGTATGTGTCATTTATTTTTGGATATCAATGTAATTATGAGTAGATCAACGTTTACTTTGCAGCAATATATTGCCTCATTTGCCTGCAATCCAGGTTCGAAACGCAATGTGGCCGAATTTCAAAATACGAAACTTCCAATAACCGCGCATTGCATAAGTATTCTACCGGTAGTTTCATGCTCAACATGTCATGTACATTACCTATAATCATTTTGAACCGGAATTTCAACAACAAAAAGTTTTCAATTTCTTGCGAAAATTCCTGATGGTTAGCCTTACTTATTTTGAACGGATAAAATTTGATGTCACAAATTCGATATGTGTCATTTATTTTTGGTTATCAATGTAATTATGAGTAGATCAACGTTTAATTTGCAGCAATATATTGCCTCATTTGCCTGCAATCCAGGTTCGAAACGCAATGTGGCCGAATTTCAAAATACGAAACTTCCAATAACCGCGCATTGCATAAGTATTCTACCGGTAGTTTCATGCTCAACATGTCATGTACATTACCTATAATCATTTTGAACCGGAATTTCAACAACAAAAAGTTTTCAATTTCTTGCGAAAATTCCTGATGGTTAGCCTTACTTATTTTGAACGGATAAAATTTGATGTCACAAATTCGATATGTGTCATTTATTTTTGGTTATCAATGTAATTATGAGTAGATCAACGTTTAATTTGCAGCAATATATTGCCTCATTTGCCTGCAATCCAGGTTCGAAACGCAATGTGGCCGAATTTCAAAATACGAAACTTCCAATAACCGCACATTCCTTAAGCATTCTACCGGTAGTTTCATGCTCAACATGTCATATACATTACCTATAATCATTTTGAACCGGAATTTCAACAACAAAAAGTTTTCAATTTCTTGCGAAAATCCCTGATGGTTAGCCTTACTTATTTTGAACGGATAAAATTTGATGTCACAGACTCGGTATGTGTCATTTATTTTTGGATATCAATGTAATTATGAGTAGATCAACGTTTACTTTGCAGCAATATATTGCCTCATTTGCCTGCAATCCAGGTTCGAAACGCAATGTGGCCGAATTTCAAAATACGAAACTTCCAATAACCGCGCATTGCTTAAGCATTCTACCGGTAGTTTCATGCTCAATATGTCATGTACATTACCTATAATCATTTTGAACCGGAATTTCAACAACAAAAAGTTTTCAATTTCTTGCGAAAATCCCTGATGGTTAGCCTTACTTATTTTGAACGGATAAAATTTGATGTCACAGACTCGGTATGTGTCATTTATTTTTGGTTATCAATGTAATTATGAGTAGATCAACGTTTACTTTGCAGCAATATATTGCCTCATTTGCCTGCAATCCAGGTTCGAAACGCAATGTGGCCGAATTTCAAAATACGAAACTTCCAATAACCGCGCATTGCTTAAGCATTCTACCGGTAGTTTCATGCTCAATATGTCATGTACATTACCTATAATCATTTTGAACCGGAATTTCAACAACAAAAAGTTTTCAATTTCTTGCGAAAATCCCTGATGGTTAGCCTTACTTATTTTGAACGGATAAAATTTGATGTCACAGACTCGGTATGTGTCATTTATTTTTGGTTATCAATGTAATTATGAGTAGATCAACGTTTACTTTGCAGCAATATATTGCCTCATTTGCCTGCAATCCAGGTTCGAAACGCAATGTGGCCGAATTTCAAAATACGAAACTTCCAATAACCGCGCATTGCTTAAGCATTCTACCGGTAGTTTCATGCTCAATATGTCATGTACATTACCTATAATCATTTTGAACCGGAATTTCAACAACAAAAAGTTTTCAATTTCTTGCGAAAATCCCTGATGGTTAGCCTTACTTATTTTGAACGGATAAAATTTGATGTCACAGACTCGGTATGTGTCATTTATTTTTGGATATCAATGTAATTATGAGTAGATCAACGTTTACTTTGCAGCAATATATTGCCTCATTTGCCTGCAATCCAGGTTCGAAACGCAATGTGGCCGAATTTCAAAATACGAAACTTCCAATAACCGCGCATTGCTTAAGTATTCTACCGGTAGTTTCATGCTCAACATGTCATGTACATTACCTATAATCATTTTGAACCGGAATTTCAACAACAAAAAGTTTTCAATTTCATGCGAAAATCCCTGATGGTTAGCCTTACTTATTTTGAACGGATAAAATTTGATGTCACAAATTCGATATGTGTCATTTATTTTTGGATATCAATGTAATTATGAGTAGATCAACGTTTACTTTGCAGCAATATATTGCCTCATTTGCCTGCAATCCAGGTTCGAAACGCAATGTGGCCGAATTTCAAAATACGAAACTTCCAATAACCGCGCATTGCATAAGTATTCTACTGGTAGTTTCATGCTCAACATGTCATGTACATTACCTATAATCATTTTGAACCGGAATTTCAACAACAAAAAGTTTTCAATTTCTTGCGAAAATTCCTGATGGTTAGCCTTACTTATTTTGAACGGATAAAATTTGATGTCACAAATTCGATATGTGTCATTTATTTTTGGTTATCAATGTAATTATGAGTAGATCAACGTTTACTTTGCTGCAATATATTGCCTCATTTGCCTGCAATCCAGGTTCGAAACGCAATGTGGCCGAATTTCAAAATACGAATCTTCCAATAACCGCGCATTGCTTAAGCATTCTACCGGTAGTTTCATGCTCAACATGTCATGTACATTACCTATAATCATTTTGAACCGGAATTTCAACAACAAAAAGTTTTCAATTTCTTGCGAAAATCCCTGATGGTTAGCCTTACTTATTTTGAACGGATAAAATTTGATGTCACAGACTCGATATGTGTCATTTATTTTTGGTTATCAATGTAATTATGAGTAGATCGACGTTTAATTTGCTGTAATGTATTGCCTCATTTGCCTGCAATCCAGGTTCGAAACGCAATGTGGCCGAATTTCAAAATACGAATCTTCCAATAACCGCACATTCCTTAAGCATTCTACCGGTAGTTTCATGCTCAACATGTCATGTACATTACCTATAATCATTTTCAACCGGAATTTCAACAACAAAAAGTTTTCAATTTCTTGCGAAAATCCCTGATGGTTAGCCTTACTTATTTTGAACGGATAAAATTTGATGTCACAGACTCGGTATGTGTCATTTATTTTTGGTTATCAATGTAATTATGAGTAGATCAACGTTTAATTTGCTGCAATATATTGCCTCATTTGCCTGCAATCCAGGTTCGAAACGCAATGTGGCCGAATTTCAAAATACGAAACTTCCAATAACCGCACATTCCTTAAGCATTCTACCGGTAGTTTCATGCTCAACATGTCATATACATTACCTATAATCATTTTGAACCGGAATTTCAACAACAAAAAGTTTTCAATTTCTTGCGAAAATCCCTGATGGTTAGCCTTACTTATTTTGAACGGATAAAATTTGATGTCACAAATTCGATATGTGTCATTTATTTTTGGTTATCAATGTAATTATGAGTAGATCGACGTTTAATTTGCTGCAATATATTGCCTCATTTGCCTGCAATCCAGGTTCGAAACGCAATGTGGCCGAATTTCAAAATACGAAACTTCCAATAACCGCGCATTGCTTAAGCATTCTACCGGTAGTTTCATGCTCAACATGTCATGTACATTACCTATAATCATTTTGAACCGGAATTTCAACAACAAAAAGTTTTCAATTTCTTGCGAAAATCCCTGATGGTTAGCCTTACTTATTTTGAACGGATAAAATTTGATGTCACAGACTCGGTATGTGTCATTTATTTTTGGATATCAATGTAATTATGAGTAGATCAATGTTTACTTTGCAGCAATATATTGCCTCATTTGCCTGCAATCCAGGTTCGAAACGCAATGTGGCCGAATTTCAAAATACGAAACTTCCAATAACCGCGCATTGCATAAGTATTCTACCGGTAGTTTCATGCTCAACTTGTCATGTACATTACCTATAATCATTTTGAACCGGAATTTCAACAACAAAAAGTTTTCAATTTCTTGCGAAAATCCCTGATGGTTAGCCTTACTTATTTTGAACGGATAAAATTTGATGTCACAGACTCGATATGTGTCATTTATTTTTGGTTATCAATGTAATTATGAGTAGATCGACGTTTAATTTGCTGTAATGTATTGCCTCATTTGCCTGCAATCCAGGTTCGAAACGCAATGTGGCCGAATTTCAAAATACGAATCTTCCAATAACCGCACATTCCTTAAGCATTCTACCGGTAGTTTCATGCTCAACATGTCATGTACATTACCTATAATCATTTTCAACCGGAATTTCAACAACAAAAAGTTTTCAATTTCTTGCGAAAATCCCTGATGGTTAGCCTTACTTATTTTGAACGGATAAAATTTGATGTCACAGACTCGGTATGTGTCATTTATTTTTGGTTATCAATGTAATTATGAGTAGATCGACGTTTAATTTGCTGTAATGTATTGCCTCATTTGCCTGCAATCCAGGTTCGAAACGCAATGTGGCCGAATTTCAAAATACGAAACTTCCAATAACCGCGCATTGCTTAAGCATTCTACCGGTAGTTTCATGCTCAACATGTCATGTATATTACCTATAATCATTTTGAACCGGAATTTCAACAACAAAAAGTTTTCAATTTCTTGCGAAAATCCCTGATGGTTAGCCTTACTTATTTTGAACGGATAAAATTTGATGTCACAGACTCGGTATGTGTCATTTATTTTTGGATATCAATGTAATTATGAGTAGATCAATGTTTACTTTGCAGCAATATATTGCCTCATTTGCCTGCAATCCAGGTTCGAAACGCAATGTGGCCGAATTTCAAAATACGAAACTTCCAATAACCGCGCATTGCATAAGTATTCTACCGGTAGTTTCATGCTCAACTTGTCATGTACATTACCTATAATCATTTTGAACCGGAATTTCAACAACAAAAAGTTTTCAATTTCTTGCGAAAATCCCTGCCTTACTTATTTTGAACGGATAAAATTTGATGTCACAGACTCGATATGTGTCATTTATTTTTGGTTATCAATGTAATTATGAGTAGATCGACGTTTAATTTGCTGTAATGTATTGCCTCATTTGCCTGCAATCCAGGTTCGAAACGCAATGTGGCCGAATTTCAAAATACGAATCTTCCAATAACCGCACATTCCTTAAGCATTCTACCGGTAGTTTCATGCTCAACATGTCATGTACATTACCTATAATTATTTTCAACCGGAATTTCAACAACAAAAAGTTTTCAATTTCTTGCGAAAATCCCTGATGGTTAGCCTTACTTATTTTGAACGGATAAAATTTGATGTCACAAATTCGATATGTGTCATTTATTTTTGGTTATCAATGTAATTATGAGTAGATCAACGTTTAATTTGCTGCAATATATTGCCTCATTTGCCTGCAATCCAGGTTCGAAACGCAATGTGGCCGAATTTCAAAATACGAAACTTTCAATAACCGCACATTCCTTAAGCATTCTACCGGTAGTTTCATGCTCAACATGTCATATACATTACCTATAATCATTTTGAACCGGAATTTCAACAACAAAAAGTTTTCAATTTCTTGCGAAAATCCCTGATGGTTAGCCTTACTTATTTTGAACGGATAAAATTTGATGTCACAGACTCGGTATGTGTCATTTATTTTTGGATATCAATGTAATTATGAGTAGATCAACGTTTACTTTGCAGCAATATATTGCCTCATTTGCCTGCAATCCAGGTTCGAAACGCAATGTGGCCGAATTTCAAAATACGAAACTTCCAATAACCGCGCATTGCTTAAGTATTCTACCGGTAGTTTCATGCTCAACATGTCATGTACATTACCTATAATCATTTTGAACCGGAATTTCAACAACAAAAAGTTTTCAATTTCTTGCGGAAATCCCTGATGGTTAGCCTTACTTATTTTGAACGGATAAAATTTGATGTCACAGACTCGGTGTGTGTCATTTATTTTTGGATATCAATGTAATTATGAGTAGATCAACGTTTACTTTGCTGCAATATATTGCCTCATTTGCCTGCAATCCAGGTTCGAAACGCAATGTGGCCGAATTTCAAAATACGAAACTTCCTATAACCGCGCATTGCTTAAGCATTCTACCGGTAGTTTCATGCTCAACATGTCATGTACATTACCTATAATCATTTTGAACCGGAATTTCAACAACAAAAAGTTTTCAATTTCTTGCGAAAATCCCTGATGGTGCCTTACTTATTTTGAACGGATAAAATTTGATGTCACAGACTCGGTATGTGTCATTTATTTTTGGTTATCAATGTAATTATGAGTAGATCAACGTTTACTTTGCAGCAATATATTGCCTCATTTGCCTGCAATCCAGGTTCGAAACGCAATGTGGCCTAATTTCAAAATACGAATCTTCCAATAACCGCACATTCCTTAAGCATTCTACCGGTAGTTTCATGCTCAACATGTCATGTACATTACCTATAATCATTTTGAACCGGAATTTCAACAACAAAAAGTTTTCAATTTCTTGCGAAAATCCCTGCCTTACTTATTTTGAACGGATAAAATTTGATGTCACAGACTCGGTATGTGTCATTTATTTTTGGTTATCAATGTAATTATGAGTAGATCAACGTTTACTTTGCAGCAATATATTGCCTCATTTGCCTGCAATCCAGGTTCGAAACGACATGTGGCCGAATTTCAAAATACGAATCTTCCAATAACCGCACATTCCTTAAGCATTCTACCGGTAGTTTCATGCTCAACATGTCATGTACATTACCTATAATCATTTTGAACCGGAATTTCAACAACAAAAAGTTTTCAATTTCTTGCGAAAATCCCTGCCTTACTTATTTTGAACGGATAAAATTTGATGTCACAAATTCGATATGTGTCATTTATTTTTGGTTATCAATGTAATTATGAGTAGATCAACGTTTACTTTGCAGCAATATATTGCCTCATTTGCCTGCAATCCAGGTTCGAAACGCAATGTGGCCGAATTTCAAAATACGAATCTTCCAATAACCGCACATTCCTTAAGCATTCTACCGGTAGTTTCATGCTCAACATGTCATGTACATTACCTATAATCATTTTGAACCGGAATTTCAACAACAAAAAGTTTTCAATTTCTTGCGAAAATCCCTGCCTTACTTATTTTGAACGGATAAAATTTGATGTCACAGACTCGGTATGTGTCATTTATTTTTGGTTATCAATGTAATTATGAGTAGATCAACGTTTACTTTGCAGCAATATATTGCCTCATTTGCCTGCAATCCAGGTTCGAAACGACATGTGGCCGAATTTCAAAATACGAATCTTCCAATAACCGCACATTCCTTAAGCATTCTACCGGTAGTTTCATGCTCAACATGTCATATACATTACCTATAATCATTTTGAACCGGAATTTCAACAACAAAAAGTTTTCAATTTCTTGCGAAAATCCCTGATGTAGCCTTACTTATTTTGAACGGATAAAATTTGATGTCACAGACTCGGTATGTGTCATTTATTTTTGGTTATCAATGTAATTATGAGTAGATCAACGTTTACTTTGCAGCAATATATTGCCTCATTTGCCTGCAATCCAGGTTCGAAACGCAATGTGGCCGAATTTCAAAATACGAGACTTCCAATAACCGCGCATTGCTTAAGCATTCTACCGGTAGTTTCATGCTCAACATGTCATGTACATTACCTATAATCATTTTCAACCGGAATTTCAACAATAAAAAGTTTTCAATTTCTTGCGAAATTCCCTGATGGTTAGCCTTACTTATTTTGAACGGATAAAATTTGATGTCACAGACTCGGTATGTGTCATTTATTTTTGGATATCAATGTAATTATGAGTAGATCAACGTTAACTTTGCAGCAATATATTGCCTCATTTGCCTGCAATCCAGGTTCGAAACGCAATGTGGCCGAATTTCAAAATACGAGACTTCCAATAACCGCGCATTGCTTAAGCATTCTACCGGTAGTTTCATGCTCAACATGTCATGTACATTACCTATAATCATTTTCAACCGGAATTTCAACAATAAAAAGTTTTCAATTTCTTGCGAAAATCCCTGATGGTTAGCCTTACTTATTTTGAACGGATAAAATTTGATGTCACAAATTCGATATGTGTCATTTATTTTTGGTTATCAATGTAATTATGAGTAGATCAACGTTTAATTTGCTGCAATATATTGCCTCATTTGCCTGCAATCCAGGTTCGAAACGCAATGTGGCCGAATTTCAAAATACGAAACTTCCAATAACCGCACATTCCTTAAGCATTCTACCGGTAGTTTCATGCTCAACATGTCATATACATTACCTATAATCATTTTGAACCGGAATTTCAACAACAAAAAGTTTTCAATTTCTTGCGAAAATCCCTGATGGTTAGCCTTACTTATTTTGAACGGATAAAATTTGATGTCACAGATTCGGTATGTGTCATTTATTTTTGGTTATCAATGTAATTATGAGTAGATCAACGTTTACTTTGCAGCAATATATTGCCTCATTTGCCTGCAATCCAGGTTCGAAACGCAATGTGGCCGAATTTCAAAATACGAGACTTCCAATAACCGCGCATTGCTTAAGCATTCTACCGGTAGTTTCATGCTCAACATGTCATGTACATTACCTATAATCATTTTGAACCGGAATTTCAACAACAAAAAGTTTTCAATTTCTTGCGAAAATCCCTGATGGTTAGCCTTACTTATTTTGAACGGATAAAATTTGATGTCACAGACTCGGTATGTGTCATTTATTTTTGGTTATCAATGTAATTATGAGTAGATCAACGTTTACTTTGCAGCAATATATTGCCTCATTTGCCTGCAATCCAGGTTCGAAACGCAATGTGGCCGAATTTCAAAATACGAAACTTCCAATAACCGCGCATTGCTTAAGCATTCTACCGGTAGTTTCATGCTCAACATGTCATGTACATTACCTATAATCATTTTGAACCGGAATTTCAACAACAAAAAGTTTTCAATTTCTTGCGAAAATTCCTGATGGTTAGTTAGCCTTACTTATTTTGAACGGATAAAATTTGATGTCACAGATTCGGTATGTGTCATTTATTTTTGGTTGTCAATGTAATTATGAGTAGATCAACGTTTAATTTGCAGCAATATATTGCCTCATTTGCCTGCAATCCAGGTTCGAAACGCAATGTGGTCGAATTTCAAAATACGAAACTTCCAATAACCGCGCATTGCTTAAGCATTCTACCGGTAGTTTCATGCTCAACATGTCATGTACATTACCTATAATCATTTTGAACCGGAATTTCAACAACAAAAAGTTTTCAATTTCTTGCGAAAATTCCTGATGGTTAGTTAGCCTTACTTATTTTGAACGGATAAAATTTGATGTCACAGATTCGGTATGTGTCATTTATTTTTGGTTGTCAATGTAATTATGAGTAGATCAACGTTTAATTTGCAGCAATATATTGCCTCATTTGCCTGCAATCCAGGTTCGAAACGCAATTTGGTCGAATTTCAAAATACGAAACTTCCAATAACCGCACATTCCTTAAGCATTCTACCGGTAGTTTCATGCTCAACATATCATATACATTACCTATAATCATTTTGAACCGGAATTTCAACAACAAAAAGTTTTCAATTTCTTGCGAAAATCCCTGATTGTTAGCCTTACTTATTTTGAACGGATAAAATTTGATGTCACAGACTCGGTATGTGTCATTTATTTTTGGATATCAATGTAATTATGAGTAGATCAACGTTTACTTTGCTGCAATATATTGCCTCATTTGCCTGCAATCCAGGTTCGAAACGCAATGTGGCCGAATTTCAAAATACGAAACTTCCAATAACCGCGCATTGCTTAAGCATTCTACCGGTAGTTTCATGCTCAACATATCATATACATTACCTATAATCATTTTGAACCGGAATTTCAACAACAAAAAGTTTTCAATTTCTTGCGAAAATCCCTGATGGTTAGCCTTACTTATTTTGAACGGATAAAATTTGATGTCACAGACTCGGTATGTGTCATTTATTTTTGGATATCAATGTAATTATGAGTAGATCAACGTTTACTTTGCTGCAATATATTGCCTCATTTGCCTGCAATCCAGGTTCGAAACGCAATGTGGCCGAATTTCAAAATACGAAACTTCCAATAACCGCGCATTGCTTAAGCATTCTACCGGTAGTTTCATGCTCAACATGTCATGTACATTACCTATAATCATTTTGAACCGGAATTTCAACAACAAAAAGTTTTCAATTTCTTGCGAAAATCCCTGATGGTGCCTTACTTATTTTGAACGGATAAAATTTGATGTCACAGACTCGGTATGTGTCATTTATTTTTGGATATCAATGTAATTATGAGTAGATCAACGTTTACTTTGCTGCAATATATTGCCTCATTTGCCTGCAATCCAGGTTCGAAACGCAATGTGGCCGAATTTCAAAATACGAAACTTCCAATAACCGCACATTCCTTAAGCATTCTACCGGTAGTTTCATGCTCAACATATCATATACATTACCTATAATCATTTTGAACCGGAATTTCAACAACAAAAAGTTTTCAATTTCTTGCGAAAATCCCTGATGGTTAGCCTTACTTATTTTGAACGGATAAAATTTGATGTCACAGACTCGGTATGTGTCATTTATTTTTGGATATCAATGTAATTATGAGTAGATCAACGTTTACTTTGCTGCAATATATTGCCTCATTTGCCTGCAATCCAGGTTCGAAACGCAATGTGGCCGAATTTCAAAATACAAAACTTCCAATAACCGCGCATTGCTTAAGCATTCTACCGGTAGTTTCATGCTCAACATGTCATGTACATTACCTATAATCATTTTGAACCGGAATTTCAACAACAAAAAGTTTTCAATTTCTTGCGAAAATCCCTGATGGTTAGCCTTACTTATTTTGAACGGATAAAATTTGATGTCACAAATTCGATATGTGTCATTTATTTTTGGTTATCAATGTAATTATGAGTAGATCGACGTTTAATTTGCTGTAATATATTGCCTCATTTGCCTGCAATCCAGGTTCGAAACGCAATGTGGCCGAATTTCAAAATACGAATCTTCCAATAACCGCGCATTGCTTAAGCATTCTACCGGTAGTTTCATGCTCAATATGTCATGTACATTACCTATAATCATTTTGAACCGGAATTTCAACAACAAAAAGTTTTCAATTTCTTGCGAAAATCCCTGATGGCTAGCCTTACTTATTTTGAACGGATAAAATTTGATGTCACAAATTCGATATGTGTCATTTATTTTTGGTTATCAATGTAATTATGAGTAGATCAACGTTTAATTTGCAGCAATATATTGCCTCATTTGCCTGCAATCCAGGTTCGAAACGCAATGTGGCCGAATTTCAAAATACGAAACTTCCAATAACCGCACATTCCTTAAGCATTCTACCGGTAGTTTCATGCTCAACATATCATATACATTACCTATAATCATTTTGAACCGGAATTTCAACAACAAAAAGTTTTCAATTTCTTGCGAAAATCCCTGATGGTTAGCCTTACTTATTTTGAACGGATAAAATTTGATGTCACAGACTCGGTATGTGTCATTTATTTTTGGATATCAATGTAATTATGAGTAGATCAACGTTTACTTTGCTGCAATATATTGCCTCATTTGCCTGCAATCCAGGTTCGAAACGCAATGTGGCCGAATTTCAAAATACAAAACTTCCAATAACCGCGCATTGCTTAAGCATTCTACCGGTAGTTTCATGCTCAACATGTCATGTACATTACCTATAATCATTTTGAACCGGAATTTCAACAACAAAAAGTTTTCAATTTCTTGCGAAAATTCCTGATGGTTAGTTAGCCTTACTTATTTTGAACGGATAAAATTTGATGTCACAGATTCGGTATGTGTCATTTATTTTTGGTTGTCAATGTAATTATGAGTAGATCGACGTTTAATTTGCTGCAATATATTGCCTCATTTGCCTGCAATCCAGGTTCGAAACGCAATGTGGCCGAATTTCAAAATACGAAACTTCCAATAACCGTGCATTGCTTAAGCATTCTACCGGTAGTTTCATGCTCAACATGTCATGTACATTACCTATAATCATTTTGAACCGGAATTTCAACAACAAAAAGTTTTCAATTTCTTGCGAAAATCCCTGATGGTTAGCCTTACTTATTTTGAACGGATAAAATTTGATGTCACAGACTCGGTATGTGTCATTTATTTTTGGATATCAATGTAATTATGAGTAGATCAATGTTTACTTTGCAGCAATATATTGTCTCATTTGCCTGCAATCCAGGTTCGAAACGCAATGTGGCCGAATTTCAAAATACGAAACTTCCAATAACCGCGCATTGCATAAGTATTCTACCGGTAGTTTCATGCTCAACATGTCATGTACATTACCTATAATCATTTTGAACCGGAATTTCAACAACAAAAAGTTTTCAATTTCTTGCGAAAATCCCTGATGGCTAGCCTTACTTATTTTGAACGGATAAAATTTGATGTCACACACTCGGTATGTGTCATTTATTTTTGGTTGTCAATGTAATTATGAGTAGATCGACGTTTAATTTGCTGCAATATATTGCCTCATTTGCCTGCAATCCAGGTTCGAAACGCAATGTGGCCGAATTTCAAAATACGAGACTTCCAATAACCGCGCATTGCTTAAGCATTCTACCGGTAGTTTCATGCTCAACATGTCATGTACATTACCTATAATCATTTTCAACCGGAATTTCAACAATAAAAAGTTTTCAATTTCTTGCGAAAATCCCTGATGGTTAGCCTTACTTATTTTGAACGGATAAAATTTGATGTCACAAATTCGATATGTGTCATTTATTTTTGGTTATCAATGTAATTATGAGTAGATCAACGTTTAATTTGCTGCAATATATTGCCTCATTTGCCTGCAATCCAGGTTCGAAACGCAATGTGGCCGAATTTCAAAATACGAAACTTCCAATAACCGCACATTCCTTAAGCATTCTACCGGTAGTTTCATGCTCAACATGTCATATACATTACCTATAATCATTTTGAACCGGAATTTCAACAACAAAAAGTTTTCAATTTCTTGCGAAAATCCCTGATGGTTAGCCTTACTTATTTTGAACGGATAAAATTTGATGTCACAGATTCGGTATGTGTCATTTATTTTTGGTTATCAATGTAATTATGAGTAGATCAACGTTTACTTTGCAGCAATATATTGCCTCATTTGCCTGCAATCCAGGTTCGAAACGCAATGTGGCCGAATTTCAAAATACGAGACTTCCAATAACCGCGCATTGCTTAAGCATTCTACCGGTAGTTTCATGCTCAACATGTCATGTACATTACCTATAATCATTTTGAACCGGAATTTCAACAACAAAAAGTTTTCAATTTCTTGCGAAAATCCCTGATGGTTAGCCTTACTTATTTTGAACGGATAAAATTTGATGTCACAGACTCGGTATGTGTCATTTATTTTTGGTTATCAATGTAATTATGAGTAGATCAACGTTTACTTTGCAGCAATATATTGCCTCATTTGCCTGCAATCCAGGTTCGAAACGCAATGTGGCCGAATTTCAAAATACGAAACTTCCAATAACCGCGCATTGCTTAAGCATTCTACCGGTAGTTTCATGCTCAACATGTCATGTACATTACCTATAATCATTTTGAACCGGAATTTCAACAACAAAAAGTTTTCAATTTCTTGCGAAAATCCCTGATGGTTAGCCTTACTTATTTTGAACGGATAAAATTTGATGTCACAGACTCGGTATGTGTCATTTATTTTTGGATATCAATGTAGTTATGAGTAGATCAACGTTTACTTTGCAGCAATATATTGCCTCATTTGCCTGCAATCCAGGTTCGAAACGCAATGTGGTCGAATTTCAAAATACGAAACTTCCAATAACCGCGCATTGCTTAAGCATTCTACCGGTAGTTTCATGCTCAACATGTCATGTACATTACCTATAATCATTTTGAACCGGAATTTCAACAACAAAAAGTTTTCAATTTCTTGCGAAAATTCCTGATGGTTAGTTAGCCTTACTTATTTTGAACGGATAAAATTTGATGTCACAGATTCGGTATGTGTCATTTATTTTTGGTTGTCAATGTAATTATGAGTAGATCAACGTTTAATTTGCAGCAATATATTGCCTCATTTGCCTGCAATCCAGGTTCGAAACGCAATTTGGTCGAATTTCAAAATACGAAACTTCCAATAACCGCACATTCCTTAAGCATTCTACCGGTAGTTTCATGCTCAACATATCATATACATTACCTATAATCATTTTGAACCGGAATTTCAACAACAAAAAGTTTTCAATTTCTTGCGAAAATCCCTGATTGTTAGCCTTACTTATTTTGAACGGATAAAATTTGATGTCACAGACTCGGTATGTGTCATTTATTTTTGGATATCAATGTAATTATGAGTAGATCAACGTTTACTTTGCTGCAATATATTGCCTCATTTGCCTGCAATCCAGGTTCGAAACGCAATGTGGCCGAATTTCAAAATACGAAACTTCCAATAACCGCGCATTGCTTAAGCATTCTACCGGTAGTTTCATGCTCAACATATCATATACATTACCTATAATCATTTTGAACCGGAATTTCAACAACAAAAAGTTTTCAATTTCTTGCGAAAATCCCTGATGGTTAGCCTTACTTATTTTGAACGGATAAAATTTGATGTCACAGACTCGGTATGTGTCATTTATTTTTGGATATCAATGTAATTATGAGTAGATCAACGTTTACTTTGCTGCAATATATTGCCTCATTTGCCTGCAATCCAGGTTCGAAACGCAATGTGGCCGAATTTCAAAATACGAAACTTCCAATAACCGCGCATTGCTTAAGCATTCTACCGGTAGTTTCATGCTCAACATGTCATGTACATTACCTATAATCATTTTGAACCGGAATTTCAACAACAAAAAGTTTTCAATTTCTTGCGAAAATCCCTGATGGTGCCTTACTTATTTTGAACGGATAAAATTTGATGTCACAGACTCGGTATGTGTCATTTATTTTTGGATATCAATGTAGTTATGAGTAGATCAACGTTTACTTTGCAGCAATATATTGCCTCATTTGCCTGCAATCCAGGTTCGAAACGCAATGTGGCCGAATTTCAAAATACGAAACTTCCAATAACCGCGCATTGCTTAAGCATTCTACCGGTAGTTTCATGCTCAACATGTCATGTACATTACCTATAATCATTTTGAACCGGAATTTCAACAACAAAAAGTTTTCAATTTCTTGCGAAAATCCCTGATGGCTAGCCTTACTTATTTTGAACGGATAAAATTTGATGTCACAAATTCGATATGTGTCATTTATTTTTGGTTATCAATGTAATTATGAGTAGATCGACGTTTAATTTGCTGTAATGTATTGCCTCATTTGCCTGCAATCCAGGTTCGAAACGCAATGTGGCCGAATTTCAAAATACGAATCTTCCAATAACCGCGCATTGCTTAAGCATTCTACCGGTAGTTTCATGCTCAATATGTCATGTACATTACCTATAATCATTTTGAACCGGAATTTCAACAACAAAAAGTTTTCAATTTCTTGCGAAAATCCCTGATGGCTAGCCTTACTTATTTTGAACGGATAAAATTTGATGTCACAAATTCGATATGTGTCATTTATTTTTGGTTATCAATGTAATTATGAGTAGATCAACGTTTAATTTGCAGCAATATATTGCCTCATTTGCCTGCAATCCAGGTTCGAAACGCAATGTGGCCGAATTTCAAAATACGAAACTTCCAATAACCGCGCATTGCTTAAGCATTCTA
The DNA here is from genome assembly GCA_947310385.1 of Nephrotoma appendiculata. Classification (NCBI taxonomy): domain Eukaryota; kingdom Metazoa; phylum Arthropoda; class Insecta; order Diptera; family Tipulidae; genus Nephrotoma; species Nephrotoma appendiculata. The sequence continues at coordinate 276,585,291 of OX371223.1, forward strand.
CCGGTAGTTTCATGCTCAACATGTCATGTACATTACCTATAATCATTTTGAACCGGAATTTCAACAACAAAAAGTTTTCAATTTCTTGCGAAAATTCCTGATGGTTAGTTAGCCTTACTTATTTTGAACGGATAAAATTTGATGTCACAGATTCGGTATGTGTCATTTATTTTTGGTTGTCAATGTAATTATGAGTAGATCGACGTTTAATTTGCTGCAATATATTGCCTCATTTGCCTGCAATCCAGGTTCGAAACGCAATGTGGCCGAATTTCAAAATACGAAACTTCCAATAACCGCGCATTGCTTAAGCATTCTACCGGTAGTTTCATGCTCAACATGTCATGTACATTACCTATAATCATTTTGAACCGGAATTTCAACAACAAAAAGTTTTCAATTTCTTGCGAAAATCCCTGATGGTTAGCCTTACTTATTTTGAACGGATAAAATTTGATGTCACAGACTCGGTATGTGTCATTTATTTTTGGATATCAATGTAATTATGAGTAGATCAATGTTTACTTTGCAGCAATATATTGTCTCATTTGCCTGCAATCCAGGTTCGAAACGCAATGTGGCCGAATTTCAAAATACGAAACTTCCAATAACCGCGCATTGCATAAGTATTCTACCGGTAGTTTCATGCTCAACATGTCATGTACATTACCTATAATCATTTTGAACCGGAATTTCAACAACAAAAAGTTTTCAATTTCTTGCGAAAATCCCTGATGGCTAGCCTTACTTATTTTGAACGGATAAAATTTGATGTCACACACTCGGTATGTGTCATTTATTTTTGGATATCAATGTAATTATGAGTAGATCAACGTTTACTTTGCAGCAATATATTGCCTCATTTGCCTGCAATCCAGGTTCGAAACGCAATGTGGCCGAATTTCAAAATACGAAACTTCCAATAACCGCGCATTGCTTAAGCATTCTACCGGTAGTTTCATGCTCAACATGTCATGTACATTACCTATAATCATTTTCAACCGGAATTTCAACAACAAAAAGTTTTCAATTTCTTGCGAAAATTCCTGATGGTTAGTTAGCCTTACTTATTTTGAACGGATAAAATTTGATGTCACAGATTCAGTATGTGTCATTTATTTTTGGTTGTCAATGTAATTATGAGTAGATCGACGTTTAATTTGCTGCAATATATTGCCTCATTTGCCTGCAATCCAGGTTCGAAACGCAATGTGGCCGAATTTCAAAATACGAAACTTCCAATAACCGCGCATTGCTTAAGCATTCTACCGGTAGTTTCATGCTCAATATGTCATGTACATTACCTATAATCATTTTGAACCGGAATTTCAACAACAAAAAGTTTTCAATTTCTTGCGAAAATCCCTGATGGCTAGCCTTACTTATTTTGAACGGATAAAATTTGATGTCACAGACTCGGTATGTGTCATTTATTTTTGGATATCAATGTAATTATGAGTAGATCAATGTTTACTTTGCAGCAATATATTGCCTCATTTGCCTGCAATCCAGGTTCGAAACGCAATGTGGCCGAATTTCAAAATACGAAACTTCCAATAACCGCGCATTGCATAAGTATTCTACCGGTAGTTTCATGCTCAATATGTCATGTACATTACCTATAATCATTTTGAACCGGAATTTCAACAACAAAAAGTTTTCAATTTCTTGCGAAAATCCCTGATGGCTAGCCTTACTTATTTTGAACGGATAAAATTTGATGTCACAGACTCGGTATGTGTCATTTATTTTTGGATATCAATGTAATTATGAGTAGATCATTGTTTACTTTGCAGCAATATATTGCCTCATTTGCCTGCAATCCAGGTTCGAAACGCAATGTGGCCGAATTTCAAAATACGAAACTTCCAATAACCGCGCATTGCATAAGTATTCTACCGGTAGTTTCATGCTCAACATGTCATGTACATTACCTATAATCATTTTGAACCGGAATTTCAACAACAAAAAGTTTTCAATTTCTTGCGAAAATCCCTGATGGCTAGCCTTACTTATTTTGAACGGATAAAATTTGATGTCACAGACTCGGTATGTGTCATTTATTTTTGGATATCAATGTAATTATGAGTAGATCAATGTTTACTTTGCAGCAATATATTGCCTCATTTGCCTGCAATCCAGGTTCGAAACGCAATGTGGCCGAATTTCAAAATACGAAACTTCCAATAACCGCGCATTGCTTAAGCATTCTACCGGTAGTTTCATGCTCAATATGTCATGTACATTACCTATAATCATTTTGAACCGGAATTTCAACAACAAAAAGTTTTCAATTTCTTGCGAAAATCCCTGATGGTTAGCCTTACTTATTTTGAACGGATAAAATTTGATGTCACAGACTCGGTATGTGTCATTTATTTTTGGATATCAATGTAATTATGAGTAGATCAATGTTTACTTTGCAGCAATATATTGCCTCATTTGCCTGCAATCCAGGTTCGAAACGCAATGTGGCCGAATTTCAAAATACGAAACTTCCAATAACCGCGCATTGCATAAGTATTCTACCGGTAGTTTCATGCTCAACATGTCATGTACATTACCTATAATCATTTTGAACCGGAATTTCAACAACAAAAAGTTTTCAATTTCTTGCGAAAATCCCTGATGGTTAGCCTTACTTATTTTGAACGGATAAAATTTGATGTCACAAATTCGGTATGTGTCATTTATTTTTGGTTGTCAATGTAATTATGAGTAGATCAACGTTTAATTTGCTGCAATATATTGCCTCATTTGCCTGCAATCCAGGTTCGAAACGCAATGTGGCCGAATTTCAAAATACGAAACTTCCAATAACCGCGCATTGCTTAAGCATTCTACCGGTAGTTTCATGCTCAATATGTCATGTACATTACCTATAATCATTTTGAACCGGAATTTCAACAACAAAAAGTTTTCAATTTCTTGCGAAAATCCCTGATGGCTAGCCTTACTTATTTTGAACGGATAAAATTTGATGTCACAGACTCGGTATGTGTCATTTATTTTTGGATATCAATGTAATTATGAGTAGATCAACGTTTACTTTGCAGCAATATATTGCCTCATTTGCCTGCAATCCAGGTTCGAAACGCAATGTGGCCGAATTTCAAAATACGAAACTTCCAATAACCGCGCATTGCATAAGTATTCTACCGGTAGTTTCATGCTCAACATGTCATGTACATTACCTATAATCATTTTGAACCGGAATTTCAACAACAAAAAGTTTTCAATTTCTTGCGAAAATTCCTGATGGTTAGCCTTACTTATTTTGAACGGATAAAATTTGATGTCACAAATTCGATATGTGTCATTTATTTTTGGTTATCAATGTAATTATGAGTAGATCAACGTTTAATTTGCAGCAATATATTGCCTCATTTGCCTGCAATCCAGGTTCGAAACGTAATGTGGCCGAATTTCAAAATACGAAACTTCCAATAACCGCACATTCCTTAAGCATTCTACCGGTAGTTTCATGCTCAACATGTCATATACATTACCTATAATCATTTTGAACCGGAATTTCAACAACAAAAAGTTTTCAATTTCTTGCGAAAATCCCTGATGGCTAGCCTTACTTATTTTGAACGGATAAAATTTGATGTCACAGACTCGGTATGTGTCATTTATTTTTGGATATCAATGTAATTATGAGTAGATCAACGTTTACTTTGCAGCAATATATTGCCTCATTTGCCTGCAATCCAGGTTCGAAACGCAATGTGGCCGAATTTCAAAATACGAAACTTCCAATAACCGCGCATTGTTTAAGCATTCTACCGGTAGTTTCATGCTCAACATGTCATGTACATTACCTATAATCATTTTGAACCGGAATTTCAACAACAAAAAGTTTTCAATTTCTTGCGAAAATCCCTGATGGTTAGCCTTACTTATTTTGAATGGATAAAATTTGATGTCACAGACTCGGTATGTGTCATTTATTTTTGGATATCAATGTAATTATGAGTAGATCAACGTTTACTTTGCAGCAATATATTGCCTCATTTGCCTGCAATCCAGGTTCGAAACGCAATGTGGCCGAATTTCAAAATACGAAACTTCCAATAACCGCGCATTGCTTAAGCATTCTACCGGTAGTTTCATGCTCAACATGTCATGTACATTACCTATAATCATTTTGAACCGGAATTTCAACAACAAAAAGTTTTCAATTTCTTGCGAAAATCCCTGATGGTTAGCCTTACTTATTTTGAACGGATAAAATTTGATGTCACATACTCGGTATGTGTCATTTATTTTTGGTTATCAATGTAATTATGAGTAGATCAACGTTTACTTTGCAGCAATATATTGCCTCATTTGCCTGCAATCCAGGTTCGAAACGCAATGTGGCCGAATTTCAAAATACGAAACTTCCAATAACCGCGCATTGCTTAAGCATTCTACCGGTAGTTTCATGCTCAACATGTCATATACATTACCTATAATCATTTTGAACCGGAATTTCAACAACAAAAAGTTTTCAATTTCTTGCGAAAATCCCTGATGGTTAGCCTTACTTATTTTGAACGGATAAAATTTGATGTCACAGACTCGGTATGTGTCATTTATTTTTGGATATCAATGTAATTATGAGTAGATCAATGTTTACTTTGCAGCAATATATTGCCTCATTTGCCTGCAATCCAGGTTCGAAACGCAATGTGGCCGAATTTCAAAATACGAAACTTCCAATAACCGCGCATTGCATAAATATTCTACCGGTAGTTTCATGCTCAACTTGTCATGTACATTACCTATAATCATTTTGAACCGGAATTTCAACAACAAAAAGTTTTCAATTTCTTGCGAAAATCCCTGATGGTTAGCCTTACTTATTTTGAACGGATAAAATTTGATGTCACAGACTCGATATGTGTCATTTATTTTTGGTTATCAATGTAATTATGAGTAGATCGACGTTTAATTTGCTGTAATGTATTGCCTCATTTGCCTGCAATCCAGGTTCGAAACGCAATGTGGCCGAATTTCAAAATACGAATCTTCCAATAACCGCACATTCCTTAAGCATTCTACCGGTAGTTTCATGCTCAACATGTCATGTACATTACCTATAATCATTTTCAACCGGAATTTCAACAACAAAAAGTTTTCAATTTCTTGCGAAAATCCCTGATGGTTAGCCTTACTTATTTTGAACGGATAAAATTTGATGTCACAGACTCGGTATGTGTCATTTATTTTTGGTTATCAATGTAATTATGAGTAGATCGACGTTTAATTTGCTGTAATGTATTGCCTCATTTGCCTGCAATCCAGGTTCGAAACGCAATGTGGCCGAATTTCAAAATACGAAACTTCCAATAACCGCGCATTGCTTAAGCATTCTACCGGTAGTTTCATGCTCAACATGTCATGTATATTACCTATAATCATTTTGAACCGGAATTTCAACAACAAAAAGTTTTCAATTTCTTGCGAAAATCCCTGATGGTTAGCCTTACTTATTTTGAACGGATAAAATTTGATGTCACAGACTCGGTATGTGTCATTTATTTTTGGTTATCAATGTAATTATGAGTAGATCGACGTTTAATTTGCTGTAATGTATTGCCTCATTTGCCTGCAATCCAGGTTCGAAACGCAATGTGGCCGAATTTCAAAATACGAAACTTCCAATAACCGCGCATTGCTTAAGCATTCTACCGGTAGTTTCATGCTCAACATGTCATGTATATTACCTATAATCATTTTGAACCGGAATTTCAACAACAAAAAGTTTTCAATTTCTTGCGAAAATCCCTGATGGTTAGCCTTACTTATTTTGAACGGATAAAATTTGATGTCACAGACTCGGTATGTGTCATTTATTTTTGGTTATCAATGTAATTATGAGTAGATCGACGTTTAATTTGCTGTAATGTATTGCCTCATTTGCCTGCAATCCAGGTTCGAAACGCAATGTGGCCGAATTTCAAAATACGAAACTTCCAATAACCGCGCATTGCTTAAGCATTCTACCGGTAGTTTCATGCTCAACATGTCATGTATATTACCTATAATCATTTTGAACCGGAATTTCAACAACAAAAAGTTTTCAATTTCTTGCGAAAATCCCTGATGGTTAGCCTTACTTATTTTGAACGGATAAAATTTGATGTCACAGACTCGGTATGTGTCATTTATTTTTGGTTATCAATGTAATTATGAGTAGATCGACGTTTAATTTGCTGTAATGTATTGCCTCATTTGCCTGCAATCCAGGTTCGAAACGCAATGTGGCCGAATTTCAAAATACGAAACTTCCAATAACCGCGCATTGCATAAGTATTCTACCGGTAGTTTCATGCTCAACTTGTCATGTACATTACCTATAATCATTTTGAACCGGAATTTCAACAACAAAAAGTTTTCAATTTCTTGCGAAAATCCCTGATGGTTAGCCTTACTTATTTTGAACGGATAAAATTTGATGTCACAGACTCGATATGTGTCATTTATTTTTGGTTATCAATGTAATTATGAGTAGATCGACGTTTAATTTGCTGTAATGTATTGCCTCATTTGCCTGCAATCCAGGTTCGAAACGCAATGTGGCCGAATTTCAAAATACGAATCTTCCAATAACCGCACATTCCTTAAGCATTCTACCGGTAGTTTCATGCTCAACATGTCATGTACATTACCTATAATCATTTTCAACCGGAATTTCAACAACAAAAAGTTTTCAATTTCTTGCGAAAATCCCTGATGGTTAGCCTTACTTATTTTGAACGGATAAAATTTGATGTCACAGACTCGGTATGTGTCATTTATTTTTGGTTATCAATGTAATTATGAGTAGATCGACGTTTAATTTGCTGTAATGTATTGCCTCATTTGCCTGCAATCCAGGTTCGAAACGCAATGTGGCCGAATTTCAAAATACGAATCTTCCAATAACCGCACATTCCTTAAGCATTCTACCGGTAGTTTCATGCTCAACATGTCATGTACATTACCTATAATTATTTTCAACCGGAATTTCAACAACAAAAAGTTTTCAATTTCTTGCGAAAATCCCTGATGGTTAGCCTTACTTATTTTGAACGGATAAAATTTGATGTCACAGACTCGATATGTGTCATTTATTTTTGGTTATCAATGTAATTATGAGTAGATCAACGTTTAATTTGCTGCAATATATTGCCTCATTTGCCTGCAATCCAGGTTCGAAACGCAATGTGGCCGAATTTCAAAATACGAAACTTCCAATAACCGCACATTCCTTAAGCATTCTACCGGTAGTTTCATGCTCAACATGTCATATACATTACCTATAATCATTTTGAACCGGAATTTCAACAACAAAAAGTTTTCAATTTCTTGCGAAAATCCCTGATGGTTAGCCTTACTTATTTTGAACGGATAAAATTTGATGTCACAGACTCGGTATGTGTCATTTATTTTTGGATATCAATGTAATTATGAGTAGATCAACGTTTACTTTGCAGCAATATATTGCCTCATTTGCCTGCAATCCAGGTTCGAAACGCAATGTGGCCGAATTTCAAAATACGAAACTTCCAATAACAGCGCATTGCTTAAGCATTCTACCGGTAGTTTCATGCTCAACATGTCATGTACATTACCTATAATCATTTTGAACCGGAATTTCAACAACAAAAAGTTTTCAATTTCTTGCGAAAATCCCTGATGGTTAGCCTTACTTATTTTGAACGGATAAAATTTGATGTCACAGACTCGGTATGTGTCATTTATTTTTGGATATCAATGTAATTATGAGTAGATCAACGTTTACTTTGCAGCAATATATTGCCTCATTTGCCTGCAATCCAGGTTCGAAACGCAATGTGGCCGAATTTCAAAATACGAAACTTCCAATAACCGCGCATTGCTTAAGTATTCTACCGGTAGTTTCATGCTCAACATGTCATGTACATTACCTATAATCATTTTGAACCGGAATTTCAACAACAAAAAGTTTTCAATTTCTTGCGAAAATCCCTGATGGTTAGCCTTACTTATTTTGAACGGATAAAATTTGATGTCACAGACTCGGTGTGTGTCATTTATTTTTGGATATCAATGTAATTATGAGTAGATCAACGTTTACTTTGCTGCAATATATTGCCTCATTTGCCTGCAATCCAGGTTCGAAACGCAATGTGGCCGAATTTCAAAATACGAAACTTCCTATAACCGCGCATTGCTTAAGCATTCTACCGGTAGTTTCATGCTCAACATGTCATGTACATTACCTATAATCATTTTGAACCGGAATTTCAACAACAAAAAGTTTTCAATTTCTTGCGAAAATCCCTGATGGTGCCTTACTTATTTTGAACGGATAAAATTTGATGTCACAGACTCGGTATGTGTCATTTATTTTTGGTTATCAATGTAATTATGAGTAGATCAACGTTTACTTTGCAGCAATATATTGCCTCATTTGCCTGCAATCCAGGTTCGAAACGCAATGTGGCCGAATTTCAAAATACGAAACTTCCAATAACCGCGCATTGCTTAAGCATTCTACCGGTAGTTTCATGCTTTACATGTCATATACATTACCTATAATCATTTTGAACCGGAATTTCAACAACAAAAAGTTTTCAATTTCTTGCGAAAATCCCTGATGGTTAGCCTTACTTATTTTGAACGGATAAAATTTGATGTCACAGACTCGGTATGTGTCATTTATTTTTGGTTATCAATGTAATTATGAGTAGATCAACGTTTACTTTGCAGCAATATATTGCCTCATTTGCCTGCAATCCAGGTTCGAAACGCAATGTGGCCGAATTTCAAAATACGAAACTTCCAATAACCGCGCATTGCTTAAGCATTCTACCGGTAGTTTCATGCTCAATATGTCATGTACATTACCTATAATCTTACCGTTCTATCCGTTCAAAATAAGTTAGCCTTACTTATTTTGAACGGATACAATTTGATGTCACAAATTCGATATGTGTCATTTATTTTTGGTTGTCAATGTAATTATGAGTAGATCAACGTTTAATTTGCTGTAATGTATTGCCTCATTTGCCTGCAATCGAGGTTCGAAACGCAATGTTGCCGAATTTCAAAATACGACTCTTCCAATAACCGCACATTCCTTAAGCATTCTACCGGTAGTTTCATGCTCAACGTGTCATGTACATTACCTATAATCATTTTGAACCGGAATTTCAACAATAAAAAGTTTTCAATTTCTTGCGAAAATCCCTGCCTTACTTATTTTGAACGGATAAAATTTGATGTCACAGATTATGTATGTGTCATTTATTTTTGGTTGTCAATGTAATTATGAGTAGATCAACGTTTAATTTGCTGCAATATATTGCCTCATTTGCCTGCAATTCAGGTTCGAACTGATTTTGAACGGATACATTTTATGGCCACAGATTCTGTATCTTTCGGTTATTTTTCGTTGGTGATATAATTTTGAGTTGAGCGGTATTAAAGCCGCCCCGGTGGCAAAGTGGTCAGCATGCTTGTTTCAGCGACCGGAGGCCTCGGGTTCGATTCTCGGTGGTGACAAGGAACAAAAAATTTTACGGCTGGTTTACGGAGACAGTGCCAAAGCAAGCACCAACAAAAGTAACAAAATTTTGTGCTAGTAGTAAAGGTATTACGAATCGTCAAATAAAAAAATAGATCAAAACCAAAACAAGCGATATACATTTTTTTAATAATAATATTCATATTGTAATTGTTTATTTTCTATTTACATAACACAGAAAAATTTCCTTCAATTTTGTTTAATTATTAATTTAATTAATTTTTTTTTAATTTATTTAAAATTATGGATTAGGTAATTTTTTATGGTTTATTTTTTTTTTAATTTATTTTTTATTCATATCTATATAATAATAATTATTATTATTAATATTACTGTGAAGTTGGAAAAATCAAACTAAAATTAAAGGATATAATAAAAATTAAAAATATATATTTATATATATATAATTAAAATTTTTAATATTTATTTTATATAAAGATTAGAAGCTAGATAATAGCTGTTCAATAAATTGAGTCTTATAAAAAATTATACATATTTCATAATATTAATTATTAATATAATTGCAAAATAATTAATTTGTTTTATTTATTTATAATTTTTTTTTTCTGTAGTATTTTTGTGTTCTGTAAGTTTTATTTATCACAACCAATTAATTAAATTATTAATGTTACATGTATTATAGATATCATATACAGGGTGTCCGCACATGATTGTATTATAGAAATATATAACACCTAACTTGCTGATAAAAACAATCGCAATCTTGTAATCCTTAAATTCTGAGATATTATAATATCTGGAATATAATTTTCCAAATTGTTTTTTACTTACATACATTAGGGACACTCTGTATATTGAATATGGTTTATGGGCAACAAATTTTTATCACAAATAAAATTATAAATTGCACAATAATTAATTATTTTGAAAACACAAAAAATAAAACACCGCAGCCATTTAATCTCTGAAAAATGTTGTCTGCAAGAGAAAATTGTATAAATGCAATTTTTATATTATGGAAATCCTTTCAAAACATTTTCTTTTATCATCTCAAACAAATATACCAACACACATTCACTTTGTTTTTGTACTTTTTACTTGTTTTGTTTAATTACAATAATAATTCATTAATTAATAATAATAAAAAATAAAAAAAATATATTTTGTTATTTAAAACATGGTTCAGTCTTCGTAAAAATAAATCTAAAACGGATGGCGGCGGCGCGCCTATCGGTACAAAATTTTAAATTAACTCTTGCAGCAAACTTTATTAATTTCGTGTGCATTTTAATTCTGAATGAATGCCCAAATGAATTTGTTCTGGTTTAAGTAAATTGCGCTGAACTTCACTTCTTTATTAAATTTATTGTGCTTCTAATTTGCTTCGAAAATCTGGAAATATTTTAAATTCTTATTTTTGATTTTTGAAATAGTAAAGAATGCATTTAAATGTGGCGCCCGAAATAGGCATTGAGCATACCCGGAAACTTGTGTACTAAAATAATGTAGCATTTGCATTATTGAATTTTGATTCAAAGAATCCGAATAACGACATCTACAATCGCCAATCGAGGGTTCGACCCTAAAAGCTGAGTAAAAACGAAACGTGACTAAAATGACACCTACTAGTGACGGTAGTGATTTGGTGTCTTCTGCTTACACAAAACTTCTACATAGCCTACTAAAATATAAACAACAAACTCCGGGACAGAACCCGATAAATTTTATTATTTTTATGTTTCATTGGCGCTACATCTCCATATAGGATTTTTTTTTTTTTTTTATGTTTTAATCTATGCAATCTGTTATGGGGCCGAAGCACTCCCAACTCTTTCGCAGTTGACTTTTACCATCCTACTTTACGCATTGTTTGCCAAATCGAGGACGTACGACTATAGGTCCGATTTACGTAGAACCATCTGCAATTGCATAGCTCCATGCCAGCCTATAGATATAGGAATTTGATGGCCTCAGTTAAATCGTCCCGGTGGAAAAACTGCGTGTCTCGAGGATTGAGTCACGGAGAGCAACGAGGAGTGAGATATATAATAAAATATTATTTCCATCTAGGCGAGAACATTTAAAGGGTGTCCCAGCTCAATAACTAAAATTTCAAGTAAATAGTCCGGCACTTACTAAATTTGCATTTGAAATGGAATTATCTGTTAATTGTTAAAAAATTGTCTACGGATTTTCTAGAGCAATCTGTGTGTCATCTATTGGGCGGTAGTTGATTATCTTTAATGGTAAAAATGCAAAACTCAATCGCATGCAAAATTTTTGCTAGTGATCACTGGAAATTTTTCATCGATTCCATTTATTGCGATGGAGTCCATTCTTTACTCAGTTGCAGTCTTGTTATAATTTATATAATAGTAAAGCATGGAGTACCCGTGTTACATTTGCGAGGCATCGACTAATTCCTATAATTAAACCTCATTAATATTTAGTTAGCATTATTAACTATAGGTTTATTCCAGTGGGATCCGTTGATGGTCTCTCCTTCTAGTGATTCCTGGATGACTCCTGATCCAGCACCTTAGGAGTAACCTTTCCAAATGTCTAGTCTTCTATTCTGATGGCTCGCGGTCGAACCATGATACAGGTTTTGGAAAATATTGTCCCGAACTTGACTTGATTATTTGGTAGCTTGGGTTTGTTCTGTACGACATTCTCAAACCCCTCCTCTTTTCTACTGTTTAGAACACCCAACTGTTGGAAACATTCCCACACCGAAGTCTGAGATGACACATATGTATATTTAATATAATGAATTACCAATTTTGTATAGTGTGAACACAACTTTATTTTTAATCACCTAGATTTTGTGGAGCTATGATGTGATGATTACGGCACTCGAAACACGAACGGAACCTGATCTGACAATCGATCTGATGCAATCAGAATTAATAGAAGAATACAGGAGACAATCGGATACTTGTTCCAATGATTCGAAAAATGCTGCTCTAAAAACTTTTAACAAAATAACGCCTAATCAATGAATCCAGTGTTTTTTCTGTGATAAAATGCGCCATTTAAAGAAAAATTGTTGGCGTTACATTTACTGGAAGGCGAAAACTAAAAAAGTCAAAAAATTTAAAAATCTATTAACCAAAATATCAGGTGACGGATGATGATGACATCCAATTTTGTTTTCATGTAGGCGAATATTAAAGTTTCAAACGAATGGTATCTACCGAATGACTTGTCGCTCCGGTATGTATACATTCGGAAAATACAATGAATGGAATATTTTTATTGATTTTGATGATTCAAATCAACAAGATGTCAAACTATGGCTGATGGTAAAATTGAAAATAGCAAAGGTACGTGCTTGATAAAACGTTTGATCTGATTGTTTGAGAAATCAGCTGTATCTGTATGTGCCAAATCTTGAAATGGTTTTGATCCAGTATGCTGCGGTTCAAAATCTCGATTTACCATTACAACCCACCACAGTAAATATTTCGAGAACTGCATTCGTATGGACCAACGCATGCAACGCATCCGTCTAGTACCGAAAATATGCAGCCGTAAGTGCTTCAGTTAAAAATGAGCCAAGTCAGTCAATTCCACGACGTTCACAGCAATTGGGAATCTCTCAAACCACATTGTGACAAATTTTGCATACAGATCTTAGCTTGCATCTTCATAAGATCAAATTAACACAAGAACTAAAGTCTCTTGATCTAAATTTCATCGAGAAATCATCTTCAGCGATGAAGCTCATTTTTGGCTTTGTCAATAAGCATAGTATGCGTAATTGGACAGCAACAAACCCACATGTGCTTCAAGAGAATCCATTACAACCACAAAAAGCGACCGCGTGGTATGGATTTAATGCCGAAGATGTCTAGGTCCATATTTTTTCGTCGATGAAAATGATCGCCATGTTAAGGTCAATGGAGTTCGCTATTCTGCCATTTTGAAAGACTATTTTTGGAGGAATGAACGGGGTACTTTAAGCCGTTGGTTTAAGTCATGCAACTATATATAAATGCTTATTTTGAAAAATTATTTAATAACATTTTTTAATATGTGTAATTCTCTAATAATAGGAGCATTAAAAGTTGGTTTTTATAATTTACGTTTATTTTCTAATTCAAAATCTAGCATGACAAGAACCTATAATTGAGATGTTGTACGCTAAACAAATAAATCTCACTAAAACGGTGAGATGTAGATTCTTTTAGAAACGCCACACCAAGCTAGTTATGCTCATTGTATGCATTTAAGGCGCCATCATTTAATAGAAATATTTGATCGTCCGATAGTTAAGCTCGCCAATAATAAAATAATATTTGGTTGAACGTAAAATAAATAAACCAGCTGTTTAAATCTATATCATTCAGTATTTAAAAACTAGAAAAAAAAATGCAATTTATGATCGCATATTTAAATTCGATCATATTTTACCCCACACTACGACAAAACTACACTCGCGAGCAACTATATCGACTCAAACTTCCGCACGTACAAAAAGTCGTATTTTTTAACGCTTTGCCAGTCTCATATATCCCATATGATACATAGGCGGTTAACCGTGACGCATCTGTATCATATTTGATACATAATCTAATTTAGAATATGTATCGAATATGATACAGAAGCGCCTCGATTAACCGTCTATTTATGCATGATACTGGCAAAGGGTTAAAATGGCTTAACCGATTTTCGTAAAACAATTTTTTTTGAAGCTTAGTATTTTAGCTTTACAGGGACCCCTTTATCATTAAAATCTATACAGTATTTTTCAAATTAAAGCACTTAAAGTCACTTATCAGACGTTGACCTGATTAATTTTCTTATTCTCATAGTCGCAACTTACGACTATAGTCACTTCATATGACGTTCTGTCACCTACTTTTTTCAAGTGACAAGAATATTTTTTGTCGAATTCATCAAAAGTAAATAGCATTTTTATTATTGAATTACATCGTGTCAAAATATAGTTTTATTTTGTGTTTTTAAACAAAGAGAATACATATCCAGAGTACCGAAGCAGAATCAAAAATTTCATAGAAAAATTCGTCGGTTATACAATCGAAATAGGACATGCAATCTCACAAATATGTTATGCCATACTAAATAAAAAAACTAACACCATTTTCTGTGGCAGCAAAATATTGATCGCGGTGACGTCATTTTTGATCCAACATGGCTTCTTGTTTACATTTTTTGTCTTTTTATTTGTTGATCCCGCATCAATTAAAAAATTCAAAAAATTTGTTGGATTTTTTTTGACGTTAACTCACACATATTGTGATATTGTGTGAGTAAACGTCAAAAAATTCAACAAATTTTTTGAATTTTTTAATTTATGCGGGATCAAAAAATAAAAAGACAAAAAATGTAAACAAGAAGCCATGTTGGATTAAAAATGACGTCACCGGGATATTGCTGCCACAGAAAATGGTGTAAATAAAAAAAATATGTTTGTTTACAGAGATATGCAATTTCGGTTACGCATACGCCCATGCCACACGTAAAAAAAAAATGCGGCATTTTTCTTCGTTTCTTTCCCCGTTTACCTATGATACAAGTTTTAATTGCGACTTAAACAAATTTTCTGTTCAACCACACAACTCAAACATAAATGAAATAAAAAATATTTCAAGGACATTTTTGACTCATTTTAGTTAAAATTTTATTTAAGAGAGAGCAGAACAAAACATTGGTAGAAAAAAAACTGCCAAAATACAAAAAATGCTCGTGTGGCATGGGTAATATACAAATACAATTATTACGTACCCGATTTTTTTTATTCATTCTTTTTTCTAGTTTTACTTTTAAAAGGAAAAGAGTTTAACATAAACAAAAAAAAACTAAAAATACAAAAAGGCATGATTTTGATCTTGACAAATATGAGAAAATAACTAAACATATGCACAAATGCATATGATAAAGAGCTGGTTGAAAATGTTGTCCATTACCATCGCTAAATAAAAAATTTAGTATTTGTCCCATGCCAGACGAGCATTTTTTTGTATTTTGGCATTTTTTTTCTACCAATCAAGGAAGTTAAAATACTGAGGAATAGGTGACAATATTTTACCCATATAAAATTTGCTATCTCATCTGTCACAAGCCAGAATAGGATGGTTATATAAAAAATCCATATGGTTTACTCATATTTCGCTATATGTACCCGTCAAA
Organism: Nephrotoma appendiculata; assembly: GCA_947310385.1. Taxonomy (NCBI): domain Eukaryota; kingdom Metazoa; phylum Arthropoda; class Insecta; order Diptera; family Tipulidae; genus Nephrotoma; species Nephrotoma appendiculata. The sequence goes on from OX371223.1 coordinate 276,600,949, forward strand.
CCGATTTGTGTTGTTGTATGAAGTGACGTGTTAATTTTGCGCAGTAAAATTATAAATTATAAATTTTTAAAATTATCAATTATAATTCATCAAAATAATACAAACTTTATGAAATAGTCATTTGTTTATATAGTGGTGTATTATGTGATAACAAAAAATACAGACTTTTGTACAAAATGAAGTGTATCGTGAAAAAATGCGAAAATACGCCTAAAAAATTTCAAGAAGGAATATCTTACCACCAGCAAATTTACCAAGTGTTTATATAAAATAAAATGTAAATTGTGCTAAGAAACAAGTGATTTGTGATAAATTTATCTTTACTTTATGTTAAAAATCAGAAAAAATTAAGAAAACAATTTTGGTTGTTGGCGTGGGGTGCCTATGTTGGTTTCTTGTTGTTGTAATCCCGTTGATTTAGATGCTTTCTCTTTTACCCTCCGAATTTGTGACACTTGACAGTTGCTTAGACTCATTCTGTACATTTAACTTCTTTGCTACCAATGTTTTGTTCTGCTCTCTCTTAAATAAAATTTTAACTAAAATGAGTCAAAAATGTCCTTGAAATATTTTTTATTTCATTTATGTTTGAGTTGTGTGGTTGAACAGAAAATTTGTTTAAGTCGCAATTAAAACTTGTATCATAGGTAAACGGGGAAAGAAACGAAGAAAAATGCGGCATTTTTTTTTACGTGTGGCATGGGCCTTTAAGTGCAAACGGCGCATAACAATATTTTTCATTAGTTTTAATTTTGATTTAGCAACAACGATTTGTTATCTACAGTTGTGTATATATTGCGCGCGATCGTGTATGGTCAAATTTACGCTACGAAAAAATATATAACAAAGTGTAACATCCTTTTCAATTTTTGTAAATTCCTGATTTCTTATACAATTTCGTATATACATATTGTGCACCAAGTTTTGTTGTCGATAGACATTATATTATAATTAAAACCGTTCGAAACGCGAAGTGATATAATTTAAGTACCTTTTTTGTCATTTTTATTGATTTATTAATTTTTCTTCATAGACTATTTTTCAATCGTTTGCTTTTTTGTCACACATTTTCATATTTTAATTATAAATAGCCGTAAAGTATACAATTTCATAAAATCATGGAATTCTCTAACGATAATAGACATTTAAAAATGGCCATGCAACAAAGCGAGTGTTTCCAGCTAAAATGTTTTTTTGGCTTCACTCTAAACTTCAAAACGACTTAAACGGGACACGATTCATTCTTTAAATTTATTTCAAAGCGAAGAAGATTTTTTTGATGTTCTAAATCAAGTTCGAAACGTGTATGCTAGTTGTTCACAATCATTCTGTACTAGTAGAGATCTAACATTAGAAGAATTAGAAAGATATGAACCCCCTATTAAAAAATCAGCTTTACTAGACGAGAATGTCTACAGTTATTGTGAGATACAAACAAAAAATTGTGTTTACTATCGAACCGAAGCCAATGAAATAAAACAGGAGTTAGTTAAGATGAAAGCGGCAATCCAACGAAAAAATATTAAAATTAGATCTCTTGCATTAAAAACAAAATATCTACGAAAAATCAATAAATCGTTAAAATTCAAATGCAAAATTGAATTAAAAGATAGGATTAATAAATTAAATTATGTAGAGGACCAGGCAAAAGATCTAGGGAAAAGCTCTTAGTTCGAAAAGCCAAAATTTCTAAATGGAGTCAACCTCAAAGGTTTTTAGCACAAAATTTATTTTTTCGATCAGCAAGATTATACCGATATTTAAAAAAAAGCTTTAAAATGTAGAAGACCAGCTGTGTCATCCATTCAAGCTTGAGTGCCAGTCAAACACCTACAACACGGAATAAGGCGCTAGCAACGATGCACTTTTGCGAAAAAATGAATATGCTTTTCGATGCTATAAATAGTAAGAAACAATACGATGGAAACCCAAACCGAAACGCACTAAAAATTGAAAATGAACCATACAAAATTTTAAAATCGTCATTGAAGTTCATTGCAGATATAAAAAAAGTGTTCAACGTCAAAGTCAAAAGCATATTGTTTTTCGGGGCCTATCCAAACAATTAATGCAGTTATTTATAATTAAAATATCACATACATGTTTAGTTATTTTCTTATATTTTTTTATATTTGTGAAAATAAAAAACATGTATTCCGATAAAATACGATGAATATACGAAGTCAAGAACAAAATCATGCCTTTTTGTATTTTTAGTTTTTTTTTTGTTTGCATATCTCTGTATACAAACATATTTTTTTTTATTTACACCATTTTCTGTGGCAGCAATATCCCGGTGACCTCATTTTTGATCCAACATGACTTCTTGTTTACATTTTTTGTCTTTTTATTTTTTGATCCAGCATAAATTAAAAACCCAAAAAATTTGTTGATTTTTTAATTGATGCGGGATCAAAAAATAAAGACAAAAAATGTAAACAAGAAGCCATGTTGGATCAAAAATGACGTCACCGGGATCAATATTTTGCTGCCACAGAAAATGGTGATAGTTTTTTTACATTACAGTTCAACTAACAATTAACTAAGTATTACTTTTTACGCTATTGGCCGTAGGCACTTGGCGAAACACACTAATACTTAATAAAGACGTTTTTATTAATCACTTGTTTTTTGTTTCGCAGTTATTTTGAATAATTTTCAAAAAGTTTGAAGGGTCACTCGATCGGTTTCGACTTGTTAGGTCATCATCAGGAGTATCTACTCCTGATGATGGCCTAACAAGTCGAAGTCGATCGAGTGATTTTTTGGACTTTTTGAAAATTATTCAAAATAACTGCGAAGCGGGGAACGGGTGATTAATAAAAATGTCTTTATTAAGTAACTAAGTATTGACTACTAAAGGTATCTGAAACCAGGTCAATTTCCATAATAATTAATTCACCTTTCCTGTCCCTCCATCTTGTTATATGTATTAGTCAAAATAACATGATCTCCAACTAACACTCCATATACCTGAGGTTGTATATGGATTTCTAGAGATATCTTAATTGGCCAAGAAGAATTCTATTAATCTATTTGGTCAGAATACAAAATCCTATAAATTGTCCCCACCCCTCGATGGGAAGCCCTGATTAGTTTTTCTAACTGACATGGTCCTCAACAAATACACCAAAATTTCTTTAAACCGCCCATTTTTGTCAGAGTAGAATTTTAAACACTGCGGTTATCTCATTTAATTTTTATAATTCATCCTAAGGTATCTTACCTTTTCAAAATTTATAAACCGGCACCGCGGTAGAAATGAAGTAATAAACGCGTCGTTTCCCTTAAATATTATTATTATTTATTTTATAATTCTATTTTTTTGTGTTTGTTTTTTTTTTTTTTATTAATAAATGTTCATATTATTTAGGTAAGAAGCAATATATTAATTTAGTATTAATTTTCAGGAATTATACATATTGTTTGTAAAAAATATTTCTTTATAACATTAGTTGCTGATTGTGTAGTTTAGAGTTGTATTGTCTTTGTGTTACTAACTATATCGTCTCTACCTAGGTGTATGTAATCGGGCCGATTTAATCCATCAGTTTTGTTTAGGAAATCGAAAAGTATTAATATAATATTCATTTTCAGGTAATTTCCAGATACATGTGGTGATTTCCAGATACATGTGAAATAATAACATTTTTTCTTAGGTTGCTGATTTAAAGAAGCAATTGTTGATGACCAATACCATCATTATCCATTTAACCTATTAAACTTTTATCCTTCCCCAAGTAGATTAGTTTTGTGCTGTCTTTGTGTTACTAACTATCGGCTATACCTAGGTGTCTGTAACCGGGCCGATTCTGTCCCACTTAACATACCTATCCAATCCTTCGGTTTTGTTATATGTAAAAAAGAGTGTACGGTGGGCCCGGCGTCATCCGGGAGCTCCTGTGTAAGACCTTGGTCGTACATTCAGAATCAATCAATCAATCAATCAACAGAAAATGGTGATAGTTTTTTATTTAGTATGGCATAACATTAAATTGCGTTTGTGAGATTGCATGACCCATTTCGATTGTATAACCAATGAATTTTTGTTATTTTTAATTTTTGATTCTGCTTCGGTACTCTGGATATGTATTCTCTTTGTTTTAAACCATTTAACCCGCGTCACTTGAATCGACTTCAAGAATATCAATATTCATGTCACGTGACACGACTATTGTCACTTCACATCAAGAGACACGACTATGGGAATTGAACAGTAAATCTCTACAAGTTCCATTCGTTGTTTCCTCAAAATCATGGATACTACTCCAGAAAAAGCCGCAAAAGTTGTTGCATAATTTCAAGAAGGACGTAATCAACCAGAAATCGCTCGTCAGCTAAACCTGAACCAATCTGTTGTCTCAAGAGTATCCAGGAGATTTCAGGAAACTGGTACTTTCAATCGGAGACCGCATACCAGCCGGTATCGGTATACATCTGAAAGAAATGATCGATTTATCGTCCTAACGCCAATGTACAGTATGAACGCGCTAGAAGGAAGCCAACCTCACTCCAAGAAGGCCCGCTAGATGTCCAAAATTGACAGTACGCCTCCGAAAAGAGCGACTCGAATTTACTCGCGAACACAACAATTGGCACATAGAGAATGGAGGTTCGTTCTATTCACCGAAGAGTACAGAATATGTCTTCATGGTAGTGATAGGAGAGGCGGGGTCTACCAGCGTCCAGAAGAGCGATTTTCGCAATGCTGTTTGGCCGCAACAATCTCATACGACGTCGGTTCGTGCGTTGTGGGCTGGCATATCGCTTCATGTAAAAACAGATCTCGTTTTCGTAGCTGGTGGGGGCCATGATCTGACCGCTGAAAGATATATCGAGGATTTTCTCTTGGATCATATAGTGGCCTACGCATGATATATAGGGGAATCAATTTTTATGAAAATAGTATCATTTTAAAGTAAAAATATCAAGCTGTCAAAAAATAATGTCTTGTAAAAATCGGTTAAGTCGTTTTAAAAAAATCGCCTTTCTGTGAGCGCTGCAGGTTTGAGTCGATTTAATTGCTCGCGAGTGTATATGAACAGAACAATTAAAGAAAAAAAAGTCTTAAAAATTAAAATTCTTTTCATATGAACATTTGCAATTGCAATGTGGCAAATTATAAAAAAACAAGGAAACATACCAATTCATAATATTTCATACATACATTTATACACTCAGTAGGTAACGTTCTTCCGCCGTGTTGATCTGCGCACCGATACAAACGACGATGTCCCATCATAATTCGGTTTTACAAAATTAGCCTTAGTTCGTCTCAAATTATAACATTTTTCTTGATTACTATTATTAAAATTTGTGTTCTTATTCGTATCACTATTATTATTGCCACTAGTAGTTCCGGCCATCGGTGGATATAAACAACTATCATCATCGTCATCAAATATCGTTACATTCAATTGCGATTGTAATTTTTTAGCGAATTCATAATCGGCCCGCTCCTGTTGCTCCTTTAATGTTAATGCTGCTGCAGCCGTGGTTGTAGCAGAATTCTCAATCTTAAATTTTTTATTGGTAATAGAATGTTCTGAAGTTTTAATATTAGGTTTGGTCGTTTGTCTTGTTGATTTTCTAATTGCATCACTTGTGACTGTATTCATCACTAATTTTCGTTTAATACCACGACGTGAATTTGAAGCTTTCGATTCATTACTAGGATTAAGTCCACTTGTTTTTTCCTCTTCATCATCATCATCCTCATCATCATCGGTGTCATGATGATGAACTAACGACAAAAATGCGGACGATGGACTTCTAACTAATTTTTTTGGGCATATAATTGGTTTAAAATTATTTAGACGGTTCATCGAATAGTTTTTATACATTTTTGGCGTCGGATGTTTTAGCGACGATTGATTACGTCGTTTTGGTGTTTGAGGCATTATTCGAATTGGTTTGAAATGACTTGTTACTTCAATTTTTAAACTATCACCACTATCGGATTCCGGGGTCATTGCAGTCGTGCGCCGATGTATTTTACCCGGGCTTAGTATTACCGTATCATCGGGCGTTGGCGTAACAGACTTTTTTGTGGGTTGAATGGCCTTCTGTACGGTTTGTTTCAAAAGCTCAGTCCCACGATTTAAACGTTCCGCAAATGTTTTAATTAGATTATATTTTGATGAAAGCGATGATGAATTTGAGTTGGAATCGGACGCGGTTGAACTGCCATTAGATTTTGATGAAGAGTCTCGGCGGTGTGTTGACGCAGATGGCAGATCTGACGTTGAATAGGAATGATAGGATGAATGTGATGGGCCAGCTACCAACATTTTGATGGATTATTGTTTTACAATCTAATTTGAAGTCTAAAATTTCACTTTTTATATCAAAATCTGTAAATAAATAAATATTTCTTAAATTATTAAGGTTGATTAATTCTTTCTCATAATTCGTTCAATTTTTTGGTAGAGTCGCTATAATATGAAGGTTCATAGTAACTCTACCAAAAATGAAATTGGGTACTCAGAATTAGATAGTATAATGAAAATGTTTGGACTGGGTAAGCAACAAGACGATATATAGATTTAAAAGCGTAAGTAGGCAGCGCTGCCTTCGAGCAACAGACCAACATCATACACCAGTATCATTTCAAGTATCTTTATTCTTTTAAATAACGCTTGCCAAAACTACTCTAATAAAAAACAGGCTGAGCCCTTTTACTTTACAAAGATAGAAAATTGTCGCTTGAGGACGGTAATTCGTCTAAACTTCTTGTAGTAGCACACTAAAAACTTGAGATAAGTATGCAGAAGAGCATCATACATACTTTTGAAGCACTCGATAGCGTTATTTTTCTAACGTTATTCGATATTAGCAATGAAATACTCGAAAAATGTCTGATTTAGCTTAGTCTATGTGATCTGTTAGGAATTCGAGCTAACATGGAATAACATTTTCAATCGGCCGATTTGATAAGACAATTCACACAAATTCTATTTTAACGTTCTCGAATTGACCGGAATTGTGTCAGCATTTTATGATTTTTAAAGAATGACTACGATCGTGGGCAAATTAAACTAAGATTTTGACTGTGAGAAACAATAATTAAAATGATGACTAACGACCAAAAACAATGGAACCGATGTTCAAGAACCTGGAAGATAAGTAATTGAGGATCTTCACGTTAAAACGGTAAAAATACTTAGATCTTAGACTGATTGATTTGATGAGAAGAGCGTTTCAGCTGTTGAGTAGCAAAATAGAAGATAATTAGCTGTTCTTGCAAGGAGAACAATTAAGCGAATTTAAATGACAAAAACCAATGATGATGGAAGATTTTTAAAAGCGCTACAGTCCAATTTAGTCTAGTTTGGTGTAGAATCGGATAGCGTGGTTATAATAAGATGGCACGACAAGCTAAAGTTGGTTGTGTCGATCATATTTAAATAATATTTGCATTTGTATACAAATTTACCATAAGTAGTGGTAGATCATAAAATCTTCATACTACCAGATACTTTGTTGGAAATCACGAAAAGACGATCCCTAATTAAAAATTTGTCATTCGATAATTTCTTTGGTTTTCTTTCAGATTAGAAAATAAGCCAACTATGGCTTGAGATTGGAGCAGCATGAAAAGTGACAAATAACAATATACAACAAAAATACCCAGTAATGGCTTTCCTCTGATCACAGCATGGGGTCTTTTCGTACTAAGGACCTTCGAACAAACTCCACTTATTTGCTAACAAGCAGAGTTGTTAGGACAGCTCAACACAGATTACCTGAATGTACACCAATCCTATCATAAATTATTGTAGGTCATGCCAAAATTAAAAAGAAATCGTTCACCAAATGAAATGAATTTGGAGTGTCTTTATGAGAAATTGGAAAATTGACAAGGAAGTGTATTATTTTGATAGTTTTGACCCCCATTCGGTTTGCGTTTTGTTCATCGGAACTCAGCTAGTTTGTTGGAATTCACGAATACCCTACAACAGACCTCCTTCGAAGATGAGATATCGGAAGGAAATATTATTGTAAAGCATTAAACTATGAGCATGGACTCTTTTCAAAACGCGCTGACCAATAATATTTCTTGGTGTATCTTTTGGTCTGTTCAGTTTTGCATGCCTTATCCAGCGGTTTATAAAAATGAGTTCATACCAGCTGGTTAGATAGAAGGATTGTGCAAGCGGTAAAAACCGATAAAACAGTGATAACCAAAACAGGGTTCGAAATAATGGAGAAACACGGCATGTATCGACTAGTAATAGTTGTTGAACCTTAGGGCCCTGCACTCAATGACACTTTGGCTGCATTGTGGTAGCCGAGGATTCATCTATAAGGCAGAACAATCCGAACGAGTGATTCAAGGTGTACAATTTACGTGAACGTTGAAGCGGTTAAACTGATGAGACTTCAATAAGAATCCTTAATTAATCTTTCCTCAGTGATAACGCGTACCTTAACTTAACCACATCAAACTTATTGATAAAATATTTCAACTTACGGCGCAAAGTATTATTAGAGGACCTAATGTTACGTTTGTTTGTTTCATTACGAAAAAGATCTCAACATCCAAAACGTACTACTTGCGAGCGCTGGCCAAGGAATCAGCAGTCACATTGCCCTTACTTAGTGTCGCAATGCAAATGATTTCACATAATTGTGACTTTTATTGGAACTAAACAAGTTAGTAAAAGATTTACAAAAGCATTTCCAGCAAAAAAAAATCGAGTCAATTCGCTTAAAAAATAGTGACTCGATGCTGTTTTGTAGATCGATTTAATAATAATAATGACATACGATGATTTATATTTTTAGTAATTTTATTTTATTTGAATTACAATGTTTTTACAACTTTTTGCTTCTCACCGGAAGCGCTTTACATTTCTTACTGACACATAAGAATGAAGTTGCATACGTACATTAGGTAAGTACCCAATGAGGACAAATAATGTTAGTACATTAATTCTCGAAACTTTCTCCAACAATTTCCTACTTTTTCCTAATTTCATTATTATTTTTGATAAGTCCCATCGGCTCTAGGTGTTTATCCATCGTGATTTGTGGCACATCCTTTGTAAAAATATCGGCTTCTATATCCTCAGATCGCTTATAATTAAAGTTGTGCTGCCCTTTTCAATTTCGTTCAATCCACAACCGCTTTTGAATCAGTGTACATTTTGATTGGTTTCTTGATAAAAATTTGTTCGTCGAGCTCTTCTAATAGATTCGTCATGCTTCCATTGTACGAGGGCTGCCTTTTATATTTTGGGATTAGAGAACAAAAACAAATATTAATCATCGAAAATCGCTTTATTGTTTTTCAAAATATTCCCCATGAAGTTCTATAAACTTTTGCATGCGTTTGAACCAATTGTCGAAGCACTTTTTCCACTCTAATTGAGGTATCTCCAAAACATGCATTCAGAACGCAGCAAACGCTTCTTCAGGTGTCGAAAAACGTTGACCTCTCAGTTTGTATTTTACGTACGGGAATAAAAAGAAGTCATTTGGTGACAAGTCAGGACTATACGGCGGATGACTCATCAAATCGATGTTTTGAGTGCTCAAAAATGCAGTTGTTTGAGACGATGTGTGAGAGCTCGCATTGTCGTGGTGAAGAGTGATCCGTCTTCGGCAGTTGGTTTTCCCGATTTCTTGGAAGACAACTGGCAAACAAATGGTTGTGTACTACTCAGAATTGACTGTTCTGCGTTGTTCTTGTGGTACGGTTGCGACATGTCCATTTTTCCCGAAAAAACAGGCGATCATTTGCTTGCAAAGTGCTTCGTGCACGAACAACTTTTGTTGGATTCGGCTCATCTTGAAACACCCATACAGTCGACTGCTGTTTACTTTCGGGCTCATACGCGTAAATCCACGATTCATCACCTGTCACTAATCACTATGTCATAGACGTGTTTTGAAGCACCGCGATCGTATTTTTTTCGACCAATCGACACGAGCCTTTTTTTGAGCGATTGACAAATTGTGTGGGATCCAACGCGAACAAATTTTTTTGACATTCAAATGTTTATGCAATATTGAATGTATGCTGGTCCAACTATTGCCTAAGGTTGTCTCAATCTCACGATAGGTCACATGACGATCTTGCAATATCAGCTCGCGCACGGCATCAATGGTTTCCGGAACAACAACTGATTCTGTCTGGACGACCTTCACGAAATTCGTCTTGGAGTGAACTACGACCTCGATTGAATTCACCATACCATCGATAAACACTGGTCCTTGATGGAGGACTGCATGCACTCTTCCTGCCTTAATCCACGTCGAAAGTTGTAAAAAATAATCGCACGAAAATGTTCACGATTAATTCCATTTTTTCGCCGAGATGTTGAGTTAATGAGTACTGTAAACAACACAAATAGCGCTCGAATGTCAAAACGTTCTCAGTACGTATAATCTCAAAAATGTCAAATTTTACGATAGAGCTGTCAGTTGCCAGATTGCAACACTAGGGTTGTCCAATCCCAAAATATAAAAAACAACCCTCGTAGATCATGTAACCATTTTCTTCTTTCCGCTTTTCTAGTTAACCATTGATCGCCTAGTTTTATAATCACTAAATGATTTTCCATCAGCAGTAGTGCAGCATCCAGCGTCTGCCATGGCGCTAAGATCCCCATTATTCTCACTTAATGTTAAACACATATTTTTAGTCCCCTTTAAGTAACGTAATACTCTCTTGATTGCGGCACAATGAATTTCTCTGGGGTCTGTGTTATATTGCGACAGTTTGCTAATCGTATAAGCAATGTCTGGGCGAATGCCTCTTGATAAATATATTATTGATCCTATGGCTTCTTGGAAGACCAGTACTCTTGGTATCTTAACTGAATCGTTGAGATATCGGAATTGTCTAAATTAACTCCACTTAATCGTGGTGTTGTTACGGAATTTGCATCATTCATTTCATATTTGTTTAGCAGTTTTTCAATATAGCTGGATTGCGTAAGTAACATTTCATTGCTATTTTCCGTTATTTCTATCGCAAGAAATACATTGTTGTCTATTTCTTCCATCTTAATTTCAGTTTTAATGCTGTTTATAAAATGATCGATAGTAATATCGGAATCACCGATCATCAAAAATCATCTATGTATACTCCAACTATGACAAATTGTTTATCCCCCTTTCGAAAAAATACACAAAGATCAGCTTTAAGTCGTTGAAATCCTTGTTCAGTCATTATTTGGATCAGTCTTTTATACTAACATCTTCCAGATTGTGGTAAACCATAAATGATTCTTTTTAACAGACAAACTTGTTCTGATTATGATTATATCCTGGTGGTTTGTCCATATATACTGTCTCTGTCAGTCTGCATTATATATACTGCTGCCCTATTCCTGAATACGATACGAAAACTAAAGTCGAATCTGATTTAATTCAAATATGAATCTTGTATTTTCGTATAGTATTCAAGAATAGGGCCCCTGACCTAACATCATACAGTTTTCGTCTTGTCTTTTCGATTACTGCAATAGATAATAAGGTTCTTAGAGTTTCGTACCTGATTACGGGGCTAAGACTCCTCATAATCAATTCCTAATTTTTCATTATGCCTGGCTGCAACTAATTTTGCTTTATAAGTTTCGGTTGGTTCATTTCTTTGCTTAATTTTAAAGGCCCATTTATTTTTTAATACTTTACTATTCGTGGGTCGTTCTACTTCTTCCTATACTCGTAAATCCCTCATACATTCCATTTCACATTCCACGGCTGCTAACCATTTTTCCTTATCGGATGATTCTATCACATTTTCATATGTTTTCGGTTCTGATTCGCTTATACAATTTACAACGTTGTCTTCAAGCTTACTAGAAGGTTGATTTTTTCGTTGTGATCTTCTGTTCTGATTATTTTCAGCAGTTACGACATTCGATGTTCGGTTCTATCTTCAAGTTATCTGTACATGCGTCATCATCCAGACTATCTTGATCTTGTATTTCGGTTATTTTTTGGCTTTCCAGGCTTTACTATATACTATAATATATTATTATTATCTTCGATTATTCTATTATTGTTGTTTGTAGGTATTATTCCGTATCTTGACTCGTCAAACTTAATGACTATTGTTTCGTATACTCCTTTTTCTTGTTCATCATATATTCTGTATGCTTTTCGTTCTTTTGAATAACCCGTTAAAATTCCCTTTTTTGCTCGTGGTTGCAGTTTTAACGTATTTGGCTTATTAACTTTATAGTAGGCCAAACATTCATATCTCCGCAAGTGTCGTACAAAAGGTTTCTTGCCACCCCATAGCTCCATTGGCGTTTTATTCGTTTCTTTCCTTATAAGTGTTAAGTTATGAATGTAACACGCTGTTGATACTGCTTCTCCCCAAAATTGTACTGGCAGATTTCCATCAATTAGCAAGCATCTGATTTTGTCCAATAGTGTTCTATTAGCTCTTTCAGCTACACCGTTACTGCGAGATGAATAATACGTCGTTTTTCGTTTTGAAATACGCCCTTAGTATCGCAATGAAAATGCATAACTGACTGACTTTTATTGGAACAAAATAAGTTAATAAAAAATTTACTACAACTTGCGAATGCAAGGCTGACATTTGAAAAATTTTTCTTCGAATACAATTCATTCGAGGCATTAAAGATAATACGATACGTGAACAGGAGGAGTTAGATTTTGAAAAGATTGAAGGAAAAACGTTATCTTTGGAAGCTTATAAAATTGACAGTCGTGAACTCAATTCAAAACAATCTAAATGCATAAATGATGTCAACAAAATTCACTCCAGGCCTACAGGTTCAAATCATCGTAGGAGTCGATCAAGAGATCGTTCATCGTCAAAACCATCAATGTGTTCAAAATCCAAAGTGAATTACAACCAATTGGGTATCGAAAATGTATGTATACGATGTGGAAGAGACAATCATAAGACAAAAGAATGCCGCACTAACAGACATAACCTCAAATGCAATTCATGTGGTAAGAAAGGCCATGTGCAACAAAATGCATAAAAACTTTAATGAAGTCATCAAACAACAATTCAATCAATAAAAATGTTGGTCATGACGACATGATCCACCAGGTTTATTGAATAAATCAGATTTTCGATATTCACAATAATCAGCATTACACTGATAAAGGTGATGTTGGTAAATATTTCATAACAGTGCAAATAAATGGACGGCCTCAAAAGTTTGAAGTAGACTCTGGCGTGGGTTTTACTTTAATTCCACGAAATCAATTCGAACAGCTCAATATTACAACGACACTACAACCATGTTCAATAGCATTTCGATCTTATACAAAAAATATTGTGATTCCTGATGGTAAATGTTGAAGTAAAATACAAAGATCGTCGGTCGGTAGAGGAAATGTACGTAGTACCTAATGAGTATGACGCTCTTTTGGGACGTATTTGGATCCGAGACTTAAACGTTAACCTCCAGCAAGTGGACAATCTAGGTGTTAACAAAAAAGGCTCAAATTAATAATTTAAAGTCAATCACAGATATTATCGATAATTTTCAACAAATTTTTATTCTTTTTATTGTTGTGTGCCAAATTTCCAAGTTACACTTCAACTTCGAAAAGATGCTAAGCCAGTTTTTTACAAGGAACGTGAAGTTTCATATGCACTTCGGGATCGTGTTGACAGAGCTTAAAGATTTGGAAGCGTCTGGAATTATTGCCAAAGTTGAAAGGAGTGACTGGATATCTCCACTAGTAATTATTCCCAAAGCTGACGGTGGCGTTCGACTCTTTGCCGATTACAAAGTTGGGGTAAATCCACAACTCGTATCTGCAAATTACATAATCCGTCGTATTGATGAAATTTTTTAACAACCTCAAAGGATCAAGATTTTTCTGTCGTCTTGATTTATATAAAGCGTATCTGCATCTTCGATTATGTCAAGAATCGTGTAATATTCAAACGATCTCAACCCATAGAGGGACATACAAAGTAAATTGACTTTCATTTGGAATAAAAACGGCACCATCAGAATTCAATCGTATCATTGAACAAATACTTTCCGGTCTGAAGAATACCATGTCATACTTCGACGATATCATCGTACATGGTGCAACAGAAGAAGAATGCAGAAATCATTTAATTCAATGTCTCCAACGACTAAAAGAACATGATCTACACCTCAACAAAAGTAAATGTACATTGGTTCAAACTCATATACAATATCAATGTCACGTTGTTCAATTTAAAAAAAAAAATCAAAATCGCCAGCGAAAATTCAAGCTATTGTCAACATGCAACGTCCAGCTACAGCAGATGATGTTAGATGATTTTTAGGTATGGTAACCTACTACTCCAGATTCATACCGGATTTATCTACAATCACGTTTCCATTACATCAGTTACTTTAAAAACATACAAAATTTTATTGGACGTCAAATTGTGAATCAGCGTTTTTAAAACTTAAAAACGCCATCTCCAGCGATAAGGTTTTAAGGCCTTTTGATCCAGAAATACCAGTAATTGTAGCATGAGACACAAGTCATACGGGCATTGCAGGGGTACTCTCGCATATGGCTAATGATATTGAACATTCTGTCGCATTCTCATCTAGATCGTTAACATCAGCTGAAAGGAATTACAGTCAATTAGATTGAGAAGCTCTAGCGATTATATTTATGATTAATCATTTTTTTATGTAGCTTTACGGTAGAAAATTTCAACTGGTCACGAGATTACTGCGTTATGCCGAATTCCTGTCGAGTTTTAACTACGAAATAGTCTACAAAAAGGGTTCGGAACACACTAACGTTGTTTATCTCGTGCAACATACCTAGTAAAAAAAACCGTCTACAGAAAAAATCATAAACGAAGAGGTAAATGAATTATGTTATCTATCAATTTTCGAAATTTCAAACGAATACGTAAATGCGGAAGCATTAGCATCAGAAACGGCTAAAGATCCAGATCTTTCTAAAATTTTGTCAAATTTACTCAACTTCGATGAAAGCGAAGACATCTATACACTCAATAATGGCATTATCTTCAAGGGTCAACGACTGTTGGTTCCGAAAATTCTTCAACCTCAAATTCTTCAAGAACTTCATCATACTCATTCTGGAATTACAAGAATGAAACAACTCGCCAGAGAAGATATTGTTTTTGGAAAGGAATAGGTCGGGATATTGAGAGGAATGTGAGGTCGTGTGAAGCATGTGTCCAAGTTCAATCAAAACCGACAAAGGCTCCAAATCACCAGTGGGAGGAACCAGCTGAAAACTGGGAAAGGATACACATCACTATGCATGACCTTTTCAAGGTCATTTTTTTCTAATCGTTGTTGATTCAAAATCCAGATGGGCAAAAGTACGAGTTATACGAGATGCTCCTACGTCACAAACATCAATAAATCTTCTCTATGACATTGTTGCTACTCATGATTTTCCGGTAATAATGTTATCTGATAATGCAACCATCTTTACTAGTGATCAATTCAAAATGTACTGCAACAAAAACGGTATTTTTGAAAAACTTATTGCTCCAGGTCATCCCAGTACAAATGGGTTAGCAGAACGCAACGTACAAACACTCAAGCGTAAATTGAAAGCTATGTCATCAGAACCAGGTTCTCTACACAAGAAAGTCAATGAAATTATGTAACGTTATCGTGCAACACCACTCAATTCAGGGAAAAGTCCAGCAGAATTATATTTCAATAGACGTATTCGAATCCGGCTTGATGCATTGAAACCACCTATAAAATTTAAACCTACAAAACATATTCCAGGAGTGCGACAAATAAGCGTGGGAGAAAGAGTTCAGGTTGTGCACACTCGAAACAATAAAACAGTATGGAAGATTGGTACTATTTTACAAAGATTTGGAGAACTTGATTATCTTGTACAACTTGATGATCATTTCGAGTTATCGACGCGAAACAAGAGAGTTCAATTTTTGTGTGTGCGTATACAATTTTCCTAATAGAAAAATTATAAAAAATTACAAAAGTGAAACTAAAAAATATAATAAAAAGTGAAATTAACTTGATAAAAAACAATAGAAATTTAATAAAAGATAAATTAATAAAACGTAAAAAGATATTGAATAAACCAAAAAAGTGTAAAATTAGTGAACAAGCCAAAATAGGTAATGGCGGCAGCCCAAGCCGTCCCATAAATATGGACGAAGAAATATCCGACGATGATTTTAAAGGCTACAATTTTAATGATAAGAAATTAAAAAGAAAATTAAATAAATCGGAAATTTCTATCGAAGAAAAAATGAAGAAAATCACGCCAAATAAAAAAACAAATATTAACAAAGAAAATAAATTGAGTGACAAAATGGAAACAAATGAAGGGGAGGAAACTAACAAAAGCAAACCGGAAGAGGCCACAAGTCAACCAACCACACAAAAAAAAACAGATAACAAATATATTAACACTGATAAGGGACCATTCTATGTATTAATAAAGTCGAACACATCAAAGTACATGATTTCAGTGATTCTTGCAAGAATTTTCAAAGAAAACAACATAAAAACCAAAAGCATCATTGAAATAAATAAAAATATGGCCAGAATAGAATTCGAAGCTTTTGACAAAGCAAATAAATGTATAAGGAAAGACGATCCAATTAATAAAATTTTAACCGAAAAAGAATACAACGCCTTCATCCCGAAAAGTTATACACATGTGGAAGGTGTGGTCAGAGGACTAATAGGCGAATTTGAATTAAAAGAAATAAAAGAAAATATAACATGCGAGTTTCCGATCACAAATGAGGAAATAATCAAAACATGGGACCGAGTAAACAAAACCCTAAAAAATAGGAACATTTTAAAACTGGAAATAAGAGCAAGTGAATTACCAAAAGAAATCTTATTTTACGATGTAAAAATAAAAACTGCGACCTACATACCGAAATCAAAATTCTGTGCATCCTGTCTAAGCTATGGGAACATAAAAAAGTTTTGTCGATCAAAAATAACAAGATGCGCTAAGTGTGCAAAACCTAAAAAAATGGACGAACAACACGAATGCCAGGAAAACCCAGAATGCAAATTCTGTGTAGGAATAGAGCATTATACAAACTCAAGAAACTGCCAAGAAAAGAAAAAACAAACACAAATCCAAATCCATATGATAAAAAACAAAACATCATACAGAGAAACCCTAGCGGCACTATACTCACGAAACAAGCTGCTCAACCAGGATATTAATGGCTTCCCACAAATAAATACAAACACAAAAAACACAATGAATATCTGGATTGATACAACGCAAAGACAGGAATTAATTCTTAAAGTACAAAGAGAAAGAATACTAGAATTACAAAACACCTTGGAGAAATTCATTCGTCTAAGTGATAAAAGATACGATATTCCAGATCTACTAACCATTGAACTAAAAGAGTTAGTAAATAATATAAAAACAAAATAAATGGAAAATAGTATAAAAATACTACAAATAAACATAAGAAGTCTAAACAGTAACATCAACCTATTAAAAATGTATATAGAAAAAGAAGAAATAGACATAGTAATACTAAATGAAACCTGGACACATGAGAACAATATACCACGAATACCTAAATATAAACTTATAACAAGAAACAGAGACACGGGATATGGAGGAGTAGGATTTCTAATAAGAAACAGCATTGGAGCCAAACAGGTCGACCTAAATATAAACATCACACATATTGAGGCAGAACAAATAAAAATAAAATATAGAAAGGAAGAAATGTATTTGATCGCTTTCTACAACCCCCCAAACGGTAACACAAATGTGCAAATTATAGATTTCAAAAAATTAATAAAAAAAGCAGAAAGCAACAATAAAACAATCCTAGCAGGAGATATCAATGCCCATAGTAGTCTATGGGATCAAATAACTAATGAAAACAAACTGGGTAAAATAATAGCAGAAATAATAATCAAAAGCACCATGATTCTATTAAACACTGGAAAACACACCAGACAAAATTTAAGATTACATACAACATCAGCGATAGACATCACCCTATGGAAAACCGATATATAAGTACAATAAACTCGAATGGGACTGCAAAGAGGATAACATAGGATCTGACCATTTGCCAATCATAATAAAAGTAAACGTAAACAAATACATGAAATCGGAAAACACCAATTGGAAAAATGTAATAAAAGAAATATCAGAAATTCAGGAAGACAATAACCTAGTAAATATAGAATCCAAAATAGAAGAAATCATAGAAACAAACACAAAAATCATAGCCATAAATCAAAACAATAACCCAAAACCATGGTGGACCGATCATGTTCAAAGATTATGAAACATAAAAACCGGAAAACAAAAATGCTATAATAGACATAAGAATCTTCACACGGCTACAGAACTACTCAGATCAATAGCAGTACTAAAACGAGAGATAAAAATAGCAAAAAAGAATTCATGGGAAAATTTTATTAACACCATAAACAGAGAAATAAATACGAAACAGCTTTGGCACAAAATTAATAAACTAAGAAATAAGAAAGGAAATAAAGGATTCAATCTATTAGAGGAATATGATATGGCAGAAAAATTTATAAATGAGAACTTCCCAGAAACAATCGAAACAATAAGATTACACTGCGTAAATACTGGAAGGACAGAAAAAATATTCAATAATGAAATAATTAATAAAATAATAAAACAAAATACAGCACTTGGAGAAAATAAAATATCATATAAAACCATTCAAAACATAATAGAAATAAACCCGAAGTTAACAAACATTATAATAAGTCATCTAAATAACATCTATAAAAAACAAATATATCCAGAAAATTGGAAAATTACGAAAATAATAGCTATTAAAAAACCTAATAAAGATGAATATGAAACGGAAAATTATAGACCAATAAGCCTACTCAACACATTTTCGAAAATATATAACAAAATGATTCTAGAGGAATTAAATCAACACTTAGAAAACAATAATATATTACCAAAAAAAACATATGGATTTAGAAAAAATATAAATATTATGGATTACTTCGTAGATCTCTTCAGTAAAATAGCATCAGAAAAACATAATAATAAAACAATAATAATAATAACGACCGATATATCAAAAGCTTTCGATCACGTAAACAAAAAAATACTAATAGATAAACTAATTAAAATAAATACACCAAACCATATCACAAATTGGATAAATTAATTCCTAACGAATAGAGTAATAATCTACAATAATGAAACTTCAACAATAAAACAAATCACTAACAAGGGATTACCACAAGGCAGCAGCTTAAGCCCATGTCTATTCAACATATACACCAGGGAACTCCATAATATAGTAAACAATAACAACAACATTTATCAATTCGCAGACGATATAGTGATGCTAATAACAGGGAAAACGGATATAGAAGCACAAACAACAGCTAACAAATCGCTAAGAGATCTAAAGGAAGGTCTAAACAAAGTAGATCTAAAATTAAACCCAAACAAATGCTCTTTCATGAGATTATTTAAGAACAAACCTACGAATTTTCAACCGATCCTCAACAACATAATCATCAAAGAGGAAAGAACTATGAGACTACTGGGTGTAACAATAAGCAATAAAATATCACTACTGCCACATTATAAAATAATTGAAAAAGAAATAATCAACGCAACAAATTTATTAAAAACAATAACATATAAAAGTGGTGGAGCACACCCACACCTAGTTGCCAATGTATATAAAGCTATAATACAATCGAGAACAAAATATGCAGATATAATAACACCCACAAACATAAAAAACAGCATAAAAATAAAACAAAAAATAATAAACCAAAACCTGCGTACCTGTACAGGTATGCTAAAAACTACACCAATCCCCACCTTACTGGCGGAAACAGCAACACTACCGGCAGAACTCGACAATAAGGCCACAACACTAAAGTATATAGCCAAACATCTACAAAAGAATAGTGATATCGTAAAAAGAGTAAAAAACAACTCCTCTATACAAAAACTGTCCAACCTATACCTAGAGTATGAATTTCTACGTGAACTAGAAGAACCACAAAGCATGGTTATGGAAAAAACCGAAAACATCTTAGTTCAGGAAGTATTAACAAAACAAATAAGAAAAGATACCCTAAACGAAATGATTGCAAGAGCACACCACAACGAAATACGGAACAAATACAAGGAATATGTAGAAATATATACAGATGGGTCACTAACAAGAGAACAAGGAGGAATTGGAATTTATTTCAAAAACTCAGAAATAGAGATAAAACTACAACTAAAAAACCAAGCATCAATCAAAACGATAGAAACTTTAGCAATAAAAACCGCAATCGAAAAAGCTATAGTAATGGGTATAGAAAAGATGATAATATTCACAGACTCAAAGAGCAGCTGCACCTCAATAAAACAAGCTAACGAAGAGAGAAAATACAAATTTTACGAACAACAAATATTTGACATGATAAGGGGAAAAAATTTCAAAATAATTATACAATGGATACCGGGACACTTAGGAATAAAAGAAAATGAGAGAGCAGATAAACTAGCTAAAGAAGCAATAGAAGATCCTAACGAAATAATAAACAACCCAATAACCTTAAAGGACTCGTATCAAATAATAAAAGAAACAATAAATAAAGAATGGCAAATAAAATACAACGAATGGACAACAACAGTTGGAAAATACAACAAAACTATCAATATAACACCTCCAACCTAAAAACAAAAAATTTAAACACCTAATAAAAATAGAAGACAATAACATATGTGAAGTATGCAACACACTGGAAGACAACGAGCACATAATAGAAAAATGTACAAAATACGACCAGACAAGAAGTAAATATGCATTATTACTAAACACCAAATTAATAGATATACTCAAATCGGAGAATGTCAATCACTACAAGATTCTATGCGACTACCTAAAGGAAATAGGAAACAACTTATAATAACAAATCATAAATACAACGAACAACAAACATACAATTCTTCAAGGATGATCAGTGTGAAGGACAAACTACAAATTTACAACAAATCATAATTTTATTCTTTTTATTTATTGAATTTCAAACATGTAAACATTAATTAAAAATATTGGTCGTGTGGATTTCGATTCAGACCTTAGCAAATGAAATATAAAAAAAAAAAAAAAAAAAAAAAACTTGATGATGGTTATACACTAAAACGACATATCGATCAATTAAAATCTACCAAAGTACAACAACGTAAAGTTCATTTTGTTCCAGATATTGTAACCGTCACGTCTACACAAAATACCAACGACTATAGTCAACACTAATTCGAACCAACAGTTCCTCAAAATCAACCTGAATCGGTGAGTCAAGAAGCCGAATTGCCGAGTAGTCAAGAGCCGCCTAATGAGCCTCAAAGAAATCAACAGCAAGCAGTTCGTAGATCTAAACGTATACGTAATAGACCTACCTATTTAAGAGATTACATTTCCAATTAAAAAATTATTAAATTCCAATCGATGTCAGATAAAAAAAAATAATATTACATTTCCATTAGCTTCAATTAAGCGTGGGAGATTGTTATGTCCCATTATAATAATAAACCGGTCTGGCAACACTGCATATAATAATGTAACTGTCATGAGCCAGTCTAGTTGTACTTGACTTCTAATAAAGCACTCGAATGAATAAGACGCGTGTTTCAATTATAGCAAACAAGCTATAACATTTATATTTTTAGTAATTTTATTTTATTTGAATTATAATGTTTTTAAAACTTTTTACTTCTCACAGCACAGGAAGCGCTTTACATTTCTTACTGTCACATAAGAATGAAGTTGCATACGTACGTAGGTAAGTACACAATAAGCACAAATAATGTTAGTACATGAATTCTGGAAAGTTCCTCCAACACTTGACCACCACCCTTTGGGTAAAGTAATCGGAAAGCCCACATTTATTTAGATGGACAAGCCGTCGAAATAAGTACAGGTACCATTTAATAATGATAAGTAATTAAAGACTTACCTATTCCCTACAATTGAACTAGAATTGTTTAAGGATCCTATATATCTCAGTTGAAAGGAACAGTTTTAGGAACAGAGCTCAAGAGTTGCTAAATGCTCTTCGAGACTGCTGAAATATGACAGTAGCATTTTAGAGCTTATCTTCAAAATGAAACTTCCAAAAAAGTTTGGTGCCAATAGAAACCAAATTGTTTCGCGTGATTGTATGTTCAAACAAAGATGGGATTGACAACCGATCAGCAATTCTATGCCTCGTGAAGACCAGTTGACTGATTACGGACGGATTCACCTGCACATTTTGACAATATGCTTAGCTGATTGCATTAAGTTTCAATAATCTCACAAGGATCCAAGTTTTAAGAAACATATAAATGGCTCGATATAGCTTCAAAATTTCTATATGAGTATATCGACAGAGAAGGAAAGCGAAATCTTAGATTCATAGCTCCTCGCGGTGCTCTGAGGCGAAATGAAGAGAAACAGAGGAAATTATATTTATAGTCATGAATACTACATGCCACGGCGTATCATCGGCACCCTAAAACCAATACCAAATCAGCGTCTGAGCCCTAGGATACTGGCTATTGAAGCGAGTGTCTGTGTTTTATTAAGCGGCTTGCAATAAAAATGTGTTCAAGGTAGGACTAGATACCTTAATCGTCATCAGTACATGACCCACACATGTAACAAGCGAATTGACCTACAGGCTAACCACATTCTCTTATAAAACCAACAAAGTTATGAAACCATCACAACGACCTCGGAAATTGTACACGAACAAGGTTTTACAAATGGGAATATAATACATGCTTAGCTTCTGAAGATCTGGAAATCTCCAAAACATTTTGAACCAGGCAAAGAGTTACAGTTTAATTTACATGAACCACCGAAGATAAATTGAGTGACATCAAAGATCTTTTCTTTGTCGAGTGGGAGGAAGTCATCAAAAACATACCGCCTCACGACATTATAACCATCGGGAGTAGCTTCTCTAAAGCAAAAAGACGGTAGGCATGCGGAAAATACAACGCATATCGGTCCTAACAACTTGTACCTCACTAAATAAGTTTTTTCCATCATATGAGCCCACAAATTAACGTGGAGAACGAATAACGGATGTCCGGAACCAAATTGAGCAAGTCATCGTCTCTGAGACACCCTAGGCACAGTAACAATGAAGAAACTCCTCTCAACATCCAGGAGCACTAGCTAGCTATACAGTCAGCCATAACTACCGCAGTGCAAAATACTATCGAAAGAAAACCTCGAGAACCTGTAATGATTGGTTCGATTATCAGTTCAGTCTGGTCGTTGAAAATAAACAAAAATTTCGTGCAAAATGGTTGGTTCGCTACACTAGAAGCACTTTAGCAGAATATCTCCGGAACAAGGAAATTCAAGTGACTGTTTTGCTAACGCCAGGAATCTCACTAAAGACGTCCACCCATCAATGGCGGGAATGGAAAGCTGAGAACCAATGTGGCTGATGTTCTTTCAGTATGGCAAACCTACTTCCAAAACCTGTTAAATCGGAATGATGAAGTGACCCCTATTATAGTGCAATTGTTCCACCAAGTGATGTGGTCTTCGTCGAATATCTCAGTGTAGGAGCTAGACGCAATGATTGATTAAAATTTGTACGATCTCATCCTCGCTATTTCGAGCCAAGAAGAGCTGCCGGAGGCGACGGTCTTAAATGTGAAAAGTATTGTGGCATTGCTCTGTTGAGAACTGTGGCCCTATTCCTGAATACGATACGAAAATGTATTCGATACGAAAATTCAATACGATACGAAAATACTTTGGTATTCCTGAATACGAACGTACGTAATTGTTTGGTGAGTGTCCTAGCTATAAGGGAAATTTATTTTAAATGGATTTACCTGCAATAAAATTGTACAACTTGGACACTATTTTGAGTTTTGACGTTTTGGTTACTTGAAATGGATACAATAATATTATTGTTGCATCCATTAAATAGAAGATTTTGTATTTTTGTGTGGCCGACAAAATTGTTAGGATCGATAATAAAATTCAATCACCGAATAATTTCTTATGGTGTGATAGTGCCCCATTAATTAAATTAAATTAATTAATTTAATTAAATTAATTAAATTAATTGAATTAATCAAATTAATTAAATTAATTATATTAATTAAATTAATTAAATTAATTAAATTAATTATATTAATTAAATTAATTAAATTAATTAAATTTATTAAATTAATTAAATTAATTAAATTAATTAAATTAATTAAATTCATTAAATTAATTAAGTTAAGTCGAATCCCTGAATCGACCCCAATGTCTTTTATATTTTCGATTTTTCTATGGAGTCGTTAACTAAATATTCATCGTACAAAAATTCGTTCATGAACGTACAAAAACTGTTCGAATTCGTATTGCGGAATAGGGGAAATTTTTGAACGTATCGTACATTTTCGTATACGTATTAGAATTATACGTATTCGTATTCAGGAATACCGATTATACGAATTCGTACATTTTCGATTCGTATTCGTATTCAGGAATAGGGGGGCTGCTTACAGAGAGTTGGCTAACATTGTACTTGCCAGACTCACCCCTCTCGACATTCGTCAGGGAGATGCAATCGCGCAAGAAAAAGCAACATTGAAATTTCGTGTTGTATATTTATAAGTCAGGCCAAATTTTTGAATATGCAGATGAAATCGTGCTTTTTGGCCGAAGACCTAGCGATATCAACGACCGTATCATACTGCTCGATCGCTACGCAAGAAGAGTTGGTTTGGACGTGGCGTGAGGGCGTCGAACAAGACCTGCGTATAAGATGTTAAAAGTGGAGGGCGAGAGCGACGGATCGGGGCAGATGAGAGACATGTCGCATGTGGGTATTTCACTAAATCTATACTAAGTGAAATTTGAGCTGGAATATTTACAAAGAATTTATTGACAGGTTGGCCTGTTGTCCGTTTGGATGAAATTGCTTTTATCTCTCTCTCTAGCTTTCACATCCCATGAAGGGATTTTGCCGCCTGCACTATGGTCCTCCATCCGTCTCAGTCCATCGCTTTCGTCCTCCAATGTATGTCTAGTATGTCTTGTTCGACGTCGTCACGCCAGCGCAATCGGGGTCTCCCTCTACGACGCACTCTGGCTAGTTGTTGATGGAATACTTTGTTAATCATTCGTTGTTGTGGAAACCTTGCAACCTGGCCGAACAATCTAACTCGATTAGATTTGATGAAGCTAATAATATCGCTACCTCCGAGAAGTTGCTGAATTTCGTGGTTCATTGTTCACAACTTTAATAGGACCTAAAATTGAACGGATGACCTTCCTTTCGAATGTAGATAACAATCTACAATCGTTAGAGGTCATGGTCCAGCTCTTGCTTCCGAAAGGCAGCACAGGTCTTATGAGTGCTTTATAAAGTTGCTTTGATCTGAGACACTGTAAATAATTTCCTTGGTTTTGGAGTCTCCTACAAAAGAGTTAACCAATTCCCCGGAAGTTAATACATATATGAGCAGTTAATGATGTTATTAGAAAAGAGTATTTTGGAATGAGCATTTGGAAAAGATCGAAAATAAAATTTAATGTCGTTTGTTAAACGAAGTTTTGATGTCCAATTGCATCAAAATTCGTGGAATTTGTGACAGTATGTTCTGTTTCTCACACAGCAGTGCAAAATGTGCGTGAAATTCGCTGGCCCTTTTATAATTTCAGATATTTAAAGCCACTTTCACAGAAAAATCGAAACAATCAATCAATCTTATATCTGATAAACGGTAAACCAATCATCACTTGGGCGGAGGAGAGCAAGACTTCTATGGGAATTGTAAATAAGTATTACAGATGGATCGAACGAAGAAGTGGGGGCAGTTGTAAATCAATCTGTGATGATAAAAAGCTCTAGCTGTTAGGAACGGGTTGCGTATCAAATAGTTGTGTCTGCATGGAGAATAATTGAGCGATTTGGGTTAGATTTGCTTTTCGACAAAAGGATTCGCTTAAACAGGAACAAACTCAATTAAATCGGACAATCGGCAACTGACATATGTCAGATGATTGACTTGGATACTAGAATAGCAGTTTTATTTTCCAGAATAAGAATAAACTTTAATAAGATGAGATAGTAGCAACAGTCAAGAATTGAAGTTGACGCTGGACAGCAGTTTAGACGACGAGATTGATATTAAATGAGTACAAGCATACTACTACCTAAATCCAACTTGTACAAATCACAGAAATTCAGGATTTCGAGCATTGATCTAAAATATCCTTACATCCAAATCATTGCGAATGATATGATTCAGACCAAAATTTTGCAACCTACAGGGCATAAATATTTCGCTATTTACGCCGGTCAAAACGTAAAAACTATTAAAAAGGAGCCCCCAACGCACCAGTTGAGTACAAAAACCTAATTCATATGAAGAAGGATAAAAATCCTGCAAGTCACATCCAAGTAAAAATTAAAGGTGTTACAATAAAAAATACAAGGAATCAAATATAAAATATAACAAAAATACATACCACAAATTTATATTTCACTTTTCAATGTCGAGAATCAATTGCCGCACGAAATTTGGGTGGAAATCCTTTTCCATACTACTCCTCAAGCTGCTAGGTATACACACAATTGATTCTGAACCGATCAATTGTTTAGCGTAGCTAAATATAGAATTACGTTAAGGATGTAACAATGGCAACAAGGGTCCAAGGTTCAATAATTTATTTCGTGTTCAAACTTGTTTGGTTCATGTTTCCGTGCGTATTTCCTTGCCAATTTTAACTCCTTAGGATTGTGAAATAAGACGACAAAAAATAGTTTTAGGTTATGTCGCCATATTTGCAAATCGCAAAGCTCGAACAAGATAAACGCCTTTTAAAGCTAAATACTCACTATAAATTTTGAATATTGTTTTGTATACACAAATGGTCTGTTGTTTAAAAACTATTTTAGCTATTCACTATAGAAATTCGGCAGGTAATTAACGAATATTTCGTTGTTGGTTTTATGGATGTACCATGTACACATATACAAACACACAGATACGACAAATTTCTTTTATCACAATCGAAATTTTTTATTTTTATTAAGTAAAAAAACAGGAACTATTAGGTTTTTTATAAAAAAAATTGTTTAATCCGACTAGAAGTTATGTAAAGTGTTGTATGTTCTTGTGTTAAAATGTAAATTTTCTTTAGTTATTTCTTTAATATGGGGTGTTTATAGGTTTTCCGTAATTGAAAAGGAAAAGTGAAAATTATTAGCTTTCACAATTTTTTTTTTTGCTTTTGTATTTTGACAGATGCCCAGCTACTTCTTCAATACATCAAAAAGCTTTTTTACACTTTACAACATCGATTATCGATTAAACGTTTACAAATAAATTATTTAAACAGTTTTTATACATATTTAAATTAGTATTTTGAATTGAAATTGCGGAAAAATCACTTAAACTTAAAATTTTGTTTTTCGTTTTTTTTGATTGATAATAAAATCACTTTTTTGAGTTTTGGGTTGAAAATAAAAATCAGCCGTTTTTTTCACTGAACTCTAAATTGCAGCATTTTCTTATTGTAGTCTAGACACACGAAATTGCTAGAATTAGAGCTTTTGTAAAGTGTTTATCGCAGACACAGGCAAGCTTTTGAAAATGTTCTAAAAGTTCATTTTGAGTTGTTTCTCGGATAATAAACATTACAAATGCTTGAAGTTTTTGGAACATATCAATTGCATTATTGGTTTATGCTATCACGACAGTACAAATTTTAACGTACATAACGTCGAATAAAATCTGATTTTAGGTGGAAAGGTGCTCCGTAAGTTTAGATCGTTGTTAAATGGTTACTGTGGTCTTAAGCAGGTCACCATAATATGATACTTAGAGGAGAGTATTTTAAACTTGAGTATACTGGCTCTGAACATTATGTCTGTTGTGTTTGTTAATTAACGGTTTAATAAACACACTTATTTATTTTCTTAATAATTATTACTTTATTTATAAGGATATTGATAATGCATAATAACCTCACTCTGATACACTCAAGAACGAAGTGCCCTGACGTGGTGACCATGACACCTCATGTGCGATAACTGTATACTGGGTTGCTCCATGATATTGATAGTTGGTTTATTCAGGGTTGCAACACCTTCCCCTAATAAAGTAGATATGGCTCCAAGTATCGAGGAGTGCGATGGTCCCGTGCAGACCGTCGTATCTCAGCTGGAGCTGATGAAGCTTGTTGTCCATCGGTTGGAACTGATGAGTGTTGCTGTTGGTGTTTTGGAGGTACTTCAAAATCATCCAGTAAAATCTGAAGTGGTACTGTAACCTGTGCTGGTGAGAATTGTTGATGTGATGATCTTGCCATTAATTGGTTTGCATGCGCCTTGATAATTTTATTCCCATAATTAAGAATAATCTTATACATTACGTGTCCTATTTTAGAATGGACTTTTCCGTGAACCCATTCAAAGTTATTGTTTTTGTAAATCTTGGCTTGCACCAAATCTCCAACTTTGTAATGCCTTGGTTTAGTGCCGTGCTTTATGTTATACTGCTCATTCATCGAATTATTCCAATGATCTGCTACGTGATGTTGTTGATTTGTCAGTAGTAGATCCATTGTTGTTCTGATTTTTCGTCCGAACATAATCTCGGCTGGAGACAATCCAGAAGGTGTATTTGGATTTGGTGTAGTACGGTAATTTGACAGGAAAATTTTTAACGTTTCCTGTATCGAATCTCCTTCCCCTTAAATTTTCTTCAACGCCCTTTTCAGCGTATCATCGAACCTCTCCGCTTGTCCATTTGATTGCGGATGATATGGGGCACAACGGAGATGCTGTATTCCGTTTCGCTCACACATTATTTGAAATTGTGGTGGTCCAAAACGAGCCAAACTTTCTTCGATTATAACTACCGTTTTAGTCGCAGTGATGGTCGGTGTAATAAATATTTACGGCCATTTCGAATATGCGTCAACAATGATCAAAAAATACAATCCGTTGATTGGACCGGCATAATCAATATGAATGCGCTGCCATGGACTAAGCCGGCCTGACAAATGCAACAACCTGGAATGGTAACGTTGGGCCAATAATAAGGGATCCTTCGTAGTCGGACCCAAAAGGGTGATCTCTTCCCGAATCTCCTCCAATTTCTTGAGACACGTTGAGATCTCAATATCCGGTTTCTTCGATGCGCTTGTATGCATTTTTCCGGGAGTTGGTTTAAGCTCGGCCTGCTCACTTCGGACCGCTTCCTCGAGTTGATGAATTCCATCCGATGTGTCGAAGCGGATATCGCGAAGGAGACACTCCACCTCTATCTCATCTGGTTGCAGTAAGGTTACGTCCATTTTGGATTAGGTAGGAATAATGGAATAAGCTCGCTTGATTTATCTCGGTAGAAAATATTGACGTAGTCTTTATTAAATTTATTCAAAAATAAAAAAATTTTATTTCAAAATAACTCTAACTCAAACGGAAGGTTTTAAGTTAAAGGAAATTACAACTAAAGATATTCCACACCCACTATAACTAGATAAATAAAAAAACACGAAATATTTTTTATAAATAACACGAAAAGGAATGGATACCTTGTAAGAGTTTGTGGGTCCAGTATTCCCACGATTAGTTTAACGACGGATAGGACGAGATACCCCCGAAAGTGGCGCTTTTCGATGAGAACCTAATTTGGGGGGGCTCGTTAAAATAATTACAACAAAAATTCAACCAATGAATATCAAATCGTGATAAACAACCAGAAAGTTACCCCGTGCGTTAGATAATACTCAATTCGAATGTGAATTTGGTTAACTTCCACTCGATCCCACGGATGATTACGTTGGATACGTGGTTCTACGTCCGAGTTATCCCACACTGTACGTCTTTGAGGTCTTTCTGGCGTATCCCACGGATTTGAATTCATACAAAATAATAATAATAAACAAAATTTAATAATAATAATAACGTAGTTAATGAAACTACCAACACACCCAGATAAGGAGGCAAGGTAGCAAGAAAAAAAAACACAAGTAAGATAATAATAAAGGAAGGAAGGAATGGTTACCCTGTGGTGGTTTGTGGGTCCCGTATTCCTACGATTTGATTAACGACGGGAGACGAGATACCCCCCAAAGTGGAGCTTTTCGATGAGAACCTAATTTGGAGGGGCTCGTTGAAATTTCACAAAAAAAAATACGAAGAAGAAAAAAAAATGAAGTACTAATTGTACCCGCGGGTTCCAATACAACCCAGATAAGAAAAAAATCAAAATATCAAAAATAATATATTCAAAAAAAATTTAAATCAAGTACGATAATACGGTGGTATGATGGGAGAGGGAGATCCCACTCCGTGTCGGCTAAAATAATAAAATAATAAAAATAATATAATAATAATAATAATAAAGTTGTTGTTCTGTTCCTCAAATTCCGCTCGAGGAACTTCGGGGCAAAGGAAAATGAAGCTAACAGCTAAACCCCAGACAAATGACATCCGAGCTCCACCACAATCGGACACAACATAGTGGAAATGGGAAAGAGCTCGGAAGTCGGATGTCTGAAGAATAGGGGATGACACCCCCCATCTACGCGCAATCAAACAGCCCGTGCTGGTTGCGATCGTAGATAGGGAATGTCAACCGGGAGACTGGCTTTGGTGTGCGCGTCCATGCGAATTCAAACAATGCGAAACACCGGTTTCGACACTGGACGCGCACGCCAAAGGGAGTGAAGCTACAAATAATAAAAAAATTAAAAAAAATTAAAATTCGCGATATTTGGGCGCCACTGTTACAGGCTGGCTACTGCCAACCTGCAGATTTTCACTAAGCACCTGCAGAGGCCTCCACGGTGATATTTTGCCGGCTACGTTCTCAGGGAGAAGTGCTAAGGTCGTGGGGTTTGAAGCATACAGGGCTCCTGGCTTACACCGTGATCATACAGATAATTTTAAAAAAATGAAACGCAAATAATAATATAAACTGGAGTTCCGCCGAAATTCGTCGGCCGGAACCTGAGGAACGAACAACACAAAATTATAAATGGGAGAGAGGTGCCTTGGTGCGCGCATCCATTCGAACTCAAACAAGGTCGAGCCTTGGTTACGAAACTGGATGCGGGCACCAAGAGACCGCAATCAACACTGCACCGACACAGAGGGAGTCTCCGCTCCCACCATACCGACCGGAAAAATTAATATTTCATTTTATTCACAGAAAAAAAAACAACAAAAGGAAAAACAGCTTCCCCCTTCACCCGCACCAGAAGAAAACGAGAGAGAGAGAAAAAGCAATGCGTACCGAGCGCGCACCCGCTGTGCGGCGCTCGATTACATAACAAAATGTTTATATACAAATTTAACAAACTTTAGAATTAAAATTTAAAGAAAAATACCAAAAATGAAATAAGAAAAAATAAAAAAAAATAAAAAAAATCGTACCTTAACAATACAAAAACTATTGCGGCCTTGCGCGGCCGTTATTGTTGCGAGGCCTCTCCCCGTTACCCGGACCGGTGCGGCCTTGGTGCCGTCGTTGGGCGACTCCCCGCCTTTGCGCTCGAGCGCTTGCCTGGTTGGGCACTATGTTGCGGGGCCTTTCCCCGATACCAAAAAAAATGGGTTGCGGCCTTGGTGCCGTTTACCGCGTGCTCCACCGGTGCGGCCCAACCGCCGGTAAAATATACTGGCCTCAACCTGTTGCGGGGCCTTTCCCCCGATACCAAGAGAAACTACAGCTGGCCTCAACTGGCCGCCGATATATAATAGAGCGAATAGCCGGTTGACTACCCGAACGTTGCGGGGCCTTTCCCCGTTACCAGTATAACAAAAAAATTGAGTAGCCGGGTTGAAAATTTCTGTGCAACACCCGTGAAGAAAACACCGTAGAAATTCGGTAACTGTTTAAAATGCGATACTCCTCAAAAATGTGGTACCGAACAAATTGTGACGTTATCTTGTCGAAGTGATTAAGCTAGCGGTTGATATCGCCGAATGCGTCTGGTAGTAACGCCCCGAAAATTCGTCGCAACTCGTTTTACACCAATATACGAACCGCACAAAAATGCTAAAGATAACTTAATTTTTCACGACGCAGATAATTTTCTCTACCCACTTCTGTACTTTATACATCAATATTCACAAAAAAATTTGATAATAAGTTTATAATATGTATTTATATATTTTAAAACAAAAAATTATTATAATATTTCTTTATAAACAAAGTTTTCTGCCATTATACAAAAATCACTAATGGCCGACTTTTCTTTTCAACCAAGAACTTTAACAATCAAAAATCGACCTTTTCTGTCAAAATCACAAACTGACTTTAATTAACCAAAATCAAGACTCGAATGTCAAACCAAAAAAAAATTCGAGCCCCGCACAACTCGTAAAACGTTCTAAAAGAAATCAATCTCTCTTCTCTGTCTCTCCTTTATATCAAATTTTCGTTGATATAAAAGAGATAGACATATAAGAAAAACATTTCTTCCAAAACGTTTTACTTTGCACACACTCGATGCGCATTGTTCTCTCTTTCTCTCCCATTTTCGTTCCGTTGCCAACATAACAGAAGAAAACACACAAGAATCCATCCACCAAGAAACCACGTTTAGACAGCGAAAACCCGGACGCAAGAAACCACGTTTAGACAACAAAAACCCGGACGCAAGAAACCGTGGAGAATAGAAACAAATTTACAAAAATGTCTTGTTAAGACAACACAGTCGTAACACGTTTAAAAAATGCCTTGACATCCGCTTTGGTAATCGCTTCTGAACTTGGCCATTTAGAATTGACTGATAACTGATTGCAGTATTTCACATTGTCGAGTTGCCCTGATTATCATTGAATGTGTGATTGGTAAATGACTGACTGTATCTACCTGTGAATTTCGCAGATCAACTGAAGCGATGTTATTACGTAGTCTTCATCCTGTTTCACTTGTGCACTTATTAGACGTGAAATTTATCCGTTGCGACGTACTCAATGTTGAAATCATACAAGAGTAATGTAAACGCCCACCTTTGAAGTCTATTCGCAGCAGCGTTGTGCGTCTACGCGTATTTTGGAATTTTCGACGTCATGGCGTCGATAATGCGTCGACAATTGCTTTTGGTGTCGACAATGTAGACAATTAGCGTAGAATATGTCGAGAATGTAGATAATTGGTAGATAATTGTAGAATATTATATTGGTTTATGTTTGCACTTGTATTTTATTATAATACATTAGTATTATTGTATTTTTAAATTAAGGAAAGTCGTTTGTTATAAGTTGGCCGTATGACAATGACAATGCTAGTGCATTGCCCGTATTAATTTTAATACTTAAGACCAAGTTAAATTGTTCATGAATTTAGAATAAACTAAATTGATGATTGTTTGGATATTTATTAAGCATTAGGGTCCACTATACATTACAAGTTCAACCTGAGTTTCCTGTATGCCTCAAGCACAATCGAATTACGAATTACGATACAATGCCCTAGGCCGAGAAATCTATGCTTTTGCTTTGTGCTTAAAACTAGGGAACTTAATACAAAAAGTAGGTTGTGCAATAAATAAATAGAGGTGGAATCAACATTTTTACTTCAACTTGAGCCATCCATATCGATAGTGCGATAGTTCATATTTCAAGTGGTCTGATGGTTCTTGAAGATAAGGCACATCACTGCCACTTTCAATTCATCAAACTTAACTTTGCTTCGCCACGACGAATAAAAAATATGGTCAAAAGTACGGTTCTACAATGTTTCTCTTTCGAATAACAAGAGGATTCATCGTAAGAGGTCTCTCTCCCCTAATCAGAATCATGTATTAGAAAAATTTGATCAGTTGTACATGCAGATTATGTGTGAATTCCATTCGATACACTTAAAAAATGCTTTTAGAATTGTAATTCACCGTCGTTAAAACGTTGTACGTATATCTTTAACTCGCCAATTTTATGCAGGTATTATTCATTCGCTTATCTCATCACAATTGCGACATACTTCTAGGCTAAATTAACAAATATTTTTTTCTCATCATTTGAGTGTTGTGTGTTGTAAACCCCTGATTTAGAATAATAAATCTATTATAGACAAATACCAATTTATCTAGTTAACTTGTTTGTAGAATACATTTATAAACCGAGGTGTAATAAAAACTTAAAACGCTTAACAAAAATTAGTCTTAAAAAAGTGGAGTTAACATTTACATTAAAATTACATAAAATTATAAATATCATTTTAATAAATTAATCTTAATAACTATAAAATCTTAAAAATCACAATAAAAATATGTAACAAAATGTGTAACAAATTATTTTATTAAACTTAAAATTATAAACCACAACAAAATTTGGTGGCAGCGGAGGGATGATAGTACGTACAAGGACACCGACGGTATCCAAATTATCCACTATCATCTTTAAAAGATACCCGTTGTGGTTTGAATCGCCTAATAAAATAATCGTGTAATTATTACTCTTAATTTATAATCTAAAACTTATAAAATTTTAATAAACGTTAATCTGTATATATATAAAAAGTGATCAATAAAAATTTAAAACGTAATTATCGTTAAAAATATAGCATGAACTCGGTGAAAGTTAGTGTGTTGTGTAGCATTGTCTTAAAATAAGTAAACGGTGATATGTATTGACAAGAAAATCCGTAAACCCGACATTAATTGAACCGTTTGCAAAAAGACGCCAAAACCACGATGTTCGTTTCAAAAATAACATTTTTCAAAGACACCGAAATTTTTGAGTACCTTGTGAAAAAATCTAGTGCTATATAATTTAACCATTTCATAAAACCGATAATTAAAAGTTTATTGTGATTGTGATTTTTATTGAAAAAAAAAAATAAAACATTCAAAGTAATTATAATAGTAATAAATTAATAATTTAATTTAAAATAAATTATTAATATCGTAACTAAAATGTAACGTTGTTAAAACAACTACTGTAGGAGTACCGTTCATAAAACAATAAAGGATATTTGTTACATATCCTAATATAAAGTTTTCAATGATATTCAGAAAAGTTGCGTTCGTTTATCATTCATGATTTATGAATACCACATCATCATTATTTGGATCATTCACATCATCGATTTAAATCCATTGAAAAAAAAATTCATCATCGTACAACAACTATACACTTCAACATCAATACGTGCAACCCTATATTTATTTGGTAAAAAGTACAACTTTACGACATCATCATAAAAGTATTCCAGCATTAGAAAATTACGTCATCGATCATCATTAATCAATCATACCGGAATTATATTACTTCAAAAAATAAAATCGAGATATTTTATTGTCGGAATTAGCCAGCTGATCAACAATCATCTTAAACAAACAACCTTATTAAATTGTAAGTTAATTTCTTCATTATACAAGCTTAAATTATTCTTATTTATTTCAATTTCAAATTTAATTTAAACATTAGTTTTCGTAAATTGATAAAATATTTTGATTATTTTCTTATTTTGTTATTATAATATTTCTGTTTATCGTATACTTAAATTATTTTTCTTTGTCAATCGGATACAATTTTTTTTTGTAAATTAATAAGTTGGGTGAAATATTGTTCAATACTTAATCAATTCTGCGTACTTAACAAATGAATAATCAATCAATTAATTACAAAAATTTACGTAATAGAAAAATTAACATTGTTCCTAAAGAAGAAAATAAAAGCGAAACACATAAAACGGTGGTCAATAAAGATCTCTTATCTTTAACTTGTAATCAGACAACATCACTCTTACCTTATTACAGATTTAAATTTCCATTGTCAATTGATCGAAAATTATTAGACCAACATTTCGATAAGCAGGTAGAACCTTGTATTCCAGCTATGGCTTTCAATTTTGATAGAGCTATTAAATTAATACCAGAGTTCGATGGAACTCCCGAAAAGCTCCATAGATTCTTGCAATGTTGTAATCTTGTATTTAAAGATGTAAAAACGAATGAAGATCACTCAATGTTTTTAGAATTAGTGCAGATTAGGTTGATAGACAGTGCTTATAATAAAACTGTATTAACTGGCACGTATGAAACATGAGAAAACTTGCAAAAGGAACTTAAACAAAAATTTTCAAACGATCGAGCCTTAGAAAATATCCAAGTTGATCTTGTGCAAGCACGACAACGTTATGATGAAAGCGTAAAAGATTTTGGTATCCGAATTGAAAATATTCTTGCTGAGTTAAATAAATCGTGTGTTTCAGCTACATCAGACGCAGGAGTCCTCGATAAAAATATAAAAATTATTAATTCGAAAACTGCTTTGCGAGCGTTCGAAGATGGCTTGAGAGACCCACTTAAAATTTTAATTAAAGCGTGTCGATTCCCAAATTTAAAAGATGCTATTGCTAAAGGAATAGAGGAAGAAAAATTAAACCAATCTTCTAAACCTAAACCTAGTCAAGTTCAATCTTCTAATACTTCTACTAAATTCGTTAAATGCCAGATTTGTTTCAAAGTAGGACACACCGCATCAAACTGTTATAACCGAAATTCGAATCAATCACCATTTATTCCATTCCGCAATAACTCCAAGTTTAATTCAACGTTTAATAACAATAGACAAACGCCTTCACGATCTTTCTCGCAGACTCCAAACCAGCCAAATCCTAATCCTCGAATTAATCAAATTTCATATCCGTGTGCCTATTGCAAA
Organism: Nephrotoma appendiculata; assembly: GCA_947310385.1. Taxonomy (NCBI): domain Eukaryota; kingdom Metazoa; phylum Arthropoda; class Insecta; order Diptera; family Tipulidae; genus Nephrotoma; species Nephrotoma appendiculata. The sequence continues at coordinate 276,637,557 of OX371223.1, forward strand.
AAGTTTGGTCATCATATTAGCGTCTGTGCCAGGACCGGTTCCAGACATTTTTGCGCCCGGTGCAGTTGATAATTTAAACCTAATGTTAAGTCACTTCCACATCACCCAAGAGGTAGACTCGAAATGCGTTTTTTTTAATGAGGTTTCCCCGTTAGGCCTATTCCTCTAATGATTTAGTATTAAATTATTATAAGTCGTTAAATTTAAAAATCAAGCTTCCGTGATTTTATATTTGCAAATTGATCAATCAAGTCATCGTAATTCAGCTCGTTAACTAATTCTCTTTCTATAGAAATTGTAGCTAAGCCAACTAATCTTTCCTGCGTCATAGATGTTCTTAAATAATTTTTAATAATTTTCAACTTTGAGAAACTGCGCTCACCTGATGCTACTGTAACTGGCAAAGTTAATAAAATTTTAAGCGCTACTACTGCATTTGGGTACAAAGTACTCAAGTTTTGTTGTATTATATAATCTAGTACTAGTTTGGTAGACATTTTTGGATTGATTAACGTGGATAACATTTTTAATTCAATTTCAAGCTCAATTCCATTTAAATCGCACTCGTTTTTGTTAGTAAGAGCTTTCTCTAAACTGGTGCATTTTAATTTTAAAATACTTGGTTCTAGTTTCGACACTTCTGTGATATCGTACAAAAAGCTAAATAAATCATTATGATGTTCTAATTGATTAAATCGTTCCGTAATTGATGAAATTGCCTGGTCTAATACCATGTAATAAAATTTAATTTTCAACTGGTCTTTTGGTGATAACACAGTATCCGAAGACTCATAACCAAAATTAGTTTTTTTTCGTCTTGAACGGAGTGCAGTTTCACTGCAAAAATCGATAGAAATTTCTAAACTAATTGCCATTGTTTTAGCACGGTCAATATATTCTTCAAACATTACTTCACTTCTCATGTTTTTCAAAGATTCGATTGTGGTTTTAATTACATTTACAGCAATATAAATGTTTATATCTACACTCTGTAATGTTTTACTAGCAATATTTATATTTTGTAATATGTCATGCCAAACGAAAAGAATAAAAATAAACTTAAATTGAAATATTTTATTACCTAATGCAGTTGATATGGTCTTTGTACTTGAGTCACCTTCTTCAGCAGTTTGAATTAATGCTTCATAAATATCTCCTAAATTATCTTTTAAAGGTCGTAAAGCATCGATTCTACTAGACCATCTAGTATCGCTAAGAGGTTTTAGTGTCAAATGGGAAATATTAGCCTTTAAAATATCCCATCGTTTTGTAGATTTGGAAAAAAAAACGTATAAACTTTGAACATCGTCAAAAAATTTGCTCGCTTCAAGAGAGCATTTTGAATCAGCAGAGTCATTAACGACCAAATTAAGCGAATGAGCAGAACATGGCACAAAAAAAGCTCTGGGCTCTACGTTTTTGATTCGAGCTTGCATTCCCGAATGTCTTCCTTTCATATTGGCAGCATTATCATACCCTTGACCTCTACAGTTTTTTAGACAAAGACCTAACTTTTTCAAAACATTTAAAATAGTTTCAAAAAATCCTTCTCCAGATTTATCTTTTCCTTCTATGAACCCCAAAAAATTCTCTCGTATTTCAAATTGATTCGAGTTTTCGTTGCGATAAACAAAACGTATTATTAATGAAATTTGCTCAGTTCGACCTGCATCCGGAGTTGAATCAATAATAATTGAATAGTATATGGCTTTTTTAATCATTTCAATTAACTTGTTTTGCACAGCAGTACTCATAATCTGTATTATCTCATTCTGTATATTTTTGCTCAAATAATGGTATCGAGTTTCTTTATTTTGTATGCGCCGAATATGTTCAGAAAGTACTGGATCTATTTTGCTTATAGCCTCAACTAACTGTAAAAAGTTTCCATTATTTGAAGTGAACAGAACATCGGATGATCCACGAAAAGCTATACATTGACAACCCAAAAATTGCACAAATATAAATAATCGTTTTAAAACTTCTTTCCAGTGGTTAATTTCTTGATTAAGCTGCCTTTGCGCAAGGCAATCTATAGTTTTACTTTGTCGTAACCCTAACTCTAACAATTTCCAGTCAGTAAACGATTTATAATGCGATACACTTGTTTCATGTTCTTTCAAAAGTCTTAGTATATGGTTCCAATCAGAATAACCCGAAATACATAGGCTATGATTGCTAGTTGTTGCGAATAATTTGCAACAGAAACAAAAAACTGAATTTTTCGACACAGAATAAATCAACCAACTTCTCAAAATGTTATCACCGTTTGACATGTTTCGATAATAATATTTGGGATTAAACTTTCGTTTATTTGTTGTTGGAAATTTGAAATCAATTAATTGAACCGGCCCCTTTCGAATTATCATTTGGCGAAAATTATCGGTGAGTGGAGGCCATAAAGCAGGGTCATTCATGTCAAATGTGCTGACGTTTTCGGTATTACCCCTAGCAGGTAGAGGCTGCTCGATATTGCACTGTATTGGGGAAGCCCTCTCAAGTAATTCATTAATTTCAATATTATTGAACGATAATTGTGGTTCATATTGCGACGGTCTATTTAAAACAGTACTATTTTGATTGTTGGTTAGGCACAAAGAATTCTCAGGGTTTAAATCAGACTGACTATTAGTTTTTAATGACGGAATGCTTACATTGCATGCTAAATCGTCAAAAACAGAAGCTACTGAATAACATATTTCCAAATCGTTATTATGTGATGTATTATCTAGGCTGTTAAAATATGGTATATTTTGAACTATATTAACTCTTTCACTAACCTCATTTGAAAATCGAGCTTCAAAACATTCACCTCCTTTTAAATATTTGTCAAGTTGATCACTTTGAGCAGCATCCTCTTGCTTTTGTTTCGCTTTTTTTTTACGACACTGACTGCCGGAAAGTTTTTTTTTATTCAAAAACATAGTTTTATTGTTGTACAACAAATAAAATTAAGCTACACCAGAATTATTTATTTAAATAAATCACAAAATATGACACAAGTTCAATTAATATTTAATTAATTACTTTTATTGCAATTTTAATTAAATTTGAGACAGTTTATCCAAACAAATATTCAATACGTATGTAGTATGTACGAATTTGTTAGTTTAAAATTAAACTCTGTAGCTGTACTTTAATTCTCAATTCTCACACGACATATTTCTTTCTTCGTCAAAAGGAGCGGCAAACAGAGATAAAATAAATACATATGTAATCAGTCATATTCTGCGCAGGCGTTCAATAATGTAATATGTTCTGGAGAGTAAATTCTAATTGGAACAGAAATATAGTGTGCACCATATCCCACTATTCTTGTTTTTGCTTTTATTGTTTTTTGTTGTTGTACATGAGTAAATTCGGTGCTTTGTTGGAATTGTGTGCCTCGAAGAGGAGAAATTAAATTAAATCTCTTGAAAATTCGCGGCACCTATGTTACTTTTTATTCCCATTAGCAAAAATATAATACACGCGAAGCAAAAATAGTGGGATGTAATTGTTGTTGTACCTTGTACATAAAAATGAGAGAAATGTATATGTAGTATATTATACGATTTAATATACATACGTGATAAAAAAATTTAAAGAGAAAAAATTGACTTTAGTAAGTTGTATAGTAAACACATAAAAATAAAAATCCAAATACAGTGTTTTCGGTTGGATTTTTTATAAATAAGAAAATGTACTATAGAAAATAAAAAATACGATTACATTGGGAAAAAGAAGCGCTAAACCAATGCAAATGTTTGTGTATTCTTTACATTTTCACAGTGGCGCCCTTTACAATTTCTAAATTTTGCGCCCGGTTACAGTGCACCAATTTGCACCTATGAAGGGCCGGCCCTGCGTCTGTCGATCTCGCGAAAGATCCACTCAACGAAGGAGCCAATCCGATAACATTCAGCAACCATCAACTTCTCAATCACAAACAACGGAAAACTTAAACGAACTCCATCGGGAACCCAAGGATGTAGCGGTGCGAGTTCAAAACGTTTAAACCTACATTCATCTAATCTTATTTACGACACAAATAGTAAAGATAAAATATATTCAATAGTATCAAAAGAAAATTTCACAACAAACAAATTATTTTGCTTTTCAATTAATTTCCATAATGACGATATGAAATTCGTAAACCTTGATTTAGATATTTTAGTTAAACCACAATTTTTCTTAGTTGATACAGGGGCCGACATTAGTGTTATTAAGAAAGATTTAATTAAGCCCGATAGTTTATGTTACCCTAATCAAAAATTAACTATAAAGGGAATAACTACAGAATCTATTGATACTTTGGGAGTTTGCAATTCTATAATTAAAATTTACAATCTCGCATGAGTTCCACATTATACCATCAGATTTCCCGTTAAATTGTGCAGGTATCATTGGGAATGATTTTCTTATTAAATATAAATGCAATATCGACTATTTCCATAACGTAATTCAAATTCTTAATCATCCTAATGACACTGAATACACAAGTTTAACTCTTTCTTCCAACAATCCTCCAATCGTTATTCCTAGTCGTTCAGAAAGGATCGTTAAAATTAGATTTAAAACTAAAGGTGACAATGAATATTTATGTCCCTCACAAATGATAAAACCAGGCGTGTACATAGCAAATGCAATCATTGAAATAGTAAACTCGTTTGCAACAGTAAGCGTTGTAAACACCAACGATTTTCCAGTGAAACTAGATGACATGTACATAGAACCAGAAAGTTTAGAGCATTATCAAATTTTTACTTTAAAACATTGGTCAGATTCATTAGAAGATAGATTGCAGAATTTGGAAAATCAAATCGACACAATTCACTTGAACAAAGAAGAAAAATCATCCATCATTAAGATTTGTCGCGAATTTAACGATATATTTTTCTTACCTGGTGATCAACTAACAATCACCAACGCAGGATTTCACCATATCCCATTAAAACCTGATACACAGCCAGTCAATATAAAACCTTATCGTCTTCCTCATTCGGCAAAATTCGAAATTAACTCACAAGTGGAGAAAATGATTGAACATGGCATCGTTGAAAACAGTAACAGCCCATTCAACTCCCCATAACTAATTGTACCGAAAAAATTCACCGATGAATCTAAGCGTTGGCGAGTCGTAGTAGATTTTCGCCGTTTAAATGATTTGACAGTTAATGATGTATTTCCATTGCCCAATATCGTAGAAATTTTAGAACAATTAGGAGATGCAGTTTATTTTACGACATTTGATTTAGCAGACGGCTATCACCAAATACCTCTAAGTGAAGAAGATAAGCATAAAACTGCCTTTAGCACCCAGATGGGTCACTATGATGGTTCACAAGGATGCCCTTTGGTTTAAAGGGAGCACCAGCAACATTTCAGCGAATTATGAACAATGTGTTATCCGGATTAAACGGCTTGAAATGTTTCGTATATTTAGATGACGTAGTTGTATACGGTTATAACCTTAACGATCATAATAAAAAATTATTACAAGTATTTCAGTCATTTCGAAATTACAATTTAAAATTGCAACCTCTAAAATGTCATTTCCTTAGAAAAGAAATTTGCTATCTGGGTCACATCATAACTAATAACGGAATTAAACCAGACCCGTCAAAGATCGATGCAATTCAAAATTTTCCAATTCCTAAGAACCAAAAGGAAATTAAGTCATTTTTAGGACTGATAGGTTACTACAGACGATTTATTAATAAATTTTCAGAACTAGCACAACCATTGAATGCATTACTGAAAAAGGATGCACGATTCAATTGGGATGCTTTCTGTTTCGAAAGTTTTAAAAAATTAAAAGAAAAATTACTTAAACCCCCAATCTTGCAATACCCCAATTTCCAGAAGCAATTTTATGTCACAACAGATGCTAGCGATGTAGCACTTGGCACAGTTCTTTCACAGAGAATAGGCGATGATGACTTACCTGTGGCTTATGCAAGCCGGGTACTAAACAAAGTTGAGCGAAACTATTCTACTGTGGAGAAGGAATTGCTTGCCATAGTTTTTGCTATAAAACGTTTTCGTCCTTATTTGTATGGTGTAAAATTTACCATTATTACAGATCATAAACCACTATTGTGGCTATGTAAAGCCAAAAATTTATCGTCACGTTTAATGCGTTGGAGAATCGAATTAGATGAATACGATTTCGATATAATATATAAGCCAGGAAGAGACAACCTTAACGCGGACGCTTTGAGTAGAATCGAATTAAAATCTGCCGATCAAGTTAACCAAATTAATGTTGTTACTCGTTCGCAAACAAAACCTAGTGAACCGAAACCAAATCTTGACCAAACATTAAACCATAACACATCAAATAACAACGAAAATTCAAGTCAACCATCAAATGAATCTCCTCAAAATTTTATCACTTTTCTAGATAATGATATTGACATTCTTAACGTGATCAAGGAATTTCACAACTGTCCGTTAGGAGGACATCAAGGAATAGAAAGAACTTTCAAAAGGATCAAATCTTATTATTATTTTCCAAAAATGTTAACCCAAATTAGAAAATTTATAAAAAAATGTGAATTATGCCAGAAAAATAAAATCTCGAAACTAACTAAACTTCCCATGGTGGTGACAACAACGTCCAAAACTCCATTTGAGAAAATTATTCTAGACATCGTTGGTCCCTTAAACGTGTCATACAACAATAATCGTTATATTCTTACCATACAGGATGACTTATCAAAATTTTCACTTGCAATACCTATCGAAAATCAAATGTCGGAAACCATTGCTAAAGTTTTTGTTGAAAATTTTATATGCAGATTTGGAGCACCATCGTGCATTCTTACCGATCAAGGAACTAATTTTGTTAGTCAGTTATTCCAAAACATGTGTAAATTATTGAAAATAAAAAAATTACAATCTACTGCTTATCATCCGCAAACAAACGGAGCTTTAGAGAGATCTCATCGAACACTTGTTGAATACTTACGATCCTATACCGATAATGACTCTAACAACTGGGACTATTGGTTACCTTTTGCAATGTTTACCTACAATTCAACCCCACATTCTTCTACAAATTTAATGCCATTTGAAATTGTTCACGGATTTAAACCAAACATACCATCTTCACTTAAATATAATAACCGTACTTTTTATAATCCCGATGATTATTTGCAAAACCTACGAGTAAAATTGGCAAATTCATATGAAATAGCTAGAAAAAATTTAATTAAACAAAAAGAAAAGTCAAAAATTTACTACGACAAATCTAGTGCCAATGTTGAATTTCATGTTGGGGACAAAGTTCTACTGTAAAATGAAAAAACCAAAGGCAAGCTTGATCCACTTTGGACAGGTCCCTTTGAAATAATTGAAATTATTAACAATGTTAATTCGTCGTTACGTATAGGCAGACAAAATAAAGTTGTTCATAATAATCGATTAAAATTATTTATTGATTAAATTTTGAAAATATATTTTTGTATGAAACCCAATTTATTATCTGTTCTCCTTCCCTTCATTAACCTTAAACAATTAAAAACAGAAATAATACAAAAATGTTATTATAATATAAGAAAATAAAATATTATTATTTAAAAAATTATAAAAAAAAAAAAAAATATTTGCTTTTATTATCATTTTATAATCAAATGAATTGTATACCTTAGTTATAAGAATAAAATATTAAACAATATAATATTAGTTAAAAAAAAAAAAAAAAAAAAAAAAAATTTAATCAATAAAAAAAAATATAATAAAATAATTTAAATTTTAATTCAAGGCAAAACCTTTAGTTAAGTTAGAAAAGATAAATGAATTCATCTTTTTTTTCTATGGGGTGAGGTGTTGTAAACCCCTGATTTAGAATAATAAATCTATTATAGACAAATACCAATTTATCTAGTTAACTTGTTTGTAGAATACATTTATAAACCGAGGTGTAATAAAAACTTAAAACGCTTAACAAAAATTAGTCTTAAAAAAGTGGAGTTAACATTTACATTAAAATTACATAAAATTATAAATATCATTTTAATAAATTAATCTTAATAACTATAAAATCTTAAAAATCACAATAAAAATATGTAACAAAATGTGTAACAAATTATTTTATTAAACTTAAAATTATAAACCACAACATGTGTAAGTCGCCCGCAGGAGCAGGCAAACCTCTAAGCTCCAACAACAGTAAGACGCGATAATCGAAGAAACATTTGCACAACATAGATGAAATGGTGACAACCCGCTGAATCATAATGCGAAAGATCAAAGAGAAGAATGTCATTTAAAAAGGTAGGGTGTGTGCCATGTCATTTAAAAAGGTAAGGTGTGCTCAATAAAGAATTTGATAGCTTCAATGGGTTGAGGTCGTCGTCTGAATTAATACAAATAGGTAGGGAGTTGAGGATCGTGTTAGCCTGCATCAAACGCGTTATCATTTCTCCATATAGGACAGAAGAGCCTCCGACAATGTTATTTTTAAGTGATATTTTGTAGGCATTACTGCGGTCTCATATGTTGAATAAAATTTTCGAGTAATCAATAAATTTAGAATTTGCATTATCATTTAAAACATCATTCACAGGTGTGGGGTCGGTTTTGCCCAAACGGAGTTTGATCCGTTGTCACTTATACTTTAAGAAAACGACTTGATATAAACTGCCGGAAGGCTGCACTGAAATGAATGAATCAATAAACAGAACGACAGCAAGCATATGAATAGGTTTAAGACCTCTATGGTTTGAATTCTGAACGTAAATTGGTCCAGCATAATCGACACCAGCCGATAAGAAAGGCCTTAAAAATGTGACCCGACTGAATAGAAGCTCGGTCATAATAAATTGAATTTCTGCTGCTAGAAACTCTGTTTCCCACACAAATTTCGAAGAAGCGCGGTGCGGTTACAATCCAAGACCAAACAATTGTGGAATCACTCCACAAATATACGAAATTTTCGCTATCAATTAGTAATTGTTGAACTTTTGGTAAGTGGCAGTTGTTCGTTCAGGGAACATGTAACCAGTTGATTACACATGATTTTAAAAATTTCATATTTTTATTAATAATGAACTTGAAATTAAACAACGGCAATTCATATTTTTATACCCGTGTGTTAAGTTTTTTGAGATTAGCTTGAGATGAATAATAGAACGATATTTTTTGATTTATGACACTAAGTATAGAGAATTCGCATAAGGTGATTGTCCAATGCCAAATATTTTGTGATAATAATTAGAAAGTTAATTTTATAAAATATAAAATAAAATAATTAATTTAAATAGAGATATGTACTCTTAAAATTTAACGTGAATAAAATCGAGTACGTGGTGTTTGAGTGCTACGATCATTTTTAAAGGTGGATATAAAAACTTTTTCATACATACATTATATAATACCTAATTAAGTTAATACTCGTACGTTGTAAATTATATCATAATATAAAATAAAATTGAAATTATTAATAATTCGTATTTATAATGAAATCGAAAATTAAATGTGTGTAGATTATTTTAAACCACCGTCGTATTTCCACGTTTGTGAGTTGTGTTTTGTAAAACGATCCTCGTATTTACAAGGCGTTTATAAGTCAAGCATCATAGTGACTTAGCGAATGTGACGAAAAAAAAAACTTCACAAGTTACATTGTCACCAAATGATAAGTGAAAACGGATTCGTATGCAGTTGTACCAAGTGGCTGTGGAGTGATCAAGGAGCCGCGTATATAAAATTACTTGTCGACGAAAGTAGCTGATTTCATCTTCATTGGACGTTATCCCGAAGGTTACTTTGACAACTAAGAGGACGAAGGTTCAACCCAAAACATGGCTGATTTTACGGTAACAAATTTTTTTCTGACAAGTTTTTTTAATATTCAGATTGGTCAAATATTAATATTAGTTAATTAATACAATATTTTATTGTTATATGCTTGTTGCTGTTGACACTTTTGTACTTTTCTACAACTTTGATTTTAGAGTTTAATTTTTGGATGAGTTTTCACGTAGAAAATAGTTTTATTGTCTAATCTACCTATGAATGAAGATAGTTACTTTTGATATAGTCCAATCGTGATTTACAATGTACTAGTTTTCTCTTATTGTTAGTGAAGGTTTTGAGTTTTGTGATGATGAAGGGTGTTTCAGGAGTTTAGTGCACAGCATAAAAAGTTCCGTATAAGATGTCTGAATGTCATTTAGTGTTGCGTTCTTTCGTTCCTTTCTTCGTTCTGCAATTTCTGAAAACAAATTGCATTGGTTAAAAATGACGTTTTTTTCTTGTGAATTTTTTTCAGCAACTTTGATTGATTTAAAAAAAATTCAGAAGGAAGGAAGGAATGCACGAACGCAACACTGAATCTAGCCTTAACGAATCCCCCCGTTTGTCCTGAGAGTAGCCGCAAAAGCTGTGCTCAGGCATCTTCATTACAAACATTCTTGAAATTGGTGAAAATTTCCCCAATCAGAATACAGTTTCTATGAAATTTTCTATATTAATCGAATTTTTCACCGGCTATAGAGGAAAAAGATTTAATTGATTTTTTTTTGTATAAATTTAGGTCCTCATAATTTTTAAATCTAAAATTTATTCAAAAAAAAAACTAAAATTTATTCAATATTGGAAAGTGAGATTCTATATGTGTGGTGAAATTAAAACTAGACACATTTTGAATCAAAATTGGATTGGAAAGCTACTATTATTTTTAATTAGGCATTATTTATATTTAAAGATTTTGCAACAAACAAGAAAACCAAAGAATAATTAATAAATATTGTTGTTGTTTTTTAATATCTAATGATTATGATTAATTATCGACATTGTCGACATTTTCGACATTGTCGACTTGAGTTATTCAATTTTCGACATACATTCTCTACACGTGTAGACAATGTATTAATTACGCCATGTAGACAATACGGCACAACGCTGATTCGCAGTGTAGACAGGAATACCCTTCCTTGAACCGAATATTGCCAATAACGGTTTATGGTCCGTTTGTAAAACGAATTTTCGGCCATAAATCATTCGATGAAATTTAGTGACTGCAAATATCAGGGCTAATATGCCTCTTTCTCGATCTGTCCATACCCTATCTCGGCCGTTGTTAGCGATCGAGAAGCATGGCTAACTGCTTTTACCGACCCATGCTCATATCGATGCTATATGCAAGCACCAATTCCGTTCTGACATGCATCCGCCGCTACAATTATCTGTTGATTTTCGTCATAATGGGTAAGTATGAGATCAGATTTAAGTATCTGTTTGAACCGCTCGAATGATTTCTGACAATCAGCCGGCCAGTCCCATTTAGCGTCTTTTTTAAGTAAGTGTAATGTTTGTGAAATGGGTGTATGAACACACTCATTATATATGAATTGAAGATAACGTCATTGGAGACGAAGAAAGAGCAAAATACCATTGTACTTCGAACTATTGAATAAAGAACACGTATAAACTAAAAGTGTGTATTTAATTAATCTATGATAATCCAACTAATCCTAATATAAACACAACAATTGGCGACGAGGATTAATAATCAAAGTGTAGTTGAGTTTGTGAGATTAGCAGATGATCTAGCAGATGAGCATTAAAATAAAGATTTGGTCATAATAATAAAATAGTTTTTTTGTGTGCCATGACGTCCGACCAAGATGTACAACTAATTCAATCTAATTTCAACATATTTAAACCACAAGAAGAAGAATGGAGCATTTATAAGGAAAAATTGGATTTCTTTTTCGATACGAATTTAATTAAAAACGAGGAAAGAAAGCGGAACGCATTAATCAATTATTTAGACACAGGAGTGTACAAATTGTTGAAGGATTTGTGTGCACCAAAATTGCCGAAGGACAAATCATATGAAGAGCTTTGTATAACACTCGATAAATATTTTACGCCGACGCTTATAGTTTTTAACGAAAGAAAAGAATTTTTTGGTAGCAGTTTAAAAGTCAATGAAACTGCGAATGAATATTGTGCGAGACTAAAAGGATTAGCTACAAACTGTAAATTTCAAGATCATTTGGAACATAACCTCTTAAACAAGTTTGTGACAAGTTTTGAGGGGAAAATTTTTGATCGGTTATCAGAAGAAGATCACAATTTATCTTTGGAAAAGGCGCTTGAAATTGCTATGCGAATTGAGATGAAAAATTCGAATGTAACAAGCATGAATTTTTTACGAAAAGGTACATCGCAATATAGTCAAAATTCAAAACCAGTTCATATTAATACTGGCAATCAAAGAAGTAGGAGCCCGAATGAAAAGTATTCAAGGAGAAGGTCAGCAACTCCAGGTACAAATACAAATGTGAAGTGTTGTCGCTGTGATAGGAGTAATCACACTCAGGACAAATGTATATTTATTTCATTAAAGTGTCATTCTTGTAACAAATTAGGGCATAGTTCAAGGGTGTGTCATAAATTTGACAAAAATATTTTTTATACAAATGAACAGTGTGACAAGGAGAACAGCGATGAAATAAGTATACATAACCTAACAAATTTTGATAGTAGAAATAAGATACCAGAGGAAATAGAAAATGTTTTATACAACATGCGTAGCGAAATTAATTTAGAAATCAATAAAACAAAATTTAATGTAGAAGTTGATACAGGTTCAAATTTAGGAGCAATGTCGAAGAATTTATATGAAAATTCATTTTCCAACTTTAAGTTTATTGATAAAAATTTACATCTGAAAGGGTATGATGGTCAATGCATGAACGTGTTGGGTTGCATTGAAACAAGAGTTACGTACAAAAATGAAACTAGATTATTGGTGTTTATGATCGTTGAAAACGGAGGTCCACCGATAGTAGGGCGACAATTTTTAAGAAAATTTGGTTTGGAGATTGTTGGTTTAAATCAAGTGAATTCTTTTGATTTAAATAATTTGTTGGACAGATATCAAGAATTATTTAAGAAGGGAATAGGTAGGTTTAAATTGAATAAGATAAAATTGGAACTACAAGAAAATGCTGCTCCAATTTTTTTTTAAGCCAAGGCCGGTGCCGTACTCCTTTAAGCAAAAGGTGGAGGAGGAATTAGAAAAATTAGTTGAAGAAGGTATTTTGACACCAATTGAAACGTCAGACTATGGGACTCCTTTAGTACCGATTTTGAAAGCTGATGGTTGTATTAGAATATGTGGTGATTACAAAGTTACTGTAAACAAATTTATTAAAGATTTCAACCATCCACTTCCGAGAATAGATGAAATAGTGAATATGTTGCGTGGAGGAAAAAAGTTCTCCAAGCTCGATCTTTCTTGTGCGTATAACCAACTTGAACTGGATGATGAAAGTAAAAAATACGTTACGTGGAGCACCCATAAAGGGGTATTCCAAATGAATCGATTGCCATATGGCATAAAACCAGCAAGTGGTATTTTCCAGTTTACGATGGAAAAATTACTGTTAGGGCTTGATGGTGTGATAGCTTTTATCGACGATTTAGTTGTAACAGGAGCTAATGAAGAAGAGCATTTGTCTAATTTAGAACGTGTTTTTAAACATTTAAATGATGCAGGATTAAGGCTAAATAAATCAAAGTGTGAATTTTTTAAAGATAGCATAGATTACCTTGGGTATAGAGTAAATGATCAAGGTTTGTGTAAAACAAACAACAGAATAGATGCAGTTTTGAAGGCAGAAATTCCGAGCAATGTTACTGATGTTAGAGCATTTTGTGGTCTAGTTAATTATTATGGAAAATTTATTAAGAATTTGGCTGCAATAATGAATCCGTTATACAATTTGTTAAAGAAATCAGAAAAATTTGAATGGACTGCTGAATGTCAAAAGGCAGTTGATATAATCAAAAAAGAAATTGTTTCGGATATAATATTAGTTCATTTTGATCCAAGGGTACCTATAGTTCTAACGTGTGATGCGTCACAAAAAGGTATAGGTGCAGTACTATCTCATAAATTTTCCGAGAAAGTAGAAAAACCCATAGCATTTATATCACGAACGTTGACAGATGCTGAGAAAAATTATAGTGTTTTAGATAAAGAAGCCTTAGCAATCTATTATGCCGTTAAAAACTTTTCCAGTATTTAATAGGCACTGAATTTATATTAAGAACCGATCATAAGCCATTACTGGCCTTGTTTGGTGAAAATAAGGGTTTGCTTCAAATTGCAGCAAGTAGGCTGCAACGCTGGGCACATTTCCTATCGGGTTTCAAATATAAAATTGAATATGTCAAAAGTAGTGAAAACAACGCTGATGCTTTATCCCGATTACCGATTGAAAATACTGAATTTGATAAAGATCATAGTGATGAAGACTCAACAAATTACTTAAATTTTATGGATAAAGGGCGAGATATAGTTTTAAATTACAAAACCATTAAAAAAGAAACGGAAAGGGATACAATTTTATCTAAAGTAATAGATGGAGTAAAATTTGGAAATTTAGGCAAATTATGTGACGAAGATATTAAACCCTATATAAGAGTTAAAGATGAATTAACTGTTGAGCAAGATATCCTGTTAAGAGGATGTAGAGTAGTAATACTCAACAGGTTGCGAGAATGTATATTGAAGGAACTGCACATTTCACATTTTGGTATAGTGAAAACAAAATCGGTAGCTAGATCGTATGTATGGTGGCCAAAAATAGACGATGACATTAAACAAATGATTAGGAATTGTCGATCATGTTTGATTGTTCAGCCGGATCCACCGAAGGCGGCACTTATTCCTTGGAAAAGTCCTGGAAAACCTTGGAGTAGAATCCATGCCGACTTTGCAGGCCCGTTTTGTGGGCATATGTTTCTAATAATGATAGATGCGTATACCAAGTGGATAGAAATTTTTAAAATAAGTTCAGCTACGTCAGAAGTTACGAAATCTAAATTCAGAGAAATGTTTAGTAGATTTGGGTTACCAGATATTCTAGTAACAGATAATGGTAGTCAATTTTGTTCACTAGATATGGCAGAATTTTTGAGACTTAATTGTATTAAACATGTTTTGACTCCTCCGGGACACCCAGCAACTAATGGAAGTGCTGAGAATATGGTGAAGACGTTTAAAAATACTATAAAAGCTGTGGTAGATGAGTATACGAGAAATAAACGAAATTATAGTTTAGAGTTAGCTCTAAGTAGATTTTTATTTAGTTATAGAACGACAAAACATTGTATAACTAATGAAACACCTGCAAAATTAATGTTTGGCAGAGAGCTTAAGACAGTTTTCAATCTTTTAAGACCACCATGTCAGAAAGAAATAGTTCTGAATGCACAACAGAATCAAGTTCGTAACTATAAAGGGAAACGTATGAAACAATATCTTGTGGGGGAGAGTGTGGTTATCAGAGACTATTCAGACCCTAATCATAAGAAATGGGTTGATGCAATTATAATTAAAGTTTTGGGTAACTGTACTTATTTATGTAAATTAGAGAATAATAATAAAATAAAAAGGCATATAAATCAATTAAGAAATTCTGTTGATCAATATTGTTCGAATCAAAACGAAGTTGAATTACAAAACAATAATGATAATGAGAATTTAAATGACCAAGTTGTAAAAAAAGTAAGATTTGATTTAAATAGTAGAACAATTGTTAAAAGAGATATAAATAATCCCACTCAAATGAGCAAAAATGTAAATGTTAACCACAAAAATAGTAGTATTGAATTAAGTAGTCCTTTGACAATTCAAAGTAACGACAATATTCAAGATACTAATGTGGATATTATTAATATAAGAACAAAAAGATGTATAAAAAAAACCAGAATGTCTTGATTTGTAAAATTATGTTCTAAGTGTAAGAAGAAATGTAAATTTCGTTGTTGAAATTAAATAGTAATTATGTATTATTTTATTTTATATTTTTTTGTTTTTGTTAGAAATAATTAATGATGTATTAAACTTAGCGGGAGGATGTAATGTTTGTGAAATGGGTGTATGAACACACTCATTATATATGAATTGAAGATAACGTCATTGGAGACGAAGAAAGAGAAAAATACCATTGTAATTCGAACTATTAAATAAAGAACACGTATAAACTAAAAGTGTGTATTTAATTAATCTATGATAATCCAACTAATCCTAATATAAACACAACAGTAAGCCATCCAATGGGCGTCTTAACTGATGCATATCCTTGATAAATTTGCTGTAATAACACTGTGCTAGTTGAAAAATGCAACAAGCTGGGCACCCGGGGGGTAAACCTAATTCGACTATGCTGAGTTCATTGGTGCTAGTCCCATTTCAAAGTTAGTCCCAATTTTCGAATATCGCTTTCGACATATTTTGCCTCTGAGACAAATATTTGTCAAAATATACACTCATATTCACGTTGATAGCTCCTGAACCATTAAGATTTTCGTTATGCTTTCTTCAGAAAAGTTGTTGCGCAAGCCAAGACCAACAACTTTGCTGAACATATCAAGGCCGAAAAACGACATCTACAATCACATTTTTGTATTATTTTATTTTTTTGAAACGCAAAAAAATAAAATAATACAAAAATGTGATTGTAGATGTCGTTTTTCGGTCTTGATATATTCAGCAAACTTGTTGGTCTTGGCTTGTGCAACAACTTTGCTGAAGAAAGCATGACGAAATTCTTAATGGTTCAGGAGCTATCAATGTGAATATGAGTGTATATTTTGACAAATATTTGTCTCGACGAAAAACATGTTTTTTATCATTTTTTGTCCATTTATTGAATTTAAATTGATCGAATAAACACCTCATCGACATATATAGATACAATAGAAACTATTTAACAGAAAATTAGATTGATTCAGTTGATTTTATTGTGATTTTTCTCAATTTTTTCCTAAATAATTTACATTTTTCTTAACTTTTAATTTTAATTTTCTGATTTGTTCGTGTCGTCTTCGGGTTCTTCTTCCTCTTGCAAATTCCAACAAATGTCACCCAATAGTGCATCTAGCTTTTTGCCGCTGTACCAATGTTCGAGCCTTGCCGTCACTTGGTTAAAACGCTCGCCGTGCTCATCGGATTCGGCTGGTGATTGTTCAATGGAATTCTTTGAGTTGGTAACGTGAAGGAGAACTGCCTTCAAGCTGCTTTTAGAGGAATCGATGAACAATCGCCAATCTTCAGGATTATATGCATTGTGCATTGTGGATACCAAACCTCGGATATCAGTGCAAAAAGCGAGTGAATTATTCTCAATTGATTTGAAAAAATTCGTAAAATGACGATGACGATTTATTGCTCCATATATCCGAACATTTGGAGCCAAAATGTTCACTTGTTTTAAATCCTTTGACAAAAGAATGGCTTGCCGCTGAGATAGTTTCAGGCGTCGTACCATAATATCCAAACGACTTTGCGAGATTTCAATATGATTGCATGGCGCAGTGACATTTGATGGTTGATATATTGATGCAGATGTTTCTCCGGTTTCACCTGATTCAAATGTTGTTGGTAAATAATCCTCGGTTGGGTTTGATCTTTCCGGAACAGGCATTTCATCTGAATGCGGCAGCGGTAGATGTGTATTTCTCGTTGCAGTGTATGTCAAAGAACCACTTTTGTTTCTGTTTGTACCGAAAATATAATTCATGCACCCATAACTTTGAACTGCATCATGTCCTTGTGGATCGATATCGATCCATATCATCGCGACACCAAATGGCATTGCGGCTCCAGTGTTTTGCCATCTATGCAGATGGGAAATGCATGTTGTACAAACAAAAGACGGCACCCAATTTACACCACTAATAACATTTTGTGAAAAGTATAGTCGATATAAATCAGCGGTTTCACCACTTATTTTGCGGCGATTGCTCATAATTGTAAATTTTCCACACACATAACAAAAGCACTTGAGTTTATAACACCTATCCATATTATTTATTTCACCAGATTCACAAGACGATTTTCACTTTATTTTTTGTATTCTTTTGTCACTTTATATATTTAGATGAATAACTTTTTATTTTTAATTGTATATTACAGTTTTTAGTTCTTACTTCTTGTGCCAATTTTTTATTGTAACTTTTTTAGAAATATCAATTTCAAGAATAATCTCTTCTTCGGTTTATTTTCTGCTACTGTTACATAATCTATTTTGAAGCTCTTTATATACTGTAGCTAAGGCGCTGCTGTTTGGTACCTGCTTTGTTTTTAAGTTATGGAGGTCGTAAATTTTATTGGGGTTTTGTGTTGATTTTGTCGCGAAGTAAATTGTGGGTGTTTTTGTTTTTGTACATTTTCAGGGTGTGAATTTTGGCCGTAATTCGTATACGTGCAGAATACAAATGTCTGATGAGTCAAATGACTCATGAGTCAAATTGGGACACCTGTCTAATTTCGGTCCTTTTTTGATTCTGTGCAAAATGGTTATATTTTTATTGAATTTAGTGTATGGTTTCAGTTTTTATGTGTTGTACGAAACTTGATTTTATGTACTTGTGATGTGTTCTTTGTATCTTATCTGAGATGAGTGTCTTGTTTGGCCTAAGTATGCCGAATTCCAGTTGTATTTAGCCTTACCTGTGCACTTATGTTTCTCGAAACGGCAAGGTGGAGCCGGAGTCTTCTGTGAGAAGCTTTTGCCAAAACTGACAAGACCCTGCCTTTTTGGGGAACATGCGAGAAGGCTGGGTTTACAGACGAATGATTTTGTAGAAGTTGCATGGACGAAAAGGAAGAAGAGACTTTAGATAACATCCTATGCTCGTGTCCGGCACTATCATACAGAAGGCATAAGTATTTGGGCGTGACCAGTGTGACCAGCCTTTCAGATCTCGCTGAATGTGGAGTGCGAGATATTTTGCTGTACGTACGTAGCTCCGAATGGTTTTGAACAGGGGTAAAGGGGAAATATGTTCCTGTGGTATCACAACGGGGCACTCCTGGTCTAATTGTGCGGAAGTGCCACTCCAAGCTCACCTTGGCCTAAGTAAAACACACACATATGGAAAAATAACACAAAAATGTGAATGTAGATGTCGTTTTTCGGTCTTGATATGTTCAGCAAAGTTGTTGGTCTTGGCTTGCGCAACAATTTTGCTGAACATATCAAGGCCGAAAAACGACATCTACAATCACATTTTCGTGTTATTTTATTTTTTTTGCGTTTCAAAAAATAAAATAACACAAAAATGTTATTGTAGATGTCGTTTTTCGGCCTTGATATATATTCAGCAAAGTTGTTGGTCTTGGCTTGCGCAACAACTTTGCTGAAGAAAGCATAACGAAAATCTTAATGGTTCAGGAGCTATCAACGTGAATATGAGTGTATATTTTGACAAATATTTGTCTCAGAGGCAAAATATGTCGAAAGCGATATTTCAAAAATGGGGACTAACTTTGAAATGGGACTAGCACCAATGAATTCAGCATAGTCGAATTAGGTTTACCCCCCGGGTGCCCAGCTTGTCACGCAAAAAAAGTTTGAAATTCAAGCACAGTGTAATTAATAGCTCCCATATATGACTGCAACGTTTGAATGTCATGGGGTGGAGGCATGTGTGTGATTGCTTCCACTTTCGCTGGATCTGGTCTTGTTCCATTTTTGACGATTATTCGACCCAAGTACTTAATGGATTTCCTAAAAAAATTACATTTTCCGATTTTGGTGTTGAATCCAAAATCCTTTATACGCTGAAGTGTTTGGTATAATCGGTTTTTATGCTCTGTTTCCGTTCTACCACAGACGATCAAATCGTCCATATACGCAGCTACCTCTTCTAGGCCTTCTACCATAGTACTCATAATTTGCTGAAACGCATCTGGTGCAGCGCAGCTTTGACACCTGGTGGTAGTCGATTAAATTGGAATAATCCGCGATGTGTATTGATTGTAAGCAATTGCCGTGACTTTTCATCGGCTTCTACTTGGAGGAACGCATCACACAAATCTATTTGACTAAAGACTGTGCCGTTTGCTAATTGCGAAATGTATGAGGCTCAAGTGTGTCATTTAGACCTGTTGAATAATCTGCACAAATTCGAATCTGCCCATTGCTCTTTTTCACACAAACTGTTGGTGCGGCCCATTCGGCGAAATCCACTGGTGTAATGATACCCATTTGTTGGAGACGATCCAGTTCATCGTTTATTTGTGTTAATGCCGCGTACGCCACTGGTCGTTTTGCTCTAAATACTGGTATTTTGTTTGGTTTGACGTGCAACGTAACTTGTGTTTTCGTGCACCGTCCGAGTCGAGTATCTTTGAACACATCCGGAAATAAAGAAACTAGTGTTGATATCAGCTGTTGCTTATCTAGGTTGCCACCGCTAATGGAAGAAACGTTGCATATTGATCTTAATGACACATCCCAGATGTTGAATTTATCAATCCAATCTATCCCGAACAGATTTAGATCGCCATCACCTGATACAAAACATTTCCCCGTAATTGTATAGTCACAGAATTCCATTTCACTTTGGAATGCTGCTAACAATTTACCCTGTTGTCCAGATGCCCTTGTTACTAATTGATTTGTCTCTGCCAATGTGGGCTCACCAATATCTTGCCAAGTTGATTTAGAAATAATGGTGATGTCTGATGCTGTGTCCATTTGCATGTTGACTGAGGCATTATTGATTCTCACATTGATGGATTTGCGCTTTGCTGCCATATCGCCATTTACTGAAAAAATTCCTCTTAAGTGCGAGAAAATTTTGTTTTGACCCTTTGTGCTTGCTTGTTTCCTGTGTGGGGTACTACTACAACCGCTATAACCCTCTTTGTGTCCCACCTGATTGCATTCAAGGCATTGGTGTTGTTTGTACGAGCATTCGGCTGTAAAAAGCATGCCACCGCATTTCCAACATGGTTTACTGGGCTTACTGGGTGCTGACTGGTGTTTGTCCGTGTCATGATTCGGATTGGGCTTATTTTTATATTGATTTTCCTGGTTTTCTATCATTTTTGTATCCTTTTTGAGGTTAATTAATTGCTGGGCTTCTGTTATTAATTTCTCCAGTGACATTGTTTTGTCTGCATCGATCCGCGACCACAATTTTGTTCGGATATTCGCGTCGCATGATGACCTCAACCCACTTGTGAAAACAAGGCATTTGAACTGATCTGCCGATAAGTTTCCCAAATTGAATTATACGGCCCGCGTATGCAACAAAATCTTCCGTACTTTTTTCTGTTGTTGTAAACACTCGAATCGCATGTTGAACAATGATTTTTTCGGACCGAAAATGTCTTTTAATTTTGTGACAGTCTCGTCAAATGTGAAATCACGAGCGTTTTTGAGCAAAATGTAACTCACGTATTTGTCATGATTCGATGTGTTTAGTTTACGCAAAAGAAATCTCGTTTTTACTCCATCGTCCAAATTCTCGCCATCCACCTTGAATAAGTCCTCGAACCTTTCATACCACGTGTTGAAATATTTTCCGTCCTCCAGATCGTGGTAAAATTCAACAATCTGATTTGATAGATTATGAATTTGTTGAACATCGTCGTTCTTTGTATTTTTCGCAAATTGTTTAATTATGACGTCATCGATTTGAGCATTTCGGTGATGGAACTTAACACTTATTTTGTATCTTCATCCATCTTGTTTTGTAATGACTGCCGGACAGCATCTACTCGTACGAACACATATTTGCATGTTGCTAACACTTTAAACATGAAGATTTGCTCCTGTGAATTTCGTGACGTCGAAGCGGGTTTTATGTCTGCGAAGTGGTTGCGAAGTTGTTTGACAAATTCGTTTTGAGATGTGCTCTTCGTGTTGGTTTGTATAAAGTCGGTTGGAAGTCGTATGTTTTCGATGTAGACGAGTTCGGCTATTCTACTTTGAGCGTCTTCTCGCCAAGCGGTTCTTAAACCAGTATTATGGGTAGGGATTTTACCCACTGTTTTTCAGTTACGCACATTACTGCGGTCTTAAAACTTCGGTGCCTTCAGGTGCCAAATTCGTTGAACTGGGCCGACTCGAACTGTCCGCCTCTGTCAGTTGCTATTAACGTTGGTATGCCGAATCGGGTTATCCATGTTTTGATCAATGCTTCGGCTATATTTTCTGTTTTTATGTCCGGTATCGGAGTGGCCTCTGGCCATCGTGTGTATAGCGATCGATCATGGTTAGGCGGTAAAAATTACTTTCGGATGGAGGTAGAGGTCCGACGATATCGATATGGATTGCCTCGAATCGTTTACTGGTCGGTGCGTAAGTTCCAATTTCGCTCTTCACGTGCCTTGAAATTATACATTTTTGGCACTGAATACACTGTTTGGCCCAAAAGCGTATTTGTTGATTCATTGCTGGCCATATGACTTTTTTTCTAATTAATTTTGCGGTGGCGCGTATGCCTGGGTGTGAGACGTTGTGGAACGATTCATAAACCTGTCGTCGGAATGATTTGGGAATGAATGGGCGTTGTGTGCCGATTGAAACGTCGCATAAAATTTCCTTATTCGTTCCGAATATTGGTCACCTTTTTTGAATTGTAAAGACGAATCTGTCTCCATGAGTTTTGTTAACTCCGCACGCGTTGGCTTGTACCTCCGCGATTTCTTCATAGTCAATTGCGCTTCCGAGATGTATTTGTTCGACATGTGAAAGCGTGTTTGCTATGACAATGTTGTCTCCAGAGACATGGCGAATGTCTGACGTATACTGAGCGATGAAATCCAAGTGTCGTCGTTGTCTTGGTGATGCCTTTTCGGGGTTTTGACGAAGCGCAAACGTTAGCGGCTTATGATCAGTGAATAAAACGAACTCTCGGCCTTTGACAAAATGTTTGAAATGTTTCACAGCAGAATAGGCGGATAACAGTTCTCTATCATATGTGCTGTAACGGTTTTCAGTATTGTTTAGTTTTCGCGAATAGAAAAATAGTGGTTGCCAACCTTTGTCATTATACTATTGGAGAACCGCTTCCAATGCTACGGTTGATGCGTCGACGAAAATGGCAAATTTAGCATTTGACGTAGGATACGCCAGCTGAGTACATTTTACTAAATTGTTATTGCCCGTCTCAAACGACCTGGTGGATTCGTCAGTCCAGGTTACTGGTGATTTATCCTTCTTCTTCCGACCTTTAATGAACTCGTAAAGAATTGCCTGTTCGTGTGTCGCCTTAGAGGCTAGTTAGACAACGATAGGGGCAGTCTGTGCTCTTTTGACATCTTCTTCAGCAGACTTCGTGTACACTGATGTCATCATGATTTAAGCGAGATGGCTAGGTCAAACGGACCCGCTCTCGATGATGTATGTATTTGTCAATGGTGAAAGGTGGATTAATAAATAATTTTGGAAATTATTGTTGTTGTGGTTTAGGTGATTAGTGGATATTAGGAATATTATTAATAGATTATTTCCGGTATTTTCAGTTGTTGTAAACGGTTAAATTTATTACCGCATTTGACAGTAAAACAGTAATCCCTTTATTATTTTTGTAAAGGCCGGTCAACCTAGTCGAATGGACAAAAATTAACACTTCCGTTGCACCAAAGTACATACATATTTTATATTTCATATAGCAATACCATTTTACGTCATAAGGAAAAATTTCGTTACAATTAAATCAAGTGTAACTAACACAGAGCATAATGAATCGAATCGCTACATAAAGGAGGGACCGTTTACACAATGCACACACAAAACGTGTTCTAACCACTCAAATCTTTCAAGAACTATACGGTACTCCTAATTTTATACAAAAAGTGTAAAGCATTCTTCTAACAAATATCAATAATTAGATTCACTCTTCATTCTTAACGAAAATATTATGCGCTCAACGAAGGCACGCAAACAATGCATTGATTGAACCGAAAGTTAAGAGCCTCTCGTAAATCGCATCAACAATGCGCGCACATATACAAAAGGGTTATCCCATTTTAAGTACTTAACCCAATGAAAATGTTTTATTCTGTTGACTGTAAATTTAAAATTGCAAAAGAGATTATTCGCGCAGATTTTCACCGGTTTGTTGAATATGCGATACAAAAATAGTTTTAAATCCTTGTTTGATCCTTTTTCGTGACTATGCGAGTATAGAGAAATACAGATTTTGTTGTTGTTTAGTTTCTTTGATCGAAATTAAATTTATACAGCGCAGAGTTGAATTTGGTACTTCAACAATACTGCTACTCTTAAAAAATTTCTGTAGTTGCGAATTAACCGAAACGAGACGGCACAGTAGGAGATTTTTGTAAAAATATTGGTGCGCACATATTTTTCAATATTTATGGTCGAGTTAATGTGAGAAAAGTGGGACAATTTTTCTTACGTCGGACGTGGTTAACCAAATTGAATCCGATTTTAGTGATTAGAAAACGACCGTCGAACACGGCAACACGGCCTGCCTTATCCAGGAAACTTATTTTGATGAACGTATATGTGAAAACTTTATGTGAAAGGTCTCCGCATGACCAATGTTGTCTGACTTGTGACATGATCGATCTTATGTGATGTATGGAGGAATTCCGAACCGTGATCAATTTCCTAAATGTCGAAACTTTATACAGGGTGTCCGGGTTTGGGATACAACCCGTTAAGGGGTGATGTTTTGATTCATTCTGTGAAAAAATCGTATGGGAGGAGAAGTCGATTTTTGATATCCTTTGAGATACAGGGTACTTAAAAAATTTGGTTCAGAAAAAAGTACTGTAACTTCCAAAATATTTATCGGAGAGCAACCAACTTAGTAATTGTATAGGCTTGTTTAAGATTTAAGTTGTTATCTTGCATCTGCACCCGTTTGAGAGCTATGGTGCTTTAAAGTAAAACAGGTAAATAAAGGTGAGATACGACCAAATGGCACAGTGGTTAAAGCTTTGGCATTCGGATTGGGAGGTACCGTGTTCGAATCCCGATAGATGCAGGATGCAAAAGTGAAATTTCATAACAGATTACGATCTGGGATGAAATATAACACATATGTGACTCCCTGTCGGAGTGAAAAACTCATGTGCCGACCCATCTTCCATGTTAGTATAAGCTGGCAAACCGCGAAAGAGCAGGGAGAGAGCTGAACAGGCCCCCAGAACAGGTTGCAGGGATAAACACAAAAAGGGGAGATACGTAAACCAAATAACTAAACTTATTCAATATTTCTGATTAATTTAAAAATTAACTGTTTAACTCTGCGTCGAAAAAATTCGCTACTTGCCACGCTCTGGATCCATTTTTCTTTGATGACGATAACCTGGGTTGCTATCGCACCATATTCGAAAAATTTCTTTGTTGGCATTTCAGTTTAGTTCGAAATATGCTTTATCAGACATCATAGTGATGTCCTCGTCCACAGTAAAAAATAAAACCTCTGTCACCACTCTAAACGAATAGGTCTGCTTGATTTAGATGATCCGATATTTCAACTATTGTTGCCGATGTATAAACTTTATATTTGTTTGGTAAGCACTATTTAGACTGACCTGTGCTAAATAAAATTTTTAAAGCAAATTATTTTAATGCAAATTTATCATCCGTCATGAAATTGCTGATGTAGAAGCGTTCCTCGAAAATAAAAAAGTAAGTTACTCGTATAAGCAGCCGGGGAAATCATAAAGCCGAACTATATAATGATTTGTGTTGCAGCAATGCCCGTTACAAACAAATGCACTTCGTGATGTGTCCAACGTACCAGAACCAAAACTATGCGTTATAACAACTTACTACGGATGGCATGAAGCCAATCCCCAGATTTCATCTGAACACGCAAAGGCCTCTCCCACAGTGATTTTGCCGACTAGATCTCGGAGCTTGCGTGCTCCTGGCGCATACACCGTGTAACAGAATAACAATAAAAATAAAAAGCAAATTAAAAACTGAAACCCACCCAAAAACTGTGCCCACCCAGGAACGACCGGATCTCCCCGAACGACAGTACAATATCTGCTGGAGAAACCACCCGAATGACCCATCGACATCTAGAAGCTGATGCCCAGCAACAACGAAGCAGCATAGGGACGGGACGTTTCTTCACTAGACAAAGCCTCTCTTCGCTCGAAGAGACCTCCAGGTAATCTTCCACAATTCACACTTCAACAGCTTGTGACTGCCGGAGTGCCATGAGGAGACCGTGTAGATTTTACGGTCGCCCCAGAATGGACGACACATATGCTGGGCTCGCCACTCCGATCCTGTGGATGTACTGCCAAGGATATGATAGGGAGTGACAAGCCCAGCCTGCAAAGATGGAACCGACACGAATTGAAAACACTCTCCCATCATACCCACCCGAAAAAATTTAGTACTTCATTTTATCATACACAAAACAAGGACGGAATAATCACTGAGCTTGCAGAAATTGGGTAGTAAAAAAAAAAAATTTAAACTGAACAAAATACGAAAAGGGTCGATGAACTTGGCTGAATTTGTGAAGCGGAATGAAGAAAACGAATCGACTAAATGGGGTAACAAAAAAACATGTAAATCGAACAAAAATATAGCCGCCGAACGTGAACAATTCTGAGAATGAAATCAATGTGAATTCCCCCCCGCCCGTGAGACAATTTGAAAATTAAAATTGAAATTTGAAAATTTAAGTGAAATAAGAATTTGTAAAAAAAAAAAACCACGTGGTCCACCTGTGTAACTGGGTTGGGCGTCTTTCCGCCTTTATAAAACGTTTGGCATCTTCACACCTTTAATCAAAAATTCGGCCATGATAGGCCGCCAAAACGCTGGGCGTCTTCCCGCCTTTAATCGAAAATTCGGCATTGTAAACCGCAAATAAAACCGTATAAATATTGGGCGTTGTCTCGCCAAACCGCAAAAAGGTGAATGGCCTCAACTGGCCACCCCAAAAAAACGTTGGGCGTCTTCCCGCCGTTAATCAAAAGCACGACTGGCCTCGGTTGGCCATCCGTATGCCAGATCCCCAAACGACCATATGAAATTAAAAATACAAAAATGAAACTGGAAGAAGGTAATGTTATGACCATGGAGTCGTAACAAACTATGAGCAACACTAAAAGTGGTTCGAATGAAAGGGTTGAAAAATGGAATCATGGTCATACGAAACGTATGTTATGGACTATTAAAGAATTTCAAAAATAAAAGCAAAAGTGGCAATTTTTAGCTATAGAAATCGAGAAAGAATTTAATGTGAAATGGTCTAGACTTCAAGTGGAGATGTGCAATAGGTGCGTAAAATACGAGCGGTGTGGTTTACTCCGAATCGGATTATGCGGAGGAAGTAAATCGCATCGTTGGTATATGGATGATTTATTACCGGCCATTACTGGCTTATATAACCATGTAGCTTGGCTTTTAGAGAACAGGCCTAATTCATAGGATGATGAAAAACCTTCAAGAAAAACGGCATTAAATTGGCTTGATTGTACACTCCGTTATAATGAGCTGTTAGCTTAAAACCTTTTGTACCCTTCATTATCCCAGCAACTGTTGATTTAAGTGAAATTGGCTGACACTTTGTCGGCTGCACCGCCAACTAACGCGAACAACACCCCCAACAAAATCACCAAGTGTTTAATCTTATATATCGGCCACAATTACTCTTCGGATTTTCTAATTTTTACTTGAGCCATTCTTACCGACATTATCCATGCGTTGCAAAAAATCATCAAAACCACCATTACCAGGTGATCCGTTGTCATCCTCATTCATCATGTACACCACCTGTTCCGGCTCTCGCTGACCATAAATAGCTCACTAGGAGACACTGACTCTGTGTACGGCTGAGTATCCAAAATTCCGAGAGTTCCTATCTCTATGTTTTTTCCTGAACTGTGACAATATCTCGGTGGAATTTTTCATCATCGTCGAGCTGACACAGGTGATTTTCCATATCTAATGTTTCCTGACAATCACTCTATCTCGCAAACCCTTGGGCTTGCTGAAAAATTTGTGGTGTGATTTGAGGAAATAGGAATGTATTTTTCCTTTTTATCTCTCGTGTCTGTGGTATATTCATCCAACTTTTGACCCTCCTTTTGATTAGCTTGTCTAAATCATTTAATAATTGCTTGCGAACATTTCCGCATTTTAAAATAAAATATAGTTGTGGTATTTTAAAAATATTACTTGCTACGATGTTTTGCCAGGGAGCCAGTAGAGAGCGGTTGATATCGTTTATGTATTGCGCCAAGATCTCAGTATTCGGAAAGTGTGAAATACGGAAGCCAGAAGGGACGCCTAGATGATCGTATGAGTCCGCGTCTTGCAGAGCTGGAATCAT
The DNA here is from genome assembly GCA_947310385.1 of Nephrotoma appendiculata. Taxonomy (NCBI): domain Eukaryota; kingdom Metazoa; phylum Arthropoda; class Insecta; order Diptera; family Tipulidae; genus Nephrotoma; species Nephrotoma appendiculata. Next base: position 276,665,643 of record OX371223.1, read on the forward strand.
CACTCCATCAATACTGAAATCCTAAAGGAAATGCTTGGACGTTTTAGGCCATCAATGAAAACGGACGAGCATTTAGTTGCGTTAAATTTTAGTCCGGCTTCCGTGGCCTCCAGGAAAGCAAGCTCTAACATTCTTTGGAGATCATCTGGGTTGTCAGCTCTCGAATATTTTGGTTACTTGAAGTGTAGCTGTTGGAGCTATATGCGATTGCCGTTTTTTAATTGAAAGAAGACATTTATTAAATTACTGCTTCGTGCTCCGTGCAAATCGTTTCGATTTCGAAATCGTGAAACCAGAAATAACCATTAAGTTTAGAGTATTGCGTGTGGTGTTATTTTGTTGGTACATGTGAGTTTAACTCGACCATCCCCGTTAAATAAATATACAGTGAATCAACATTTACTTGCAGAAAAGAGAAAGCGTGTCTCTTGCAATCTAAAACCCGACCTACATGATTTTTAGTATTTCTTCCTAATTTTGAACTACTAGTTTTTATCAAGCACTGTCTGCTCGTCATTGAGCGGCGCGATGTATAAATATTTTTGCTAATAGGAATATGCCGAGAAATCAAAAGTATATTTTAGATTTGGTCGCTAAATCACTCTCCTCATGGATCAAAAACCGTAGTGTTTTAAATTGAACGTGACGGTTTTACGAACACTACGATTTTCGACTGGGTTCAATATTTGTATAGTGTTCCGTAGGCTGGTTGAAGCCTCTCGATGCAAATTATTGTTGATTTTTCGTCGACATGCACAATTGCAATTTGCGCAATTTGCCGGTCACTGGGTACGATCCAGAATAGGCTGCATTCAGAGGACCTCCGACTCTATCCCCTGTATGAATACGTGTGAACAATTACCCAGATTTTTGGGAATTTAAGTTACCTGTTCGTTCGGATATCTTATGTCCGTAGGAACTAACGCTACCATAGTAGTACGAAGCTGCTTCACGAAATCCGAAACATCTGTGTTTGGGTGCGAATTTCGATCAATGATGAAGAAATCATCGAGAACCTTGCTGTTTTGACCATACACAATCACAAATTGAAGAAAACGTTGAACAGGAGTAGAGAGAACAAATTGAACGCTATAAGCGACGTTGAAACAAACCGTTTGTTGATGGTACCAACTTTTGATGGTAAATTCGAGACGTGGTTGTCATTTCGAGACGTGTATTTTGAGGCGGTGCATAACAACAAAAAACGTGCTCCTCGCTACAAAATTTCAGTACTTATTAGAAAGTATCAAAGATGGTTTGGTACATCAACATATTCAAGGGTATACTTCTACAACAGCGATCTACCCATTAGCATGGAACTCAATTGTGGACGCGTAAGATAATGATGTTCGTACAAAAAAGTTACACATATAAAATTTGTACAATATTAAACACATGGTTGAGAATTCAGAAGTCAGACAGTTGAACACGTGTATAAATTGTTTTGGTATTGCTCACAAAGTCCGCGAATGTCAAGGTGGTTCATGCCGTATATGTAATTATGTCATAACATATAGTACCAACATTCGGGTTAAAAGTCACATGAAAATGCTTGGCTGATTATAAACCTTGGATTATACACGGAAAATTTGAGGAAAATGTATGGATTTGAATTTTTACTATAATTTTTTGATTTTTTGCTGCCAAATAAGTTCTTCTCAGTTTCTGGCGAATATCTCGAAAAACTTTCACTAGTAACCAAGGTCATACTGTGACTATATGGAAATTTCAGGAAAAAACATTTCAGGAAAATTTATGGAAAAAATAAACTTTCCCAAATTTTCCAAGTAGTCTCAACAATTTTATAATTATTAATTAAGAAATAGGCGAGTTCTCTCCAACTGAACATTTTACAAAATATCCAGTCGAATTATAGTCATCTATGAAGTTTATATTATATTAAAACTAGTTTTTTGAGAAGTCGGTCACCTCTAGTTTCAAAATATTCCGTCATCTGTCAGCCACTTTGCGTTAAAAGGCAAATAAAATAGGATTACCCAGCAATAGAAAATTTCCCACATGGACTAAGTGGTATAATTTAAGCAAAGATAACTGCCATCTATATTTTGATAGCAAAAATATATGTGAACAGAGATCAGAAGCGGCTCTGCCGAAATGTTTATGACTGAATGACGGTTAGCAAATTGGAAAGAAAAATATTTTTATAAAACACAAAATTGTTAAACCTTGCATTGATAACAAGAAAAAAATCTGAAATTGTAAAAAAACAAAAATTTGAAATATTGTGTTGTAGTTTTGTTGGTTGCGTCTTGGCTATTTTTGCTAAGTTTTCATGTTCTTCGATAGATGGGTAAATGGCGCTAAGAAGAAATAGGAAAAGGGTGTATAAAATAAAAACACAGAAGAAGAGGTATTGTCAAGGGTAGTCGAAGAGTGAACATAAGGCAGCGTAGATGCATAAAAGAGGTAATATAAATGGTTTATAAATAAAAGTAAAAGAAGTTTCCAATATTGTTTGAGTTTGTTCGAGATTCAACTGTGACACGAAAATCGTCTACATTATTAGTGTTAACTTTTTCAGAAGTGGGATCGATATTCCAGTGTGTCCATTAATATACGTATAAGGCAATACCAAATTTTCACGTGGTTTACGTTCCTGTGGATGTCCAAATAATGTCGAGAAATAGTCGGTTGAAGGTCGCAGAATATAGCGGTAGTGCAATGAAGATTTCGAGTGATTGTGGGCATATGGGGAAAAACATGGGCGGACATGGTGAAAGTGAGGTTAATGGATTACATCGAACACGTGTAGATGATGACAGTGGAAGCAGATGCTATCAGAATGGTGACGATATAATGCAAAAAGTTATGAATTTGAGTCCAAGGTATTTTCCAAACATAACGGATAGTTTGCCGGTATACGATCCAGTTGACGGTGACATTGATGTGTCGCAGTTTATCGACAAAATGGAAGAGTGTAGTTTCTTATATAACTGGGACGACACCGCGATCATGCATTTTACTTTGTCGCGACTTAAAGGCAATGCTAGCTGTTGGAGGGACAGTCTTCCCAGAGATGAGCGAAGCTGGGATGAATGGAAACAGCTGTTACTCGAAAATTTCCCAGTCACGCGGTCGTCGATACAGGGGGTTCTGGAAGCTCAAAACTATCGACGTAAACCGGGACAGAACATTATCGACTATTTTTATAAAAAGTTAGGGTTGTGTAATAAAGCACGCTTTAAATCTGAAGAATTGGTCGAGTGGATAGTGATGGGGCTGGATAACAACAGATTCCGGGATTATTTAGGTCCGTTATCTAATTATGAAACACCAGCGGTGCTGTTGATTGAGTTAGTCAAAGCAGCCGAGTATATCGACGGAAATCCCAATCGTGGTACTATTCAAAAAAATGCCAAAGATGAAATTAAAAATTCTAAAATTATTGTATGTTTTAAATGTCGAGAAAAGGGGCATTTGTCGAATCAGTGCCCTAATAAAAAGAAAATCACCTGTTTTGTTTGCCGTAATGAAGGTCATATCGCAAGGAAATGTCCAACAAGAAGCGGTACAAGGAATACATCTACTACAAATACCAGTCGAGATGACAAAAGATTGGGAGGGAAAAGTCAGGTTATGCATACGAATAGTTTAAATAGTCACGCGAAATATTTTAAGATTGGTCAGTTGAATGGGTTGGAGATCATCTGCTACATTGATATGGGAAGCAGTGTGACATTAATTCGGAAACGCAGTGAAGACCAATTAAATATAAAATGGAATAAAACAATGGCGGAAAAGAGTGTAATCGGATATGGAGCAGGAGTGGTGATTCCGATAGGTAGTTTCATCGGGAATCTTACAATAGCTGGCGTTTCAGTAGAAGTGCGTATCCTTGTGGTTCCAGACTCGGTTCAAACAGTACCATTATTAATAGCACACCAATATACGGAACAAAAACATATCCGTATTATCAGTGACTCGAGCGGATTAACAATAGAAAGAGTAGACATTGGCACCGAACATACTCCTCTAGATGAATACATATACAATTGTGTCAACTGAGGTATCAGTCATACCAGATAATTATATTGGATATATGAACGTTCACGCAGATATTGCGGATAAGGAACTATGTGACGAAGGAAGTATATGGGTAACAGGTGAAATTATTCCGCGATGTTTGATTAGATTAGACGAAGAGGGTAATGCAAGGGCACCTGTATTAAACTTGTCGGGCGGCAACACGGTGGTCAAGAGAAACCAAACGATAGCTAGGGGTGAAGTATGTATGCCAAGCGAGAGACGAGTAAATAAATGCAACGATGCAGCGTTGGATATAAAAAAAGAATAGATAAACACCGAGTTGGAGGGTGAAGAGGCAGATTGTTTGACATAAATGCTGAACAAGCATAGGAAATATGTGACCCAGATTGGAAAGACGAGTATGGCCGAAATGGATATTGTGCTGAAAGATGATGTGCCGATTCATTACAGACCGTATAGGTTCGTTCAGTCAGAACGTGACAAAGTGAAAGATTTGGTCGAGGAATTAAAAGATGCCGATATAATCGAAGACAGCATTTTACCATACGCAAGCCCAATCACTTTGGTGAAGAAACGAAACGGGGATATATGTATGTGAATAGATTACCGACGGCTGAATTCCAAAACGGTTAAAGATCTCTTCCCTTTGCCGTTAATAGACGACCAGCTGGATCGACTACACGGCAAAGTTTACTTTACAAGCCTCGATTTAGCGAGTGGGTATTACCAAGTACCCTTAGCAGTAGTTTCGAGATGTAAAACTAATTTCGTGACACAGGACAGGCATTACCAATTTAACAGAATGCCTTTCGGGTTTTGTAATGCCCCCGCAGTGTTTCAAAGACTGATAAACCCTGTATTAGGAAATTTTCGATATACCATAGCCATGGCATATCTGGACGATGTCATAATCCCAGCAACTACTATTGCCGAAGGACTGGAAAATTTGGAGACCATTCTAGGGTTGATTGCAAGCAAAGGTCTAACCTTGAATTTAAAGAAATGTATATTCTTTGCAAGTAAAATAGAATATTTGGCATTCGAAATCTCATGTGACGGCATTGAACCTGGCAATAGGAACTTGGTGAGCGTGGATCATTCCCCTGTACTGACATGCGTAAGGGACGTGCGAAGTTTCGTGGGGCTATGTAGCTATTTTAAGCGATTCATCAGAGGATTTGCAACATTAGCCAGGCCTCTTACCGAGCTGTTGAAAGAGGATGTCAGGTTAACAAACTGTAGCTTTCCAGAAAATTAAAGGACTCTTGCTAAATAAGCAAGCCCATTTTAACTATACATAATCCAAGAGCAAAATGTGAGGTACATACGGATGCTAGTGCAGTTGGGTTGGGGCAGTATTGTACCAGGAGCAAGAGGATCACACGTTAAGACCGGTGATGTACTACAGCCGAAAGACTTCCAAGGATGAAGCGAAGTATTCAGTAATTGAGCAGAATTCATTAGCTATAGTGATGGCGTTAGAAAAATTCCGCATTTATTTGAAAGGAAAACCTTTTGTAGGACGTACAGACTGCTAACAAACAGGGCATGACTCAGCGAGTTTCACGGTGGTTTTTGAGGTTATCAGAGTTTGAATTTATCGTTGAATATATGCCCGGTAAATCTAATCAGGCCGCTGATGCGCTCAGTCGATACCCTGTACATGAGGAGAGTGATGGCGAGAGTGATGATGGGATATGTTTGGGGATTAATATTAACACCGATTGGGTGGCCGTCACGCAATGCACTGATTCGGGAATTCTAGAAATTCGAGATCAGATAGAAAATGGAAATCGAGAAACGCATAAGAAGTTTTCTATGTATAATTGCCGAGTTTATAAGTACACAAAATACAGATGGCAACTCTATGTGCCAGAGTGTCTAAAGTACGATGTCGTTAGAGATGCGCATGAGTGTGTAGCTCACTATGGAATTGATAAGACGTTGGTAAAACTGAAGCAGTCGTATTACTTTCCAAAGATGAGAAAGTTTGTCGGTAAATACATCAACCGATGTATCAAATGCGTGTATTACAAAACACCAAGTGGCAAGAAACCAGGATTCTTACTTACATCCATTGGAAAAAGGATCAGAACCATTTGTAACAGTGCATCTTGACCATATAGGGCCATATGTAATGACGAAGTCAAAAAATCGTTATGTTGCGGTCTTTGTTGATGGCTATAGTAAATACGTTGTGATAGGAGCGCAGCCAGATGTTTCCACGGATGAAAGGCTTGCAGTTTTTAAACTGTTTATTTCAAATTCAACTGTTACTGACCAGGGAACTGCATTTCAATCCAAATCTTTTCAAGAGTTCTGCGAAAATCAATTCATTCGACATGTGATGATGGCGAGTGGTTGTCCTCGAGCCAATGGTTAGGTGGAGAGAGTTAACCGGACAATAACGGAAAAATTAGCAATGGTGAGCACCGGAATCGAATGCGACGATTGAGATGAAAAGTTGTACGAAGTACAAATGGTAGTGTGCATAAGGTAACCAAAAAGATACCGGCAGAACTTGTTTTTCGTCATTCCTTCAGAATGACAATCTATTGACCGACGAAATCGAAGAGGTAAATAAGGAGTTACAAATTGAGAAGGAAGATGTTGACGTGGCAGCCAACAATTCTACACCCCGGAGATATTGTTATGCTCCGAAGTGAACCACCGGCTTATGGTGATTCGAGAAAGCTGTTGGGGAAGTATAAAGGGCCGTATGAAGTGGTGAAGTGTATCGGGAATGAACGATACTTAATCAGCGACGTAGAGGGCGAGAAGCAGTCTCAATGGATCTATCGGGCGATCGTAGCGATAGACCGATAGAAACCAGTTAAACCAAACGCAACCAAGTGAATGCATCACTTCCATGTATAATTATTATTAAGTTTTTTTATTGTTTGTTTTATTTGTTGCAATTAATTCCATGTGTATGAATTGTTATGGAATTAACATTCTGAATTTGAAGCACGAGGATGTCATCTAGTATAGGATGGCCGAATTGTTGTAGTTTTGTTGGTTGCGTCTTGGCTACTTTTGCTAAGTTTTCATGTTTTTCGATAGATGGGGAAATGGCGCTAAGAAGAAACAGGAAAAGGGTGTTTAAAATAAAAACACAGAAGAGGAAGTATTGTCAAGGGTAGTCGAAGAGTGAACATAAGGCCGCGTAGATGCATAAAAGAGGAAATATAAGCCGTGTTTTATTATTCGAGCACTATCCTGAGTCAAATGGCAATTTTCTACTGAAACTGCAGCTATTATTCACTGGTGTCGATGTACTATAAAAATTAAAACTAAATTCATCAATAAAACAAACATTTATCACTTGAAATATACTAATTGACATTTATTTTTACATGACGTTATAAACAAGAATTCATCTTGCTGCGTTTTAAATTTTTATTGTAAGATTAATAACAATCTTACAAAATAAAAGCCTTTTCAAATTTCTCATTGAAATGGATAGCGCTCCCGATAGCGGCTCCCGATCAATAGGTAGAGCAAAATATTTTTATGTCGATTTTTAACTAAAAAGTTGAATGAAAAATATTATGGTGTTTCCGATTGATTTTTTACCCCTCACTAACATAGTACACTGATTTTTTGCGTCAATCGAACAGAAAACTTTTTTACCCTCATTTATGGGTCTGTGTATGTTAGCTGTTGAGCATAACTATATTTGGCATAACGTACGTAATTGACAATTGTCAAATCCGAAATGACAGCACAATGACAATACAGTTGTTGGTATGTGTGTGTGAAAAGAGGGGTTACTCTACCAAAAAACCCAGTGTAGCAAAAAATTACTCGATGTAATAAAATTTAGCTGTCAGTACAATTTTTTTGATCAATCGAACATTTTCGGGATAAAAAGGGTACCCTTTTTACACTCAGTGCAAGTTATTATGATCAATCGAAAACTACATTAGTTTAGAGTTAAATAAATTAATTACATGCAAAAATAGCGCGCTAAATATAAGTTTTGACATAGAAAATTGGCGCTCTATCGGGCGCTAATAAAAAAACACGCTAATAAATGGTTTATAAATAAAAGTAAAATAAGTTTCCATTGTTTGAGTTTGTTCGAGATTCAACTGTGACACGAAAATCGTCTATACATTTGTTGAGATTCTTCAAGAATGGCAAATACTCACCTACAACCGATGTCAGACAACCAGAACTAAGCCATAAAATAAAACACCATTCATTAATTTATGATCAGTAAATATTTATTTGTTACTGATTCAACTTCAAAACCACCCTATTGTAACACTGGAAATCTAAAAGTAAATCATATGTAATTAAGGTTAAATTTGCATACTATAGTTATATAAACAATTATACTCATCTTATTATCAATGTATTACATTTATATTCCTTATATTTAATTGATTCCCTGTAATGAAAGAAATTTAATGTTAAATTGTAATAATACAATAATACTTACGTCAAATTACTATTGTCAACATTGACAATACTTCATTTAACTTAACACGAGCGACATCTGCAGAGTAGCACAGCACACCTTACATTATGCGCAACCAAATTGTGTAGGTGTACCAACTTAATTTCATCATGCAACATAAAAAGAAATTTGCTCTGTTGCTGTCACTTCTCTTCTACTTTTACCACCGCTAACAACAATAAAATAACTTAAATTTAATATTTAATAAATGATAATAAATTTATAATAAATAAAATTAAAAAACCAAAACTGCGTTCATCATTATCAATCAGCGAATCCAGATACAATCCGCTACCGTAACATTGGTCCTTCGAACCCGGATCCCGATTTATTTAGACGAAACACGTGGAGGAAACAAAAAGAGCAACCATTACCAAATTTCATTGCCGCGTGGACCGCCATTGCTGGAGAAGTTTATCGGACGCAAACCTTGAGTATACTTTATAAATCTAAATATAGTTCATTTATTTAATTTGCAAATTTATCGTGGAACTAGTTGTTGATCGCTTGAATATAAGTTCTAGTCACGATAGAGTAATAAAATCCGCGTTGCGTATCCGTTCGCACATAAACGAATTTAACAATAAATAATCATATCAATAAACTCGATTTATGGTTATATGTTCACATCGATAGAATTAAAATAATTTGAGGTGAGATTCGGTGCAATCACGTTAATTGTAAGTGTCAGAAGTGAAATTCAGTGCAATCACGTTAACCGTACGTGACAAAGGTGAAATTCGGTGCAAATACGTAGCACGCTAACGTCGTAAAGGTGAAATCCAGAATGGAGGCCATACTTAAGCGAAGGTCAGTTGTCAAAGGCCAAATTACGAAACTGCACACCTATGCGAGATCCTGTAAGGATACCACATCCTATGATGACATGCACAGCCGTTTCGAGAAGTTAAAGGAACATTATACGAGTTTTGTAAATATCGAAGATCAGATGTTCTCAATCGACCCTGAGGTGGCCTCAGACATCGATAGAGTTGATGACAATTATTATTCCTGCGTATCGACCTTACAAAAATTAATGAGAGCGAAAATTCAAACACCACCATGCAACCTCAATGAAACTACTCTAAATACATCTTCCTCAGGATTGCCTGGCGATTTCAAACTACCACGATTAAAGCTACCAATTTTCACTGGAAATCCCAGAGACTGGCAATCATTCTATGATTTGTTCAAGAGTACCGTCCACGAAAATACAAGCCTGTCGCCGGCTCAAAAATTTCAGTACTTGATGGGTCAATTGCGAGGCCCACCCGAAGTTTTAGTACGCCATTTTCGAGTGGATGATTCAAGCTACATTGAAGCATTCCAAAAACTAGTCAAACGTTATGACAGGAAACGGAGTATCGTGAACGATTTTATAGAAACCTATATCAGTCAGCCACGAATAGTTAAACCTTCCGCTGACACTATAGGTAAACTATTCGATACGTGTGATGAAACTGTTCGAGGACTGAAGGCACTAGGACAAAGTGCAGAATCAAGGGATTGCTGGTTGGTTTACCTGGCTGAAAGAAAGTTGGACGACACCACGTTGCAGATGTGGAAGCACGAGTCCTCAGATCAAGATTTTCCGACGATCGACGAGTTGTTAGAGTTTTTAAACAAAAGAATGAACTCTCTCGAAGGATTGAAGCAACCAACAACTAAGGTTCAAGGTAAACAAGAGTCTCTTACCAAAACCTTCCACACCAACAATGAAACAAAGCCACTACCGAATTGTATGCTATGCAAGAATCAGCAACATCGTTTGTGTGACTGTCCTACATTCATCGAAATGGATTTAGAAAAACGCAGACAATATATAAACAACAGTTCCAGATGCTTCAACTGTCTAGCAGTAGGACATGTCGTATTCAAGTGTAGATCGAGAGGACGATGCCACCAGTGCCAAAAAAAACACCATACGTTGGTTCATACCGAGTTCAGCAATTCACAAGGTTCAACTGCAAAAGAAGCAAACTCAAAATCACCTACGACTACGATGTTCATTACGTCGAAAGAAATCGATGTAAATGAAGTGAATGTTTTACACTCATCACAGCAACCCGTATGTTTTGATGCACTCTTACCAACTGCAATTGTCGAAGTGAGGGATAGATTTGGCGAATGGCGATCCTGTCGGGCATTGTTAGATTCCGCATCAAGTCGATCGTACGTTACCGAAAACTGCGCTAGAAGGCTAAACGTCGTACGATCAAATGCAAGATTTAATATTAATACAATAAATGGCGGAAGAGCGGGCTGCTCAAGAGGAGTATCATCACTGTTGATAAGATCCAGAACAAACGAAGGGTTCACATTTGATGTAACTGCCTATATCCTACCCAAAATCACATCCAACCTTCCTCCTAAATCGATAGACCGAGACCGATTCGAATATCTAAGTCACCTAACCTTGGCTGATCCTGATTTCCACATACCGGGCAATATAGATCTCTTAATTGGCTGTGACAAATTTCTGCTACTTCTATCCGAGGGCCAAATAAAAAAAGATGAAAATCACCCCGTTGCTCAGAAGACTATATTAGGATGGATCATTGGAGGAAGCTACGAATCAACCGGTTTGCCACAACAAACCACTACCTGTTTGTCTGCCTCAGAAGAAATAAACATCGACCAAACATTAAGGAAGTTCTGGGAGACAGAAGACTTACCAGCTGTAACGCATTATACCGAAGAAGAAAGGTGTTTTATCGAACATTTCAACAACCATTTAACGATTGAAGGTTCAGGTAAATTCACAGTACGCCTACCTTTTAAGCCCAATAAACCTGCATTGGGGGAATCATTTAACCAAGCCATTAGGAGGTTCAAGTCGCTGGAACAAAGACTAACGAGGGATCCTGAACTTCGCCGAAACTACACGAAATTCCTAGAGGAGTATGAATCACTCGGTCATATGGAAGCAATACCAGAAAACGAAGTAGACTTGCCAAATGTGAAAAAATATTACCTGCCGCATCATCCTGTAACCAAAGAATCCAGTACAACGACCAAGCTCCGTGTCGTATTCGACGCGTCAGCTAAATCTACCTCAGGAGCATCACTTAATGACACGCTAATGGTTGGGCCGAACAGACAGCAGACACTTCTGGAAATTTTAATAAGATTCCGAAAACATCGCTACATCTACACGGCAGACATCGAGAAAATGTTCCGTCAGCTATGGATTGATAAGACTGATACAGACTATCAACGTATCATCTGGCGCGATTCTCCAGCAGCAAGGATAAAACACTACCGCCTCCTGACCAATACCTACGGCACGGCGTCAGCTTCGTTTTTGGCCACGCAAGCTCTTAGTAAATTAGCAGAGCTGCACCGAGATACTCACCCAAACGCCGCTAACATACTAATCAAGGATTTTTACATGGATGACTTAATGTCTGGAGCGAGTAAAATTGATGTCGCTGTGGCCAACCAAACCGAGTTAATTTCCCTAATGAAGCTTGGTGGGTACCACCTTAGAAAATGGGCATCCAATGACGTGAGGCTTCTACAAACCATACCCGCAGAAGATCGAGAAATCTCTATTCGTGATATTACCGAGGGAACTAAATTAATCTCAGTGCTAGGTATTAAATTTGACCCACAAGGAGATTGTTTTTCGTTTAAGGTCGTCCTGCCAGGATCCATCAGGTCTATTAAGAGGAACATGTTATCTGAAGCGTCGCGTGTATTCGACCCAATGGGATGGTTGTCACCTGTAACAGTCGCAATCAAAATACTTTTTCAAGGCTTGTGGCTGCTGAAGATCGATTGGGATGATTAACTTCCCACAGATGTTCAAGATCGCTGGTTACATATTCGAACCAAATTACAATTATTGGAAGGTATCAGAATACCGAGATGGCTTAACTCCGACAACCAAGTGCACTTATGTGGATTTGCAGATGCCTCTAACGCCGCATATGCTGCTGTCATTTATGCACGCAGTGTAAATTCCCATGGAAAGTTGCAAACGAACATAATTGCTGCAAAAACCAAGGTCGCACCGATCAAGTACGTCTCCACCGCTAGGATGGAATTATGCGCGGCTTTGCTACTCGTCTGATTGCTTGCATCCGTAATCAAGTCGTTGGAACTTCCTGTACCTCCACAAGTCTCATTATGCTCGGATTCCACTACCGTACTTGCTTGGCTGGCAAATCCACCTAGAAAGGGAAATATATTCGTGTTGAATCGAGTCACAGAAATATTAGATTCAACGAACGTTCAGCAATGGTCCTACGTTAAATCGAAACAAAACCCAGCGGACATTGCTTCCCGTGGCATTCTTCCAGATGAGCTTATCGAAAACCGAATGTGGTGGCAGGGACCAGATTGGCTACGAAACGAACCATTTAAGTTACCTGAAACACCATCAAAAAAGTGTTCTGTCACTACTCTAACATTAACCGATATCGCTAGTGAAGGTCCAGCATGTGAAGACGTCAACAAAATCGCTATAGTTGATCGAATCATCGAGAGATTCTCCAGAGCAACCAAAGCAGTTCGAGTGCTGGCTTGGGTTATACGAGCGAGTCACAATTTTCGCAACGCTAAATCTCGAACCCAAGGTTTTTTGACGGTAGCTGAGTTGTACGAGTCGTACAAAATAATACTGAAGGCAGCGCAACTCTCAAGTTTCCAGAATGATATTATCAACTTACGAAATAACTTACCATTGTCTAAATCTAATCATATTTCTTCTCTATCACCATACCTAGATAAGGCGGGAATTATGCGGGTGGGCGGTCGCCTTGCACACGCCAGGGAACAATACGATCTAAAACATCCGATAATTCTGGCAGGAAATCATCCAATAGCACGAAAAATCGTAAACGAGACACATGAACAACATTTGCACGTGGGACCAAATTTGTTGATGTCAATTCTTAAGCAGCAATACGCTATACTTCGATGCAAAGATTTGATCCGAAGCGTGATTTACAATTGCGTCAAATGCTTTCGACAAAGGAAGGTTACACAAGAACAACTAATGGGACAGCTACCACCTCCCCGAGTCAACCTAATCAGACCGTTCCTCCAAACCAGTGTGGACTGTGCCGGTCCTTACACCATAAAAGCAAGTAAGGCAAGGAAGGTTACAACCTACAAGGGGTATCTTGTAATATTCACCTGTATGGCAACCAAGGCCATGCATCTCGAGTTAGCCTCCGACATGACAACGGATACGTTCCTTGCAGCACTCAAACGATTTCAAAGTCGTCGCGGGATTTGTTCGGACGTTTATAGTGACAACGGTACAAATTTCGTTGGGGCTGCAAATGAGTTGAAATATTTCCAACAGCTACTATCAAAGGAAGAAAATCACATCGCTGAGTGGGCAGCTTCCAATAACACCAGATGGCATTTTGTTCCGCCGGCGTCACCACACTTCAACGGGCTCTGTGAAGCAGCCGTAAAGTCGGTAAAATACCATTTACGACGTGTCATCGGACCGGCCATCCTAAGATATGAAGAACTGTACACCTTGCTGACACAGATTGAAGGCCTACTAAATTCTAGACCTATTTGTGAATCACTAGAAGAACACATCGACGCTCTTACACCCGCACATTTCATTATTGGACAGCCTATCACAACTGTGCCCGAGCCTGATATCACGCATTTAAAGGTTAATCGTCTTTCACGATGGCAGATGTCTCAACAGATGTTCCAGCATTTTGCGAAACGATGGCAATCTGAATATCTCACCACTCTAAACCGTTTGTCAAAATGGAGATGGAAGCAGAACAACATTAAGGTGGGCGACGTAGCGATCTTAAAGGATGAGAATCTTCCACCAGGACAATGGACATTGGGTCGCGTCGCAGAAACACATCCAGGCAAAGACGGATTCGTTCGTGTAGTAACCGTCAAGACATCGAAAGGTTTATTCAAGCGCCCAATAATGAAAGTAGCGCTTCTACCATTGATTGACTCACCTAATTCGTCAACGGGGGCGACATGTTGAGATTCTTCAGGAATGGCAAATACTCACCTACAACCGATGTCAGACAACCAGAACTAAGCCATAAAATAAAACACCATTCATTAATTTATGATCAGTAAATATTTATTTGTTACTGATTCAACTTCAAAACCACCCTATTGTAACACTGGAAATCTAAAAGTAAATCATATGTAATTAAGGTTAAATTTGCATACTATAGTTATATAAACAATTATACTCATCTTATTATCAATGTATTACATTTATATTCCTTATATTTAATTGATTCCCTGTAATGAAAGAAATTTAATGTTAAATTGTAATAATAATACTTACGTCAAATTACTATTGTCAACATTGACAATACTTCATTTAACTTAACACGAGCGACATCTGCAGAGTAGCACAGCACACCTAACATTATGCGCAACCAAATTGTGTAGGTGTATCAACTTAATTTCATCATGCAACATAAAAATAAATTTGCTCTGTTGCTGTCACTTCTCTTCTACTTTTACCACCGCTAACAACAATAAAATAACTTAAATTTAATATTTAATAAATGATAATAAATTTATAATAAATAAAATTAAAAAACCAAAACTGCGTTCATCATTATCAATCAGCGAATCCAGATACAATCCGCTACCGTAACAACATTATTAGTGTTTACAATTGTGGACTTAAAAGTGAACAATTTCTTTATTTTTTTACTGGAATAATTACACTGTGCTAGTTGAAAAATGCAACAAGCTGGGCACCCGGGGGGTAAACCTAATTCGACTATGCTGAATTCATTGGTGCTAGTCCCATTTCAAAGTTAGTCCCAATTTTCGAGATATCGCTTTCGACATATTTTGCCTCTGAGACAAATATTTGTCAAAATATACACTCATATTCACGTTGATAGCTCCTGAACCATTAAGATTTTCGTTATGCTTTCTTCAGAAAAGTCGTTGCGCAAGCCAAGACCAACAACTTTGCTGAACATATCAAGGCCGAAAAACGACATCTACAATCACATTTTTGTATTATTTTATTTTTTGAAACGCAAAAAAATAAAATAATACAAAAATGTGATTGTAGATGTCGTTTTTCGGTCTTGATATATTCAGCAAAATTGTTGGTCTTGGCTTGTGGAACAATTTTGCTGAAGAAAGCATGACGAAATTCTTAATGGTTCAGGAGCTATCAACGTGAATATGAGTGTATATTTTGACAAATATTTGTCTCAGAGGCAAAATATGTCGAAAGCGATATTTCAAAAATGGGGACTAACTTTGAAATGGGACTAGCACCAATGAATTCAGCATAGTCGAATTAGGTTTACCCCCCGGGTGCCCAGCTTGTCACGCAAAAAAAGTTTGAAATTCAAGCACAGTGTTATTTGTGGATTCGAGATTCAACAGTCAAAATGTCCAAACGTCAAAATGTGTTGAACAATTCTAACCGAGAAGAAAATTTTTGGGGCCATATCTTAATTAATTTTTCGCCAAATTTCCCCCTTCCATCGGATCCGAATACATATATAGAATTTACTTGTTGTCAATGAAAAGAACTTCGCTTCAAAATTCAGTGCCTCATTAAAGTATTTTTTTGAAAATGGTTTTTACCTTGGCACTCTTCCATCGTCTCGTAAAATTCGACAAACTGTTTCGGGAAAAACATCCTTACCTAGTGCTATTCCGAATCTCAATCGCTATTTTTGAAGCACTAATTTAACCCTCGTCCGGCGGCATAATTTTATAAAGCAAAAAGGCGGCTGACGAACAATTGTACTTTCATATATTTTATATGAAAATCGTCTCCGTAGACATAATTTTGCTAAATAGATAATATTTGGAATTTCCACATTAGAGATCTGACAAAGCTTTAACTCTCTCCGGCTTCTACAAGAAGACCTATTAGTATTTAAAAACAGAAAAGGTACAATTGTACCTATGCCGCCTGACGAGGATTAACTATGCCACTTTTTTAATTATGCTTCGAACATCCCGTGTGTGAAATTTTTTTAGGACGTCCAGATCGTTGTTTATTTTGAATACAACTCGAGAGACGAAAGACGAAAAATATTTCTCACTTAAGACGAATGCAAAGTTAATACTGAACGTGTCGATAGACGTGCCTAGGTATTTATATAAAAAAAATATAACGGTACTTTGCAATAATTTGAGAATAAAAAATAGACACGTGCAACTGTATGTAGACTTTTGTGATATAAATTTTATGAATTTTTTGACAATTATTTTTTTTGCCCAATAATATTTCTTTGTTTAAATATATGTACATATTATATTTATCTCGATTTATCTCGTTTCATTTATTTAGATTTTGCAAATTTTAGTGGTGTATGTAGACTTTTGTGCCTGACTGTATTCAAAGATCCCGACATAAAAGATTTCAATTCCAACAAGTTACTCAACTGACATTGAAAATTACATAAAACCTGTTCACAGATTGCGATGCGTTATCTAATACCCATATGGGGCATGATGTCTTCATAACATATGCTGGTAATAACAACCATTTTCACACTGTGATTTGTAGAGTAGCAGCACTACATGAGTTTCTTATCAGGTTATCTGCGCATATACAGTTTATGTAATGTCTAATTAGCATTAAAATCATAATATAGGACGTGCATGATTTTATAACACGTTTATTATACTTCAAACTGATTTGTATACTGACAAGATTCGTCATCGTGCCTATAAAAATATTTGCTCGTACCTCGTACAGTCGCGCGCATACATGAAAAATTAACAATTAAAAGTACGCGCATGTTCGTTCATTAAACGTGTACATCGCGTTCTGTATATGTTAAAACGCGGGGTCTTCAAAACTCGATTATCATTGGAAGATGAATTTAGTTCGATTAAAAATGCTCCGCCTTTTTGTATTCTTTTCATATCACATCACATGTCTTATGTATACGAATGTAACGTAAATGGAATTCATCTTTGAACACATAACAATGACAACAACAACAACAACAGCACCAACCTCTTAAAAGTTTATTATTATTATTATAAACAAACTGGTTACTGTTATTGTTTAATTTCTTATTGTTTATTATCTTTTCGTGCCGTGTACTCTCCTCGACCGTCATTTATATATGCGCGGTCTTCTTCCCGCTGCACAGTACCACAGTACACACAAAGATCTTCGCATTTTAATTATACGAAACACGCAAAGTGAAAAGAAACATTATTTCGAAGATGAAGAAAAATCTTTCTTTTTCTTTTGGAGCAGTGATTAATTTTTTTTTGTATATTGAAGACGATACACACACATATATACACAAAATGAAAATCTTTCATCTCGTCTTATATATATGAGTTCTACATACATCTTATGGCTTGGTAAAAGAAGAGAGTTGCGCGCGGAATTTATTTGATTGAATATGTAATAATAATAAAAATGGTGGACGACAGCATACAAAACATATACAAAATATGTTTAACATATATGGGATGATGCGTTATTTATTAATTTAATTATCTTCCCAGCTTGTTATTTATTGATGGAAAATATTGTGAATGTCGAACTTCGGTTAATATATGAAAATACCAACAACAACACTATACATACCTAGTTCTAAAATAGAAAATGAATTTTTTTTTTATTAAATTAATTGGATCACAAACCCTCTCTGTAACGAAATAACAAAAAAAAAAAAGAATATAAAAATAATAAATGGGACCAGTAGTACCCGGCTGACAGTCACATTTCAATGTAAATATTTATGACAGATGATTTAATGGTTAGGTCGAATATCTATTATTTATGGTTACAGGAACTAGCAGATTTATCTTATTCAGAAAGTTGATTAGTAGCAATTAGTCAAAATTTAAAATGGAAAGGAATTGCTCCAATTCACATGGCTAATTCGCACAGTTTTCAGAAATGTGCTAAGGGAAGGTGATGGGATTTCTAGTGGGGTATGTGCCATTTCATTAAACAGGATTTGAACATGCAATAAATGTTCTAAATACGGATGAAATTCGTAGTAAATCATTAAAAAGCGTTTCGTTACGGATCGTACGCTTTTGAAGATAGACCTAAACTAGTCCTAAACCAACAACAAAGGAAAGTTTGTTTGTATACGTAAAATTAAATAAAAATGACATTTAGGCGAAATAATGAAATATTTATTTGAATAATTTTCCAATTGAAATTATTCTTTACAAAAAAAAACATTTTTCGAATTGGCGTAGTTCCATCCAATCATTTCCATCCAAAGAATATAGGATTTTCTTAAGAAATTGAATATCTCGAGAGTTAATATGTTTTTCACCGAATTCTGAAGTAGGTGATAAACATATTAATTCTCGAGATGTTCAATTTCTTAAGAAAATCGTAAGTTCTTAGTATAGCGCAGGTTATTAAAGTATTTATTTGACCTCGTGAATCCCATTAGCTTTTTAAATGGTTTAAAAGGGGTTGATAGATCTAATTTAGTCCTTTCAGGAAATCGTACAGTATTAGGTGATAGAGAGGTATTAAGTTTATTAATAAAAGCCTTCCGCTTAATTTTATTGATTGTGTATGGCGCCAACGAACTCTTCTCAAAATAGTTATACGCTAAAAAAAAAGAACGGGGTTCAAGCTGAACCGCAAATGTTTGTTAAAACATTAGGTCAAATATTAAAAATTACGTATGTCATCGCGAATTACAAGAAGTCGATGGTTATAAAACCACTGCAGTTCGTTGCGGAGTTTGTGCATTTTAGGTGTGTGATTTTGGAGGCGATGGAAAAATTTGAAATTGTTTTTAGCGATATACAGTAAACCATCGATTTAACGTAAATGTTATACAGAAAAACCTCGATTTAACGGACTAATTGGGGAGTCCGTTAAATCCGATTGTCGGTTAAGTCCAAATATTTTTAACTGTAATGGATTTGATCGAATTTAATCTGGGACGGAACTCAGGCATTTCTTAGCCGATTATGTTGGGATTGGGTATGTTGGATGGAAAAGAGATTCTTAACTGATTTTTGGAATACTATAGGTTCTGGAAAATGGCCACCTGGGATGGAACTCGATCGATTCTTAACCGATTATGAAGGTATTTGGTATGTTGTATGAAAATAGGATTCTTAAACGATTTTTGGAAGAAATTCTGGAATACTACCACCTGGCACGGAATTCGATCAATTATTAACAGATTATTATAGGATTGAGTATGCTGGATGGAAATCAGACTCTAAATTGTTATTGGAAGTAGTTTTGGAAAAGGCCAAAGGCCGATTAAATGATTTTGGGAATTCATTCTGGAATATTGCCATCAGGCGTCTTTCTTTTTTTCTAAACTTGTTGATATTAACGACTTCTAACATCATTATTCACATTTGTTATGTTAATCTCAGTATCCTGATCATCCGCTAAACTTTCTGGTTCTGCTTCTATTTGAAACAATCTTTCCAATAATCGCTTGCCAAAGTTAAGCATTTCCTTTTTTGACGAAAATGGCTGAAAAACTACCGGTTGAGTTAGTGATTTAGCTTTTGTATTTGAACTTTTCAAATACTTCGCCCAAGATACTAAATTAATATTTCTACGTTCTACCATCCCCTTTTTTAATGAATTGAATAAATTTTTGCTGATTTCCGTATTTAGCTGATCAGTTTTATTCAACATGATTATGGTTTCGGTCGTCATTATTGTATCGTCTTTTCGCACCAAAGCTTCCACTGCTACTTTTCCAATCTATTGAACGTTTGCTTAAAATACTGCTGTAAAATTGTATTGCGTACAGGAAAACGCTTGAAAAATTGTGTAACATTACGAACTGCATTCATCATCATATTGGATATCACAATCAGATTCGTCGAATTCTTATGTTTCTATTGTTGCTTCCACTAATCGGGGTGTTTTTTTTATATAAAATGCCTGTAACGCCAAGATGTAACCCATGGTTCATACATAGAATAATTTCACCTTCTAATTCTTTGCCAAATTTAATATCTACTGATGATCCGTCACATGTTGTGACCACAATATCATTTTTGAAAACCAATCCAAATTTGTTAAGTCATTGATCAATTAGTTCCTTCATTTTATATGAATCACAACTTCCGTCTATACGGATTAAACCCAAATTGATTATATTAGAAGTTTGTCTTGTTATGTAAAAAATTACCAGGCTATTTTTCTAGAAAAACCGGGTTTTCATTTTTTTCTATTCTGACCGTTTTTTCGAGCAATACATGGAACAGATTGATGAGTTTTTGTCGGTAGCATTTCCCTTTGACTATTTCGCCCTATACTCCGGCAGCTGACACGATTCTTTTCTGGTCCCACCAAATGCAAAGCATTGTCCTCTTTCCGAAACGATTTGGCTGTGCCATCGATGTTGATGCTCCGCCAGGTGAAAGCCACGACATTTTGCTTTTGGGATTCTTAAAAAGATCCACTTCTCTTCTCCCGTAACAATTCGATGCCTTTCTTTCATGCCGCGAAAGCAAAATTTCACAAAATTTCTCTCCTTCTGAATTTTTCCCAGAGCATGTAAACGTTTGGAGATACCTTGGCGAGTTGTCTTTAATGCCTCCGCAAGTTGTTCTTGAGTTTGCGTATCATGTTCATCCAATAACGCTTACACCTCGGTGTATTCAAATATTTTCGCTCTTCCGGCGCGCTTCTTGCCATTAATGTCGAACTCACCACTTCTGAAGCGTTTAAACCAATCTCTTTAAGCAAATGACACGCTTAAGCTGCATTTTTATCAGGTTGAAACAGAAAAGCAAAGCTTCCTGCAAATGCTGTTTGTACAGCACAAAACTCAACATTTTCGTTCTTAGAAAAAATATTTTTGCATTGCGATATGTGCTATATATACGTTAAGAACAAAACACAACTTCTGACATAAATGACAACTATGTAGATGTGTCGCTAGCACCATCTATGTGTGAAACTCGTAAATTTAGTTCGCACCTGATATATATATTATTCTGTCAAAAAAGTAGCGGGAATTGGTTAATAGGCGCATTCAGGGCAACCAACAGTTGGGAACATGTTGAGTAAAATAGAAGCCAACGTTATGAAAATGTTTAGCACTATGAAATTTTTACCTCAAATTGAGGTGGCATTTTGTATCATCAAATTTTCGATACTTTACCGAAATTCATGTCTCTTTTTACTAAACTGAAATTGGCGATTGCTTCGTTCATAAATTATTTCTTTTCTATTGCTATCACAACCTACTCGAATAAATCATCTCTAATTTCGGTGAACTATCGTAAACAAATTATTTGGTGACAGAAATCGAGTAGATATATCATAATTTTCTAATCTAGCAGGCTTGAAAATGATATAAAATATGAGATAGTATCCCATTTTGTTCTGGAGAAGCGAGACATAAATTATCGAAATGTGATATTACAAAATGCCACCCCTGAAAGCCCCCCATAAAACATCAAATATTTATTTTTCATTTAAATTTATTGTATCGCCTTCAAAGTAGGCCCCTTCCGAAAAAATACACTTATGGCGAACTACTCGTTGTTCGAAAATAAAACTATGTCATTTTTCAATCGAAGGGAGCGGAACTCAAATTAATGATGAAAATGGGAATTGAATGGAACGAAGATCTTTCCCAAACGAATAGTACGGAACTCGATTGGTCAAATTTGAAAAAAGCAAAACCACGGGTTCTTCTGTAGCTTAACCAAGTGTTATTATTACTTTCTTCTCCAAAGTGTATCATGCTGCTGATTTACCATTCCCTATACTACTTTCGAGGTGGATTTTGTCAGCCTGGGTCCTCAGTCCCTAAATTGGCTGATTTGAATACAAATTCATACTTAGTTTCTCGTTTTTCTATAAATTGGGATGTTTTTGTATAAATTGAAATTTGTCAGAAATCGGCCGACCGGAAATAATTTAAGATGTATATTCGGTCAAAGTTGGTGTAATTAGAAGCTTTCTGTGTCATCATCATCATTATATGTATTAATAACACAATTTAAGTATGCATTTTGTGATCTCGTTTACGCGTAAACTATCCAACCGATTTTCATCGTCCATTACATCATTCGAAAAGTATTCTTTTGTAGATGTGCAGCAATCCCCGCTTCATGAAAATCTGGTATCAGATGGCGGAGTTATAAAAGATTAAAAAAATCAATTACAACAACAACAACAACATATGTATATTACATTAACCTTAGAATCGTGTACCATTTTACCAGCTTAACCCCGTGTTTGAGGTATGGATGAATCTGGTCTGGTATGAGCGTCATCATCATCAGAAAATTCTTCATCGAAATCAGCTTCATTGAACTATCCCATGGAACACGGTTCGCAAACTCGAACATAGTGCCTTGGCACAGGTTCGCCTGAGCCATAAATCACAAACGGCAGTTGTTTTCGTGTCTCTGTCTATCGTCCTGAATCTTTTACATTGCTCATATTTGCGCTATAGATTGTTTATCTGCATTGGTGGAGGGAAATATATGCGAGTAAAATTTTAACGAACATATCATTGACTACTTATTACGGGCCCACAAATCGCTTGCCAATGGATAACTTGTAAAAATGTTCTCAATGTTAATGTTCGAACCGGGATCTAAATAGCGTTGAGCAAAATGCGCCTCACTAAGGCATGCGGAATTCTAGTGGGTCTTTCATCATTTTTGAGTACCCAAATACATTTCTGCTGATACAGGATTTTTTTGCCTGGCTTGGATGGTATGTATTGGTGAAAGCTGCACCTATTTCTGGAAGTCACCAACTACTCATTGATCGCGTGAGTTCTTTGGATGGAACGAAAGGCAAATTTGAAGAGTCTAAACATGGCGAATTGGAGCCAACTTATCTTCTCGCAATCGATCCATACGAGTTCTTGAATCGTTGAAACGCAAAAATCAACCAATTTGGTCGAATCTCTCTAATGACATCACTCCTCTATAAAATGGCATATGAGGCTTGTGGAATAAATCATTAGCTCTCAATAAATTTGATTTTTCTGCACTAGCGTAAAGTAATATGCCGATAAACGCTTACATTTCATCCACATTGGTATCTCGCCAATATCTCAATTTTTTCGGAGTCTATGCTCGTTGGCTCGCTCCATATACGTCTTTTTGGCATTTCTACTAGTTGCTGCTACATGCTTTTCTGTAAACGTCTCAGTGCACAGGGAATGGAGTTCAATATCTTCCGTTTCAATTTTTCAAGGGTGTGTACCATGTCAAGATTCATAATATTTTTTATCATCGAGCTTTGGCATTTCAGTCGCTTATGCAACAAAATCAGTGGCATTATGTAAAATCCAATTATAACCCCGCAGATGTAGCTTCACGTGGAATGAACGCACGAAACTTGCGAAAATATAAAACTTTGGTGGGAAGGACCAAGTTGGTTAAAAAACACAAATTACCCACTAGCGCTTGAACTAACTGAAGAAGCAGCCAATGAGGAATTAAAAACAGATTGCTCATTTATCAACGCACCTCCTCAACCAGAGTTCATAGCCTTTTCACGATTTTCATCGGCTCTTAAAATCAAAAGAACTACAGCGTACTACTACAGATTTATTACTATCATTAAAAATCGAATACGTCAACTTCCTGGAGAGATATCCAGAGATTTTCTAACAGTAGATGAACTAACCAGATCACACAATGTAATCATAAAAACAATACAAGATTCGGAATTTGCCGCAGACATTAAACTCGTCAAATCAACGAGTAAAGCCAGAAAAAACAGCAAACTATTATCACTAGATCCATTCATGGACGAAAATGATTTGTAGAGGGTCGGCGGTAGATTACAAAAATCTCAACTTAAGTATGATCAAAAGCATCAACTAATTCTGCCAAAAAATCATATTTACTCAAACCTCATCACAATTGAAGTACACCATCTTGTATTACACGGAGGCGTACAAGCAACTCTAGCACAAATACGTTCAAAATATTGGATTTTGGATGATAAACGTCTAGTACGCACAACAATCCACAATTGTGTAAAATGTTTTCGATTCAGAAGAACAGCATCAGAACAGTTAATGGGTATGTTACCAGAAGCTAGAGTCACTCCATCTGCCCCATTCTCCAATACGGGCATTGACTACGCAGGTCCATTTGCAATTCGGGTATCCAAAGGAATAGGAAACAAGTCCTACAAGGGATATATCGCGTTGTTCATTTGTTTTTCTACAAAAGCAATTCACTTGGAACTGGTGAGTGAGCTAACAGCAGCATTGATGGCAGCATTTAGAAGATTTACTTCAAGAAGGGGAACGCCTTTAAACATATACAGTGACAACGGTACCAACTTCGTTGGAGCTCGGAACGCACTAGGTAAGGAGCTATAGGTGGCTACACAACAAGCAAACAACAACGCAGCTCAAGAAGCAGCTAACCATGGAACAAACTGGCATTTCATCCCGCCCGGTAGTCTCCACTTCAGAGGCGTTTGGGAATCTGGAGTCAAATCAATGAAAGGCCACTAAAGAAAGTGATCGGTGAAACAACACTGACGAGGAGTTCAGCACCGTATTATCACAAAATTGGACCATGTTTAAATTCCAGACCGATTCTTTCACTGTCAAGCGATTTAGATGATTTTGATGCTTTCACACCTGGACATTTTTTAATCGGGAGACCACTGATTTCACCTCTTGAGTCAGACAAAACCAACATAAGCCCAAAACAGAGGTGGACTCTACTTTCAAAGATGACTCAATGATTTTGGAAAATATGGCCTAAGGATTACTTAAACAGTCTACAACAAAGGTACAAATGGAAAGAACCAAAAGCAAACTACAGGATTGGTCAGCTAGTTCTAATAAAGAATGAACAATTTCCACCTACAAAATGGGCAATGGGAAGGATAACGGATACTCATCCTGGGTCAGATGGTCTAACCAGAGTGGTATCAATAAAAGGTCCAAAAACACCATCTTCAAGAGACCGATTGCAAAGATAAGTCTCCTTCCAACTGAGGATAATCAAGATCCAACAAGCAAATCAGATGAAGATGTAACAACAGACGACAACAAGGTAGGACAACACAAGCTCTATCAATACATGCAATGTTATTGCATGATTGCATTCAAGGAGATTCAAGATACAGTGATAGAAGCAGTATTAGATACACACAATAGAGTCATTACCACGAGGCTTTTACCGATCCAACAACTGAAAAAGGACGGTAGATTTCATGACGAGAAATCTACCACCTGAACTAATGCTTCCCAATATCGATGACACAGATGACATATCGGCACTGTACCAGCTCATGGCAGCCAAGACAAGGCTGCAAGGAAAATATTTGATATTTGAGGTGAAGCTGCCATTAGTATAGCCCATACCGCTGCCTACCTCCAACAGTTCATCTATATTTAATATGCACAATAATACTTTTATGATGTTGATACTGCTAATCAGTATAGAATGCGTAGGAGAGCAAATGTTGAGTGTAATGTTGATTTAATGCGTGATTGATGTTGTTCAATCCTTCAAATCAATGGCCAAATGAACAGTGCGTACTTTTTTATTGATTCTCCACGCAATATGTGCCAAAATTATTTAGATGCCATGTCAATCGTACAACATTTTGGCCTACCTTCATTATTTATAACTGTGATATGCAATCCACACCGGCCTGAAATTAACGAAGCTCTAGAGGTTGTAGTTCAAATTTTCGTGTGCATTTAAAAATAAACTTAAGGAACTTACCGATTTAATTTTTAAAAACAAAAGTGTCGGTAAAGTAAAAGCCATTATTTATACTATTGAATTTCAAAAGCGTGGTCTATTTCATGTAATCCAATCATCAAACCATTTTATAAAAGCAGTTTCCGGAATCGACGATTGAGTTTTGGAAAAAGAAAAATGTCAGCCGGAGCCATATCAGGTGAATATGTTGGTAGGTACAGGTTGTGGTTGTTCGATGATATTTGTTGAGTTCTTGACTAGAAAGTTGTTCACAATGATAGCCTTGTCAGCTTTCTTTCCACAAAAGCCAGGTTTCCTTTTTCGACGAATTTTCTCTCTCAAACGCCCAGATACTATTCTTTATATACCGTCTCACCTTCTGGGAAGAATTTTGAGTGCACAGCACCGCGATAATCAAAGAAAATAGTCAACATCACCTTGACTTTTGATCGATTTTGACGTGGTTTTTCGGTTTCGGCTCAGTTGAAAGGCACCGGCGCTTGTTGATTGATTTGCATGTCAAACTGGTAAACCCATTTCTCATCACCGCAGATATAATTCGTTTTATGATGTAGGGTCGGAATTGGCTCGTTCTAGCATGTCTTCAGCGACCTTTACGCGATTGAGTTTTTAAAAAAAATTCAGGCCTTTCGGAACTAGTTGAGCCGCAACGCGTTTCATGTCCAAACAATCGTGTACAATAATACAAATTGATTCGTGCGACACAAAAAATCCAGCAGCTATCTCTCCTCTCAAACCTAAATGATGAATTTTCGTCACCATTTCCTTCACTTTATTAATGTTAACTGCAGTTGAAGACGTTAGTGGCCGACCAGAGCGAGCTAAATTTTCCACCACATCTCGACCAATTTTGAATGCCATGCACTCTTTTGTAACATTTTAAGCGATTCGGCACACAAAATTCCATTTGCAATACAAAATTTGAGACAAAATCTTTGTTCGATATTTTTATTCATTCAAAAATCGCAAAATACACTTGTGATGAACTGACAAAATAGAGCACAGCAAACAAACTAAATCACAGATGGCGCTCAAATTCCAAGTCAAAATAGAAGACAGTTGTGCCAACTTAGCGGCCAAACTAATTTTTACAATCCATTTTTTCCTAATTTTTCAATCCCTTTTTTCCCTTCCAGTTTTCCAAAATTTAAGCTAAAATGACAGTTTTCGTCAAAAAAAACTATTGTCTAGAAAAATTCAGCCTTCGTATTGCCCAGACGGATTGATTGTTCGGGAATGAAGCCTGCTTCTTAAGCTTTTTCCGTAAATTGAATGATCCTTGCAAAATGTATAGTGAACATGTATGTACAAAATGTACCGGAAGTCGCAACTTCCATAGGAGTTTGGTCAATTTTCACAATGATTTTGAAAAGACTAGCATTTTGTACTGGCCACAACATATTCACCCATCCATTTTTACATGGTGTACCATGCGTCAGAATCGTTGTGTACACCTTTATATATTTTACTCAAATCAAAACTAATGTAATGTCATATTGCAATTTACAGCTGTCAATCTCAATTTCAAATCAAAATTTATATATATCCGTTTGTAATATTTTCCTATAAAATTTCCTTATTTATATTCATTTGTTTTTATATGTTGCGTTGCAAATATTGATATATCACCCATACATGTCCACAATTTTTATTTATTACACTGTTCTTACCATTATTTATAAGATTATGTCATGTCCTTCCTGCGACGAACACAATAAAAATTCTCTTATATTGTTTAACGGAATCAAAACGGAACCAATGTCTTATTAAATTAAATGATTTTTTTTTCGAACATCACTCTACTAGAGTATAATGTATGGTATACGTAATATAAGATGGAAAATATATCTCACATCTCTAATAAACTGTATATGAGTTGGTACAGTAAAACAGCAAACACTATAAACAAACAAATAATATAAAAAAAAAAATCGAAAATTGGAAGATTCATTTTAATACTCATGTTTCTTAAAGAAAATAAAATTCATCTCCAACTGTGAGATGAGTGTTTTCAGTTTTCATTTGTTTTTGCCTGTGATATTAAAATACAAAAAAAATAATTTTAGTTGTGTCGTTATTATTATTATTTTCGAAAGGGTAATAAATTTTCCTCAATTTTATATTTTTTTTTCACTGTAACTAACTACATTACAGTTTGTGACCTTGCGGAGAAAAGGTGTACTACAACGGAAATTTTGCATTCAGGATTTTAGAAAATAACTTATCTGTTAGGCCTTAAACATTTTCTTGATATTGGGCATTTTCAGATCCGCCAACCGTTGGCATCATGATGATGGCCAATTTTATTTCAAAATTTCATAGAGTTGAAAATGTTCATAGCGTTGACCGTGATTTTACTCAACATGTTACCAACTGTTTGTTGCCCTGAAAGCACCCCAGATACAAGTGACATTAAGCCAATTGTAAGGGCAAGTGACGTTTAGCTAAGTAGCGTTTTCGATCTCCGATGCGGGGTGAGTTAATTTCTTCTATTCTACAAGTGGTTCGACGTGCAGGGCCGGCCCTCCCATAGAACAGTATGAACAGTATTTTAAAAAAAAATTATTTATTAGAAAATATTTAATTTTAAATTACATTTTCTACTTAATAAACACATTTTTATTAATCACTTGTTTTTTGTTTCGCAGAATATTTTGAATATTTTCCAAAAAGTTTAAAAAATCACTCGATCGATTTCGACTTGTTAGGTCATCATCAGGAGTATCTACAGATACTAGATACTCCTGATGATGACCTAACAAGTCGAAATCGATCGAGTGATTTTTTAAACTTTTTGGAAAATATTCAAAATATTCTGCGAAACAAAAAACAAGTGATTAATAAAAATGTGTTTATTAAGTATAAGTGTGTTTCGCCAAGTGCCTACGGCAAATAGCGTAAAAAGTATTACATTTTTCTATACTGCACAAGTCTATTAAAATTTGCAGAATAGCTTTACAGTCATTACATTACCATATACAAAACAATATTTTCATTTTCAGCACAGAATTTTAACGTTGTTCATAGTTCATATGTAAAGAAAAAATATCAATAAAAATTCGCCACCATTCCTTATATAAAAGCATCTCGCTCATGAACAGTATTTTTATTCTGTGCGCAAGTGCAACGGCTTGTATTTATACACTTGCGTGGATTTTGAATGAACATAATTTTACGCATACATAGATAATTAAAAAATAATATGCCTAATAATGGAGAGCGAATAAAGAGTATTCAATATAGAAAAAGGGGAATAGAAAAAAACAGCAAGTCATTTTTTCCGCAACGGTTTCTCTCAATTTTGTGTTTACACTTTCCGTTTGCACAATGCACAGAATAAAAATACTGTTCATGAGCGAGTTGTTTTTATATAAGGAATAGTGGGGGATTTTGATTGATATTTTTGCTTTGCATATGAACTATGAACAGTGTTAAAAATCTGTGCTGAAAAATTTTTGAGTGGTACATTGCATTTTTAAAATGTTGTATTTGTAATATAATTTTTATTTTTAATTCAAAACAGACGCATTGAATAAAACTGAATCAATCATATTTTTATTTACTGATAATGTGAAGTTAAAAATAATGATGTGATTAAAATTTTATGCAAATTTTAATTATGTATATTTTTTATAAAATAATAAATAAGTTTCATATGATTGTTGTTCATGATTGTCTGGAGGAAAAGTATTGTATTAAAAAAGTTAAGTTTTGTGATGTCGTCAAGATATTCATCACATTCACAAAATTGGAAATACATAACTAATTTTTATATCATTATTATTATAAATATAGGAAGTAAAATTATTTTAATAATTTAATAAAAATTCCAAAAACTTAATTCCATGAATCCTAGTTTCCACAAACTGTAAAAAAAATAAAACGGAAAAATATTTTTTACGTAAATCTGAAAAAATGTTCGGGCAGCGAAAATCATACTTCTCCTTCTACTATTGTTAATGAACTAAAACTAATTGAAGAAAAATCAAAAATTAAGTATATATAAAACCAAATAAACCGAAATATGCACAAAATCAAAAATGTACTAAACTACAGTCAAACTTCTATAGCAACCATTACACGGTCAGTATTTATGTCATTACTTACTAATAATGACAGTAATATTGATCGTGTAACTTGAAGTAATGGAAATGATGGTCGGTAATGATGAAAATCCGGATTTTCTGACTTTTTGTCATCATTACTGATGCTTGGGATACTGTCAATATTAATGACTGTGTGTAGGTTTTGCGTCATTACTGCTTCATTACACGGCTTCTCCACCTGCTATCTGAATGCTATTGCAATCTACTTTCTCTTTCTATCAAAATTTGCCAAGATGGAGTCTGGTGTGGTAAACTTGCTATAATTTGACGCTTAGAAATCAATCTTAAAAAATATTTATAAAATATTTATATAATTTTATTAATATAATTTTTTAAAATTTATGTGGTTATTTATTTTTTATTTATTGAAATATGTATGTATTACCAGTATGAAAGCGAAAAAATGTAATAGACGCAATATTGAAATTGAATATTGATGTATCGCCATATTGAAACGTCAAAATATGCATGCTATCTGTATCCTATCGAGTTATGCCGACATAGCATGTATTCATAGCATACAGATAGCATATAAATATTATTGCGTGTCTCCACTTGCCATTTGATCGAAATTTTCTAGCATAACTAGATAGCAATAGCAGGTGGAGAGTCCATGTTACTCTGTTGTCCGTTTCGACTACTACTGGTTGTCAATAAAAATATTAGCCGGGTATAATAATAATTTTATTTTTTTATAATAATTTTATTTTTAGAATAAGTTTATTTTTTACAAAGAAGATATAATTATGAAGATTAACTTCATGAAGGTAAATATAATTATATTTCCTTTATAAGAAAATATTACGATAATTATAAAAATATGATAACCCGATAATGTGAACGTGAATTATATTTTTAGGTTATCTAGACAAGATTTATATTAAAAAAAAAAAAAGAAAAGAAAATATTTGATATGGATAATTTATGTGATGTGTTTGATTATGAACAATTCGAATATGAAATTGAACCATCTGGAGATGACCGAGTTGGAGAAGCATCTGAAATCGAATCATGCGAAATTAGTAGCGTGTTGAATAGCGAAGACGTCGACGATCTTCGAAATTTCATCGAAACATATGAAACTATGCCTGAACTATGGAATCCAACTAACCCAAATTATATAAACAAAACCAAACGAAATATAGCTTTAGATAAGCTTTTAATAATTTATAAAAAATAAAACCAACAGCTACTCGTGAAAACGTTAAACGAAAAATTAATACGCTGCGATCGAACTACCGAAAGGAATTAAAAAAAATTTTGTTGTCTAAGAGATCAGGCACTAGCGCCGATAATGTATATAAACCAACGTCCTACGTTTTTTATGCTCTGCAGTTCTTAGATAAATTTGAACAGCCAGTGAATGCCAATGTGCAGGAAATCAACGAAGTATAGTAGTTATTTATTAATTTTATATGTGTTATATTTTTATTTATTTGATTCAAAATTTACAAAGTTTTACAAACATGACGTTAATTTCACGATTTTCCTTCATTATTATAATAATCGCAAAATTTGTTTCGTCTTTCCTTTGCATCTGAGGTACTATTTCGGTTCAGACTTCTCTGTAAATCTACAAGATTATAATTATCAACAGTAGTCCCTGTATTATTTGTTGTGATATACGCTTTATTTTCCTTAACTAAAAAATTGTGCAGATAACAACATGCAATTGTTATTGTTTCAGCTTTTTTTGGTTCAAGGTTGATTGCTTTTTGGAAAACTCCAAATCTTGATGCCAGATTTCCGAAAGCATTTTCGACAGTTACACGAGCTCTTGACAATCTCTTATTGTAGTTATGCCGATTTTCATTTAGAGATTTCTGGGAAATCGGTTTCATTAAATTTTCATTTAAAGCAAATGCCTCGTCCGCAACGAACGTAAATGGAACATTTTCGTTGTTTTTGTTTGGTAAAAAATTAGGTTTTGGTAAATTAAGTTTTTTTTTGCTGTAGAAGCTCTCCAAATTTAGAATAATTCATAAAACCTCCATCTGAAATTCGACCATTCATGCCAGCATCAATCATTAAAAATTCCTTTCGTGCATTAACGAAAGCTAACAGTACGATGCTATGAAAACCTTTGTAATACATGGCACCTGAGTTATTAGGTTTTTTAATGGCAATATGCTTGCCGTCAATTGCCTCTAAGGTGTTCCAAAATTGATGTAAATTTCCAAAATCATCAGAAATTTTAACCCATTCTTCCTGAGTTTTGGGAAACTGAAACAAAATGAATTTAAAATAAGATTAAAAAAATAGACTTTCACTACCGAGAGAAATACAAATAATTTTTTGTTTTTTTTAGACTAGTAAAAGTAATGTTATGGACAACAGGGAACGGTCTCCGATAAGAGCGATTTGTTCTGCATCATCTGCATCAAGATCATCTATTCTGCCAATACCACAACCACCACCGGCAAGAACACACAAAAATGTAGGTCAAACTGCAATACGCAATGAGCTACTTCAGAAAGCTTGCAATTTTTTAGATAACTCGCAAGAAAAACAGAACAATATGCTTGATATTTGCAAGGCTTGGAGCGTGAAATTAAATAATTTGGAAGAAACGCAAAAAATTTACGCTGAAAAAGCAATCAATGATATAATGTTCGAGGCAACCGTGGGAAATCTACACAGACATTCCATACAGATTAATGTAGATAACAGAAATTTTAGATTTATGACACCGAACAATGAGACCAGCAATATGTCCACATTTGAAAATGAAAAAAGCTCATCGCAGTCCATTTCTCCTGTTTGTGAAGAACAATTTGTGACAATAAACGATTTTATTACTAATTTTAAAGTATAAAACATAAAAATAAATTTATTTTCTAATAAATAAATAAATAACAAGAATTAATTATAACTAATTGATACTTGAAGTTTGATTTAACCCTCATACGACTCTCAAAAGAAAATTACACATGCATTGCTCGGGTGAAATTTCACCCGAATATATATTATATAAAATCTATATACATATCCATCCATATATCACATATTTCAATATTTTATTTGTAATACAAACGAATAACACAAACGAATTCAAAAGTTTTAACCATCCTGAATTTCATAATAAAAAGGTAAAATAACATTAAAATCATTAATGGGTGAAATTTCACCCGAAGAGCGTCTAGTGTTAATAAACCTTAAACAAATATGTACCTTAATATACTCTTGTAAAACGTAAATTAAAACTTCGCATGTTTCAAGAATAGCGTGACTTATTGAAGCAGGTGACATGATAGTAGAAGACTTCAAATCCTCAAAGCTTCTTCCTGTAGCTAGATATCTTAACGTCAGTGCCAATCTTTCATTCACCGAAATGCTCTGCCTCATGGTGGTGTTCTCCCTTACCAGAAATGGTTTGACCATTTCCAATATTCCATCAAATTGATCTTGGTTCATCCGAAAATAATTTTTGTAGTCATCTGCATCAGTTATACTTATTTCTCGTAGTAAAACAACATGAGAATAATTATCTCTCTTTGATAGCCAGTTCTTCATCCAGCGTTTTCGTTGAACGGTTTTTTGAGTGCACAATGCAAAAATTATAGCAACACACGCTTTTTCCTTATTCTCCATTTTAAATTAAACAAAATTGTTCACAGAAAAATTTACTTCTTCCAGCAGTAATGATGGAATTAATGTCATCAATAATGATCGTTTAAGGTGGTAAAATAATGAAGGAGTAATGACGCAAGACTTTTAGTGGTAATGACATTACTGGTAATGACATTAATACTGACCGTGTAATGGTTGCTTATAAGTCGAACTGTTCTTTAACTCGAATTTCAATTTATGGAAAAAACATTTTTGGCAAATTTATGTAATTTAATTGTTTATTAAAATGTATGCACTCCAGTAACTCGAGTAAAATTGGTTTTTCATTTCTTTTACTCGAATTTTCTCGAACTCAAATATATTATTGTTTCAACTAGCGATTCGATTTATAGAAGTTTGACTGTACTAACAACGGTTAACGAGTAGCGAAATCATTTGTTTCATTTCATTACAAAAAAATTAAAAACGAAGTAAAAACAACAAACGAAATGAGTGAGATACACAATAAAATCATATGAAAATCCTGTGCGAAAGACAAAGGAACTTATACGTACTATTTGCTTTTAAATTTGACCTTACACATACATTTACTATTTCACAATTTAGAAACAGGCGATTGGCGAAACAGAATAAAAATACTCACGTTATATTTAAATAAGCAAAAAGCAACGGACAGTTCTGTTTAGTGAGTGAGACTTTCAGTGGTGCATATGCAATTATTAATGTGATTTTTCAAAAAAAATAATATTTGGTAAATATTTGATTTGTAATTAAATTATAATTCGTTTTTTGAACTGTTTTTGTTGTGTTTCGTGCATTTTTATATCTAAATATAATGTTGTCCAAGCGAAAATTGTCTGGTCACGCTAACAGACAAAAAAAAAGCAATTGTCGTTTTCTGCCAAAAAACAACAAAATGCTCTAAATAAATTTTTTAAAGCAGGAAATGCAAACATACAGCAACAAACAATAGCTACCCAAATCAACACTGCCAATGACATTGAAAGTATCAATGTTATTGATGATCCACCACCACAAAATAATTCAAGTTGTTATGATAGATCTGTATTAGGTAGATCAGAAGACGCTGGTGAGGTTTCATTTTCTGAAACGATTTAAAAAAAATGCCAATTCAAAATTAGATTTAAATGATCCGGCAGTCTGGCCAGATTTAAATGATAGAATTTTAACTTACCTTGTTGAAAAAGGCCCCAAACAAATCAAAGATATTTGTTATCCTGTGACGTCCGGTAGGAAATTTAATAACAAACATTTTACAAGGATTTTGTCAAATGGGGAAACAGTTGTACGATCGTGGTTAGTGTATTCAGTTTCAAGTGATTTCATTTTTTGTTTTTGTTGTAGGTTATTTAAGAAAAATTCTCTTATTCCAATTAGTAGTATAGGATTCAACAAATGGAATCATATAGTTACGGTTCTTAAAGAACATGAACAGGGGGTCGTTCACATAGAGAATTTTAAAAAATGGAAGGAATTTGAACTAAATGACTTTCGAAAAACTCCACAATTGATAGCACTTTTCAAAATACAATGTCCAAAGAAGTTCAACATTGGAGAGACGTGTTGAAACGACTTATTATTCTCGCTAAATTCCTTTCAGTGCAATCTTTGGCATTCAGGGGTGGGTCAGACAGATTATACGAGAAAAATAATGGTAATTTTCTAAAGTTAGTGGAAGCTATAGCTGAATTTGACGTTGTTCTTTCAGAACACCTACGGCGCATAACTAACGGTGAGACGCAAAACAGATATTTGCATAAAAGCATTCAGAATGAGCTTATTTCGATCGTTTCTAATGTTATTGAAAAAAAAATAAATAACATCATAAAAGGAGCAAAATATTTTTCGATAATTGTAGATTGTACTCCAGATCAGAGTCGCAATGAACAATTATCACTCATTATTAGAGTTGTTCATAGAAATCAAAATAATTTTGAAATTATGGAGCTTTTTATGGGTTTTTTAAAAGCTACAGACACAACGGGTAAGGGCTTGACTGATTTAGTTTTAGACCGACTAACTTCTCTAGAATTTTCAATTAGTGACTGCAGAGGACAAGGTTATGATAATGGCTCGAATATGAAGGGAAAAAACATTGGAATGGAAGCTCAAATTAAGCATTTAGAACCTAGAGCATTTTTTGTGCCATGTGCTTCACATTCAGCTAACCTAGTTCTTTTGGATTCAGTTCAATGTTCACTTCAAGCTGTAATTTTTTTGATACTATTCAATGTTTATATGTGTTTTTTTCTAGTTCTGTTTCAAGATGGGAAATTTAAAAAAAAAATGTCAAACCACTAACTCTAAAGCCATTATGTACGACAAGATGGGAAAGTCGCATAGAAGCTTTAAAACCCTTAATATATAGTTTAGATAATATTTATGACGCTTTATTTGAAATAGGAAACGACACGGACAAGGACGGAATAACAAGAATTAACACGAATAGTTTGTCTCTTAATATTATTCAATTTGAATTTATTTGTTCTCTATTTATTTGGTATAGTATTTTAGAAAAAATTAATATATTTAGCAAATATTTACAATCACCTGCTATTTGCTTAACGACGGCAGTAAATATGTTACGGGATACAAATCAGTTTTTAACAAATTTAAGAAATGAGGAAACATTTCAGGGGTTTATCCTTCAAGCTAAAGAAATGGCTTTAAAATTAAATGTTCCACCACATTTCCTTGATGCTCCAAGAAAACCTCAACTTTTTTCATACGAAGGTAGAGACGAAACTATATCAAATCCTGAACGAAAGTTTAAAGTTGAATTTTATTTCCAAATCCTTGATAGGGCTATTCAATCTGTTAGCGAACGGTTTGAACAAATTTCGGAACACAATAATATTTTCAAATTTTTGCATGATATTTCTGTAGTTTCATTAAATGATCCTGATCTTTTACGTAAATGCCTTTCCCTAGAAAAGCATTTAACTTTCAACTCAAATTCCGATATAGCAGGATTAGAACTATTAGACGAAATTAAAATATTTCAAAGTACAGTTTCAGGAATTTTTTTAAGCCCTATAGAATCGTCAGATTTTATATTTAATAAGAAATTAGAGTCGATATTACCAAATCTAGCAGTAGCGCTTAGAATTTTATTGACAATACCAGTTACAGTATCTTCTGTGGCACTATTCTGGTTTTCCCTGGGAATATGGAATTG
Source organism: Nephrotoma appendiculata (assembly GCA_947310385.1). Classification (NCBI taxonomy): domain Eukaryota; kingdom Metazoa; phylum Arthropoda; class Insecta; order Diptera; family Tipulidae; genus Nephrotoma; species Nephrotoma appendiculata. Next base: position 276,702,640 of record OX371223.1, read on the forward strand.
GAAAAAATATTTTCATAGCATTTTGTTCTAAATTATATTTTTCTGGCCTACTGCTGGAATTAGTTGCGTGTAAATATTTTTGAAACAAAGATATATTGGGAATTATTTTTCCCTATAAAAATTTTGTGGAACAAATGTTTCCCAATCAACTTTGTTTCGAAAACATTTACACCAAACTAACTCCAACAGTAGGCCAGAAAAGTATAATTTAGAACAAAATGCTATGTAAATGTTTTTCCCAATTCCCTATTCCCAGGGAAAACCAGAATAGTGCCACTGGAGAACGTAGCTTTTCCAAGTTAAAAATTATTAAAAATTATTTACGTAGTACCACGGGACAAGAAAGACTTGTAGATTTAGCTAGAATTACTATAGAAAGTGATTTTCTGAGCAACTTGGATTATACTGACTTGATAGACGATTTTGCAAAACTTAAAGTACGGAAAGTAAACTTTAATTAATTAATTAATCTATTTTTACAAAATATTTGTTTTATTTATGTATTTAAATGTACCCGTGAATTTTAGTGTTTTTTGTACAAATATTTTTAGTTTATTTTTTGTTATAGATATTTTGTACATATTTTGTTGTGTATTCGTACGCTGAATTAGTACCATAGTAATATTTAACCTTTTTATTTATTTTTTAAATATATATTTTTGAGGACTATACCTACGTGGGACACCTCGTTAAAAAAAATGCATTGCAAGTCCTACCTCACGGGTGATGTGGAAACGGATTATTTAATGCAAACCTTTCCTTAGGGCGGCATTTTTGAAAAGTGCACGGGGCGCCAAAAGGCCTAGCGCCGGCCCTGTTCATTATCAACACCAGCGCTCGAGTCCAACTTAAGCTGCATTTTTTTGAAAACAATCGAGTAGAGTATGCGATAGCTATTTTCAAGTTTTTCCAATTTAAAATTAAAAATTTAATTTTTTTTGTAATTTAAATAATTTAGATTTAAAAGGAATCCTTGTATAACCAAAAAAGCCCATCATAAAAGTTGTATGGTTTTCTTGTAATATCGTTGTTCTGTATAGTTCTGAACTACTCTGTTATTATACAGAAGGGCCTTTTACTAATAAATGCTTCTGTAAATTTGACAGCAAAAATGCTGAAATTATATTTTCCTGACCCGACAGACGTTGTCCTGTCTTAGCTATGAATATTCAATTCGAACTGGAATAAATCATAAAAAAAATATTTCAAAAATAGCGTTTTTTGTAATGCTTTTTGATACACAACATAGTGAGTTTTGTTTTCTGGCGCGTAAATAAATAATGTTGATGGTTTTCCGACACGGGAATAGACGACATACAATTGGCCATGTGAAAAACATGGATTTTCAAAGATTGATGCCACAAACACTTAATGACTGCCCTTGCGATTTATTTATCGACATTGCAAATGCAAGTCGCACTGAAAATTGTAACCGTTTAAAGTGGAATCGTATGCCGTTCGGAATCATAGGATTCCGTGGAATCAAAACGTCTTCATTGAAAAATGGTACCCATCTTCACCTTGCCAAAAAAGATAGGATATTGTAACGCATCATGATCGTTCCGCCGATGTAAAACAATATTTCGATTTCACAATTTTCACTCAGCCACGACAACAATAGCGACTTCATCAATTGTTGGCGTATTAAAACGTCTTGCGTATTGTCCTGCAGGCGTCTTATCGGCTTAGAGGAAATTTTGTGGTTATCACATGACATGTGGTCTTGAATAATGCAACCAATTCGTTGTGAAGATGGAAAAATGTTTGGAGTTGTGTTACAATTGGTCTTTTCACCGAATTGTGGTGTGCACAACGCTGATCGACTTGTCTTGCTGAATCGCCCATATAAAATAAATTTGTAGTCACTATCGGCTGTCCGGTGTTGGCAATAAGGAACTAGTTCTATGATATATTTGACCCTGAATCTGCAAAGGTAATCAGATGTAATATATGTAATTGTATAGCGAAGTGTTTTTACAGCCATGTGGCTGGCAAAATACGTTGGCAGCACTACCATTCGCCCATTAACTTCTCTAAACACAATCACTTCTGGTTGCTTTTGGCAATTCACAGGTACCAAGGTACTTAACACCATGTCTATTGAAAGCTGCCAACGTATTTTGCATAAGCCACATGGTGGTAAAAGTTTATTGTTTCCCATTCCCGCTCCCGATCTTTAATGCCCCATTTACATGCGACCAACATTTTTCTTCTGTAAAATAAAAGAGATATAACATTGACTTTTTGCACATGAAAGACAAGAAAAGCAATATACGAGGGCAAATCAAAAAGTCTTGCAATATCATATGAAAAAAAAGAGTGAGTGAGACAGCAATATTTTTATTTTTCGACATAATCTCCTTTAAGGTTTATACATTTGTCACATCGATCAATTAATTTGCCTAAACCCTCTAAAAAAAAAGATTTCTTTTGCTCCATAAAATATTCATTTACAACAGACTGTACTTCATAGTCACTGGAAAATTTCCGGCACCTTAGTGTTTTTTTCAAATTGGGAAACAGAAAGTAGTCACTGGGTGCCAAGTCTGGACTGTTCGGTGGATGTGGAATTTCTACGAAGCCGCAGTCCTTTAATGCAGCTTGAGCAATATTAGCCTTGTGCACTGGTGCATTGTCGTGAAGAAGCAAGATTTTTTTCCTAACTTTCCTTGGCCGTTTTTCCCTATCGCTTTTTTCAATTTTCGCAAAACCTCTGCGTAATATATGCCTGTGATTGTGGTTTTCGATGGCATATAAACGTTATCAAAATTCCTTCAGCATCCCAAAAAATTGTTGCCAAAACCTTACCAGCAGACGGTTGAGTTTTGAATTTCTTTGGTGGTGGTCCACTACGTTCAATCCATTGCATCGATTCTTGTTTGGATTCTGGATCCCAGTGATGAAGCCATGTTCCATCGCCTGTTATTATGTTATCCAAGAAATTTTCTGGATCTTCATTGTACATATCAAAAATCGCCTTTGAAGTTTGAACACGCATTTTTTTTTGTTCTGCATTCAACAAACGGGGAACCCATCGCGCACTTACTTTCGACATGTGAAGGTGGTCATGTAATATAGTATATGTGGTACCGTATGAAAGAGAAAGTCTCCACGCTAACCGCGGAACAGAAATACGCCGGTCCTCCAATACAATAGATTCGGCCAAAATTACGTTTTCATGGCTAATAGCATCTGCTGGCCGACCCGAGCGGTTGTCGTCTTCAAATGACTCCCGACCACTTTTGAATAATTTTACCCACTTTGTTACAGTGGCATATGATGGTGCAGATTCGCCGTAATTTTTTGATATATAATTGAATATATAAATTGCATTTCGTCCATCCTTACAGAAAAATTTAATACCGGCGTGATATTCAATTTCATTCATTTTAAGAAAAATTCAAAACACGTGTTACTAATTTGACAAAAACAAACGAACTGTAAAATTTACATCGAAATGTTCTTCTAGAAGTTTCATCGCGACAAAAAATGGTTTTGAAAAAAATATTGTTGTCTCACTCACTCTTTTTTTTCATATGATATTGCAAGACTTTTTGATATACCCTCGTATTTTGCCCAACAAAATTTTGCAGAAGATTTTTAAGCCACTATACAGTAAAAACCACTATAAAATGTTGCCATAAAAATAAATGTTGCCATAAAATATATTCGATCCGAGTATTTTTATGGCAACATTTTTAAAATTAACAAGAAAAAAAAACTATTTCTTATTTGTAAATGTTGAGGATTCATAATAAAAACAGACGCCATAGATAAAAATGTAAATTTCGCATTTGAATTCATTAAAAAACAATTAATAATGACCCTAAAAAAAATTACGCCATTACTATATATGTTTATTTCTTTCTGGCATATTGAATACTTTTATATAGCGGATCCTTCTTATTTACCTGCAAAAATTTGTAGACGAAAACAATTTTCTACAAGTAAATGCCTCATAATTCAATTCTTTTTCCCGTTTTTGTTTTTGTTACCAACCTAAAGAAAAGAAAATTGCAATTTTATTTATTTTGATGACAATTAGCATCAAAATCACAGTGTGACCATAAACATTGAGAGTTAAATTATCAATAGAGCACTGTAATTACACTCTGTTAATATCATATAATTTATCAAGCTTAAATATTTATATAAAAAACTTGGAACGATTGTAAATCGTAACAACAACTACAAGTGGATTTGACTTCTTATTTTCACAAAGTATGCCGTGCTAAAATTTCTTGGAGAAAAAGGCTCAATGGGCTTATTTTTAATGCGCTAGATGTCACATTCCCAACTTTAACAGTCCTCAGTTGAGACTAGGGAAAGTATAGAAAACGCTACCAGCGGGGAAAAAATTAAGTTTGCTTCAGATACACCCGACACACTTTTTCCATTTTTAAATTCGTAATTTTTATATTAATTGTAAATAAATTTATGGTTTATATATTTTAATGCAATATACAAATAATATTTAACTTTCCAATAGCACTTTTCATAGATAATTCATAGAAAACCCTGACTAAACTTTTTTTCGTAGTAATAAACTTTTCCGCGAGAGCACACGGAGACAAGTCTCAATTGACGACTGTTAAAGTTGGGAATGTGACATCTAGTGCATTAAAAATAAGCTCATTGCGGGTTTTTTTCCATGAAATTTTAGCACGGCATATTTTATGCAAATAAAAATTAACATACAAAAATATCCACAACATTTTTATGCCATCAGATTCACTTCTAGTTGTCTATATCCACATCATATTTGCTTTCGGCGATTATTTTAGTGGTGTGCGGTTCGTCAGCAAAGTCGGTGTATCGGCAAAGTGGCTTGTCGGCGGTGGTGTTAATTATGATTGTCGGATAAAATTCCTGTGGGCTTAATGTGGTTTTTGGCGATTTGGTTGTGTCAATTAAGTCAGCTTGTTGGCTAAAATTCAGTTAAAACGGTGTACAGTATACCCATGAAAATTACATAAACGTTTTAAAATCCAAACATTCCTAACTCGTTGCAGGAGTCCAATTATAATTCAAACCACACAAGTCAAACAGTACTAAATTAGTGTTGCCCTACCCGACTATTTCCAATTTTTTGTGTTTACAAGATTAAGCAAATTTGAATGACCGCACCACCGCAAAGGAGAAATGACACACTTGAATACGATACGTCTCGTATCTTTGATGATAGCTTCTGTCAATTTAATAAAAGATGTACAAGATTGCGGTACAAAGAAATAAGAAACTGAAACATTTCGAATAAATAATAAAAAAAAAAAATCTCCAACAAAATCTTAACAAATCATCTTGATATTTTTAACTCATCATTCAATTCCCATTATACTCGCATACTCGCATGCGAGCGCGATCGTATTTTTTATTGATACGTTGTGCCATTGTGTTGCGTTCGATCGATTGATGTTCTTTCTATTATTACGTGATTGTTATAATTTTCTTTATTATTATTAATAATAACTAATATGTCGAATATTTTTTTTTGTATTTTTCATTATTTATTAATAACAAAACGAAATTAAAAAATTACTTCAATAATACTTAAAAATATCAATTGTTGTGATGGGTTAGACGCGGTGGTCACCTGCAGGGATGAATTTTTTGTTGTATTTAGTTCAGAATCGATCAACAATATTCTTCTTCAAAGGAATACGAGATTATAATGATTCTTGATGTGTAACAATTGCTTCCAGTTTCTTTTAAATTGCCGAATTTTTAATTGGAAGTTAATATCATTCATATATATATATATGGAATATATGTGCCGTACCACACGCAAACCCGTTACAGTAACCAATCTGCAACGACATACATTTTTATGGTATAATGGCCGTCCATCGAAAACACATACATTTGTATCTGCGTGAAGAGAATGCCAATCGTCATCGGATCAATCAAAAAAATAATGAAATTTTATGTTTATTAAGTAGAAATGTAAGTCGGCTGTAGATCAAACGAAACTTTAACTCATTACCATTACTATTTTAATTCTCTCATTAATGTACAAAATGTAATTTAAAAATGGTTAAAATGAATTAATTTAATTGGTCAAGCGCGATAATCTTATTAATATTTTTTCTATTGCGGTATCTGATATTCGACAGCAATCCCCGCTGGAGAGATTGGCTACCAAAATTATTATGCATAATTACCAATTAATTACGGGAAAGGAGATTGAATAATTTGTTTTTGTCAAATTTTTTTATCGCACGAAATCAATAAATTTTTTGCGAGTTGGTATTTGTCCTCCAAATTGACATTATCGAAGGTCTTCATAAACACTTTACACTCTAACTAGAGATTTAAATGTATCGGACAGCGGTAGCTCAACCTTGACTGCGTCATATATTTGGAATATATAGCTATGTTTCATAATTTTGAGAAAATTGATTTGAATCAAACGATTTTGGGTGCAAGTTTTTGCCTATAGCAAAACTGAAAGCAATTCTGTGCATATTTTATTATTTTATTTTCTGTGCATATAATGCTACTTATAATGCTACAAAGTAATCCTGAACTATTAAGTCTCAATTGAAAAATTGGCCAAATCCAACCTGGAATAGACAAAATTTAATGCTGATCACAGGACAGAAGAGAAATTTATACTATTACGGGTACAAATAAGTATTGAGGTTTTTTTTATAACTTCGAAGCTTAATTTCTGTCTGTCAATTAAGAAAAAATTTTTTGATCGAAATATTAAATTAAATAAAAATTAAAATATTAATTAAACTAAATATTTTTCGTCATTAAATTAAGTATCTGAGTATTAGATACTATGGCGTACTATAAATCAGCAGAAAGTAATCCGAACTATCCGGAAAACCTAGAATGTGCTATCTGTGTAAATACTATTGATAAGAAGCAATCTGTTTTTGAATGCTCGAATTGTGGAAAGTGTTTTCATCCAGCATGCAAAAAGCTCTACGGCGAACATATTACTAGAGCAGCATCTAATAACAAATGGACTTGTTCCAATGAATGCAGTTCCAAAATCAGCGGGAAGAAGAATGATACGCCTGCGAATACATCCCACCAAACAGTTTCAACCATTGCTAAGCTGGACGGAATTTCAAAATCATTCAATCAACAGTTTAAGGCCTTGCATCAAAGAATAGATGAAGTGTTCAAAAGTCAAGAATACTTATCATCGAAATTTGATAAAATTCAACAAGACATCACTGAGCTGAAAGGTATCAATAGAGCTGTCCAATGAAATGGAAATCCTGAAAAAAGTAACCGCTTGTTATCGTACGAAGTATATAACATGGAAGCTGCAATGGACAAAAGCTCACAAGCACATCTTCAAAATGATGTTGTACTGGCGGGGCTACCCGACAAGAATCAACCAGCAAAAGACATTGTTAACAGAATGCTCAAAAAATATAATTTGGAAGACATCGAGCACAATATTGAAACAACCCAGTACATCAGTCATCAGGTAAAGGGATCACTAAATAACAGAGAGAATCATGCTAACAATCGGAATGACTATAGCATCCTCAATACATTCACAAATTGTTCTGCAAAGCAAGCATTGTTTCGTGAGAAGCGCAAAAACAAGTACCTGGCAGCTGGTGAAATTGGATACACTACGGAAGTTGTAAAGGATAAACCAATATTTATTCGACATCACTTAACACCATTCCAAAAGTTTTTGTATCATGAGGCAGTTCAACTTAAAAAACAACACAACTGGAAGTACCTATGGGTAAGCGACACAAATATATTTTTTCGTAAATCGGATGGGACAAAAGTCTACCAGGTCCAGTCACGAAACGATATTGCCAAGATTAAGAATATCATTGCATCAGAAATCACACGCACTAGTGGGCCATCATCGTAATAAATTAATATTCGCACATTTCATTATTAAAACAAATTCAATTTTTATTTTAAATTCAGATTTTATTTTCACTGAAATACACAATTGTTTCGGTACTTGTGTAACAATTCATTTGAATTGCTGTCACCTGATACAAAATTGGGTTGATCTCCCCGGCATAAAATTTATACATATTTAATAAGCTAACCGTAAATCATATTATTTTTCAATCGTATGAAATATTGTGTCCAGCGGTAAGGTGGTTTGCGCGGGAAAAGCAAGACCATAAAAAATATTTGATCTTGTTTTTTTGGCTGAAGTCCGTTTTTTTGTGGAACACAAATCATTAAGTTTCGAGAATTTGAGTAATGTGGTGGTACGCATAAAAAAAAGCAAAAAAATATAATTTTATTTGACCAAAAATTAAAAGGCTATATAAAAGTTTAATTAACAAGTGGCCGAACTATTAAAAACTTTAAAGAATATACGTGACTTAGTGTAGTGCGATCAAGATTTCACAAATTAACACGAGTAGTTGTATATTGAAATCTTAGTGAAAACCTTTAATTTTGATAAATGAACTGTAACCATGATCAAGTGATTAAATATCTGTAATTGGTTCTAATAAAAATTACCATTTTATCTATAAATTATAAAACAAAAATTATAAAATTTTACCTAAAATAATAATAAATAAAGTATGAATGGTACATAAATAAGTTAACATATTATAACATTATAATCAGAACTAAACTTGAATTTATTAATAAATTGTAATTTAAACAAACATGAAAATTATGTGTGTTGATCATTCCAAAACACCTACTTATTTCCATGGTTAATGAAAAAAAAAAAACCTTTGAAACAACCATCATATTCCCAGTCGTGTACAAATAATCTGCGTAAGTGGTACAACGAATGTGATGTGCGAAACCAAAAATAATTTATATGCTGTCGTACCAATTGCTGTAAATTTAACGAGGAGCTGCATATCAATATTATAAGCAACACTTGGATAATTTCATTTTCGTCCGTAAGCAAGCAGCCTGGGAAAAACCAGAGGACCTGAGCTGAGTATTCAACCCAAAAAAAGGGATCACCTGGTAACAGTTTTTTTATGTTTTTTTTGCATTTTTTTATTAAGATACTTCCAATATTAATCTTAGTCAATTATAGTATTTAGTTTTATTAGTACATTGTTTTCCTTTATCTTAGTATTATAATGTTGAAACTTTCGTGCTTTCATTATGGTTTATAGTTTATTTTGTGAATAAGGTTTTCACGTCTTCTATAGTGATTAATTTAGCCAAATTTGAACCAGTTAATTATGTTTGATTTCATCGAGGCGTGCCACACTATGTGCTAGAATTATTTCTGTTAGTGAGTGAAGGTCAGCGATTGGAGGTATGGGATGTAATTTTTAAATTTATTTGCACAGCATCACATGTCTAGCAGGATGTTTGAACTTTTCGAATCCCCCCGTTTGCCCTGAGTCAGTAGCCGCAAAAGCTGTGCTCAGACATTTTGCTAGATGTTTTTGTAACGGTCGATAAGTCGTTTGCTGAACGATAAGTCGTTAGTTACATTTGCATCACATTTAAACAGCTTTCACAATTCCGGGACTTTTTTGTTTATTATTATTATTATTACATCCAGCTGATCGCATCAATTTTTCGGTCGCATGCAAATTTCCTAAAAATAATTGATAAAACACATTCGATATACATTTTTGTTTGGATTTATAAACATAACATAATAATTTATTACCTTTTGTATTGTATAACACAAATTATTCCCGTCTGGTTCACAAATATTTTGATTTTTAAAGTTTGTTTACTTTTCTTTTATGGATAGTGATTTAAATGTACACAACTGCACCTCGCAAAACGTCACTCATAATTTATTTCATAATGGTGTTAGTAATAATGGTAATGCAGATCTCAGGGTAGCGTACCTGAATGTTAGAAGTTTGAGAAACAAATAAGCTGATGTAGAAATTATAGCACTCCAACACAATGCTGATATTATAGTTATTACAGAAACCTGGCTAACAGATAATTTAGTTAATTTCTATAATATACAGGGATTTAATTCTTATTTTTCCAACCGTCCAGATGGACACGGAGGGTGTGCCATCTTTATTAGATCAACTATCCCATCGGTGTTACTATACCAGCGTGATCATGATTATTCGCAGTTTCTAGGCGTTAAACTAGTTCTAAACTGTATAAATATATTTGCATTTTACCGATCGCAAAAAAACACTCAAGCTACATTTATGGTGTTATTAGAAAATTTGTTAGCTTCTCATACGAAGTCACTAGTGTTTGGAGACGCAAATATTAATTTGATTAATGAAGATGAATCAGAAGTCATTAATTATAGAACTATTATGGATACTCAAGGATTTGTAATTGTGAATTCGATTGATAGAAAATTTGCAACTAGGGTGCAAAACGGAATTGCAACGGTAATTGATCACTGTATTACGGATTTGGTTAATTTTAATTACCATCTAACGTACAAAGACTCCAACCTAACTGACCATCGAGTTATCATAACTGAAATAAGTAAGATACGTATTAGAAAGTCGGTAGAGAACGCAACTTACAATATCTTGAATTTTCAATCATTTAGTAGCGATATGAGTTGGAAAGAGGTACTCAAATTGACGAATCTCGAAAATTTCATAACTGAATTAGGGAAGTTAGTTACGCGACATAGCCACATTATAACAAAAAAAGCGAAGGTAATGAATTCGTGGATGTCAGCAGATATTTTGCAAAATATTAAAACAAGAAGCAAACTGTGGATATTGGCAAAGAGGTTTCCAGAAAATGACTATTTGCGAGTACGATATGAAGAAGTAGTTCGATTAGTTAAGAATCAAATAAAACTGGCGAAAAAGCTCCATTATGGACATTTGATAGAATCAATTATAGACAATAACAACACTACTCTTCTTTGGCAGCAATTTAGGAAAATTATTTTCAACAAGCATTGCAGCAATAAAAAAATATTTATTCAGAATGAACTTGGTGCTTTAGTTAGTGATACGGTAGCTGCAAACTTATTCAATAAACACTTTAATACAGTAGCCCAAAAATTAATGAGTGGAATGGGTGTTCCTCGCCCTGAAAACTTTGCTAATATAAATTATGATATTCGCAGTCCTTTTAGCCTTGAACCTATTGAAGTAGCCGAGCTAATAACAACTATTAACACTTTAAAAACAAGAGCGGCTAACGGTTTGGATGGAATTTCGACAAAAGTTCTTAAATATTTCGTTGGAAAATGTGGCGAATCTGTTACCAAATTCTTAAATAATTATTTAGAATCAGGTGAATTTCCCGCTTATCTCAAAACAGCCAAAATTGTCCCCGTATTTAAAGACGGAAGTGAACTCAATCTTGAAAATTACAGGCCAATATCAATCCTACCAGTTTTCTCCAAGGTATTTGAGAAATTAATTCTAAGAAGACTTGAAAATTTTCTGGTTAGCAATCAAATATTAAACCAGTATCAGTTTGGGTTTCAGAAAAAATCAAGTACTTTATCAGCATGCTCTAATCTAACTCATTTAATTACAAAAAACTTAGATCTTAGAAAGAAATGTGCTTGTCTGTTTCTAGATTTCAAAAAAGCCTTTGATTGTGTTAATCATGAAATACTGCTACTGAAATTGGAAAAACTGCAATTTAGCCCGACGCAATTGAAACTATTTGAAAATTATCTACATGGTAGGAAACAGAAGGTGGTTGTTAATGGAACTGTAAGTGATGAATTAACAATGTTGTGCGGCGTTCCACAAGGATCTATTTTGGGACCTTGCCTATTTAAAATTTATATTAACGACATTTTTGATTTGCCATTAAAAGGTACCTTGCAACTTTTCGCAGACGATAGTGTTATATTTTATGCAGCGGACTCAAGACATAGTCTATTTTCAATGATTAATAACGATCTGATCTTAATCGATACTTGGTTAAATTTAAATCGTCTGATGCTCAATGCCGAAAAAACAAAATATTTAATATTTGGTAATCAAGACTTAGATAACAATCTTCAAGTCCTGTATAAAAACACAAAAATTGATAAAGTGACTAAATATTGTTATCTTGGATTGACAATCGATAACATGTTAAATTGGCAGAATCATGTAGATTGGATCAAAAAATCGATAAGTCCTTACGTGTTTGTTATTAAACGAATAAGGAACTTTTTAACTCGAGAACATTTGCAACTGATATATAATGCGTATATTAACTCCAGATTATTATACTTAAACCCTCTTTGGAGTGGAGTAGCAAAATTTAAACTGAATGAATTAGAAATTATCCGCAAGAGGGCTTTAAAGTTAATTAAGGGTGTACCAATACGTTACCCAACAGTTGAATTGTTCAAAGAATTCGGTTCATTGCAATTTATGAACAATTTAGAATTGATATTGTATGTGTATAAGATTTTAAACAATTTAATTGTACATAATCTAATCATTGTGAAAGCAGGGGACACATATTGCTATAACTTACGAAATGCGTCGTTATTGTTAAGAGAATTTCTCGCTCGAGATACCTGTACAAGAAGTGACATATTATATAGAGGAATTCCGTTATATAACAAGCTTCCTACCGAAATTCAAAATATTAGAACCTTAAAAAATTTCAAAGCACAAACAAAAATGTTTATGAATTTAAATAAAAATATGTTCAATGAAACTGTATAGCGAAGAATTTGAATTCAATATTTTAGTATACTTCAATTAATGCACTACTATAGTAAAATTTATTTAATTTATTTATCTATTTAAATTTTATTTGTGATATTTAGTCCGAACTAAAAATAGTTTGATTTATATAAATGTAAAATTAAAAAGTAGTTGTATTGGGGCAAAGGCTGCTCGTCACAAATTCCGCTTGCTTTTACTTCTGCGGTGCCGCTTTCGCTGTTTTTCCCAAGATGTCTGTCGTTTCGCTGGTTCAATACTTTTAACACAAGTTGTTGATTGAATTTTAATGAAAAACGAAATTAAATTCAATCTTTAACAAATCTTGATTTTATTTATGTATTTTATTTTATAATATTTTATGTTAACTCTATCACACTTGTTTTCAATCTGATTTATAATCTTAAAAAAAATCTAATAAAACTCAACTAGTTTTGCCCGGGAAAACAACTTTCCCCAACCAGTTCTTGGTTGAAAGCCACTGAACAAAACTTCCGAATGACATCTTTATGAAAAATACTAACATTTAATTTTGGTGTGAAGAGACATCTAACAATGAATAGATGAGTTAAACATTTTTGTAATTGAGCTACAAATGATAATAAGTTACAAAAGGTTTTGAAACAATGAAAATTAAATTGTCAAATTATGAATAGATGTCAAAATTAATAAACAATTTAGGAAGTGACATTCTTAAGATAGATATTTTAAACGACATACAATTTAAATACATAATAACTAATTTTCTTTGATTTTAGATACTCCTGCATTCGTCTCTAAACAAGTTGCATAAAACCCTTTGGGTTACAGCAACTTAAAAAAACAAGAAATGTTTTGTATAAAAAGTGTAATGTTCATTGTAATTGTAAATTAATAAAGAAAAAAAAAATTCAAAGAAATTGGTACAATGTATTTTATTCAAAGTGTTGTCCATCGTTAGCTACGACTTTTTCCCATCTTGCAGGCAGCATACGGTTTCCACGTCGAAAAAAATCCTCGTGCTTTGAGGCGATCCAAGAATCGGCCCAATTTATGGCTTCTTCGTAAGCAGTGTTGGAACAGCAAGTTATCAGCAAATTAAGTTATCAGTCAATCCTAAGTGTCTGAGACCATAAATTTTTTCTAAAAATGACTTATTTTCTTTTAGAGTAGGTTGAGACTAACCGAACACCAGTTTCCGTTAGGATGAACGGTGTTTAGGAAAACCAGGAGATTTCACGGAATCTCGATATACGATAATTCTCTATAGAATATTCAAAAATCGTCGATCTTTTGTGCGTGAAAGCGTAGTTTTAACTATGTAGTTACAAAAATTTTATTGATATATTTTTAACTTATAATTCTACTGCACCTTACGAATTTCGAAAAACTATGCATTTGCCGAGACGTACAAAAGTTTCATGAACGAATATATTGAGTTGGGACATTTGAAACCAGTCGACAACATTGGACTATGCCACGGATATTATCTACCACATCACGGTATCATTAAAGACTTCAGCAAACGATTGTCTTGCCGTTGGACCCATTGTCCAATCAATCCACATTGTATGAAATATTATCTCGTTTTCGAATGTTTAAAGTAGCGTTTACAGCCGACGTAGAAAAGATGTTTAGACAAGTGTTAATTGCAGACGAAGACGCAAGGTTCCAGCGAATATTATGGCGAGTTCAATAAGATAAACCTTTCACCATCTATGAACTGAAAACAGTTACTTACGGGACGGCAAGTGCAACTTTTCTAGCCGCGCGTGCACTCAACGAGGCACCAGAAAAATGACAGATAGTATATCCAAAAGCAGCGAAGCACATAAGAACTCAGTTCTACGAAGAAGACCTCATGACTGAAGCGGATTCAATAGAAGAAGCAATCGACCTAAAGAACGACATAAACACAATACTCTCGCGTTCTGGTTTTCATCTCGGGAAGTGGTTAAGCAACGAAGAAGCAGTCTTTATATACGTCTCTCAACGCAGCAACTAAATCGACTACCTAGAAATAGACGTCAAAACAAACCTCACAGAACATCTTGTCATGACCAAACGAGGTATATTATCAGAGGAGAGCCGTGTTATTTGATCCGTTGGGATGGATTGCTCCAATAACGGTTAGAATAAAAATCTTCTTCCAAACTTTATGGACAAAGAACCTAAAATGGGACGATCAATTATCATTAGAAGTTGAAAACGAATGGCGTAAATTATGTGACAGTCACCCGCTATAGAAGAACTAGAAATAGAAAGATATATTCAGACAAATCCTACAAATACATTTTCATTGCATGGATTTTCAGATGCATTCAGGCTTGCATACTCAGCTGTAGTATACGGACACATAAAAACACCAAATGGAGAATCAATAATCAAATTCTTGTAAATATAAAAACCAATGTCGCACCCGTTAAACAAATTTGTATCCCAAGACTGGAATAATGTGGTGCATTATTTCTTACTATAGATTGCTCTCAACCATCAAGCAATCTCTCAAAATCGAACCCGTAGGTATCACCGAATGGGCAGACTCCACCATTGTGTTAGATTGGCTATCCGCGCCTCCAATAAAATGGAATACATTTGTTGGAAATAGAACTGGGGAAATACTTAGCAGCATGAGTAGATCGCAGTGGAGGCATGTAGATACCAAGGATAACCCAGCAACGAAAACGAATGAAGAATTATTGGAACCATAAAAGGGATCAGTAAGGCTAGTATCTGGTCAACAATTGTGAATAATATTTGGATGCTAGGCCTAATACGTATGGCCATACGTATTAGTTACCAGAAATGGCGTGCATCACACCAGATTACTAGACAGAGGATTGGGCTCAGAAATATAAATAAAAAATTCAAGTGTAAAATTTTACAATGCAACGTCACCGTAAATACAGCTAGTGGTAAAAAGCAGAGAATGTTCGGTTTTACTCTCGCAGATGTCATAATTAATAACCAGAAACACCAGATGAAGCTTTATATTGTATCCAGTTTAGAACAAACACAATACCTAGGTATAGATTTATGGAGTTTGTTTCAAATCCCGCCTTCTACAAATTCTATACAAAATCCCACATCTTCTCGCCCAGATCCGTATCATAAAATTCGCGATAATTGTAAATTCGTGGTGAATGAAGTGCAATAACCCTAGATTATCCTAGACCCACTATTGTTAAGCAGGTTCATCCCTTTTTAGGACTCTGTGGATGGTACAGACGGTTCATAGAAGAATTTTGCGATCATCGCTTCGCCTATTAGTGACTTGCTAAAGAAGGGAAAGCAACTCATCTGGAAAGGTAACCACGGATGCCTCGTTTAAACAATTGAACGAGGAACTCTCCGCTGCATCTGTCTTGGCTAACCCCTTTTAACCAACCGATTTTACTCAATGCGAGGCTTACAAGGACGGTATTGAAAGTGTGCTACTTCTACGAGCCAATGCGAATCACGAACGACCGATGGCTTTTGTATCGCAAAATTTAAACCCCGCACAAAATAATTATTTCATTACAGAGCTAGAATGCCTAGCTACACTTGTGATCGTAAAGAGATGTCGATGCTATATAGAGGGGGTATTTACGATATATACGGATCAGGCATTCGACTTTAAAATAGAGTATCGTAAAGGGCGCGATAACATCGTAGCAGACATAGTCTAGTGCTTTTTGTGAAACCTTGAACAAAAATTCTGGATTAAAGTGGGTAACACAATACGAGGTAGGTGCAGTTACCACTATAGCACCTGTAGCAACTCAATTATCGCAAAATAATTGATTCTACAAATTCGACGAATGCGACATACAACGCGACATACGATTAATCCAAAATTAATTAATCGATATAAAAATCAACTTGCATAAATCGACCGCGCACGAGCGCATGTAAGTAGGCCGTACGATATACTGGCATTGGCGATTTATGCAAACGAAACGAAAATAATGTGAAAGAAAATTAAAACTGAAATTAAGAAACAGTGAACAATTAGTGTAACGTAACGGTATTTTAAATTTTTTTTATTTTTTTTTTGACAAACGTAATATTAACGTAGAATCAACATTTTTACTAACCATTTATTGTAAATGTTTTTACCCGGAAAATCGTTCACCCCACCCTAATTTTTTTCGCAAGGTCATTTTGAATCTTATGCTGTTTGTTTACTGCTCGACAGCTTAAGCAGTGTGAAATTTTTTTAGATTTGATTTTTATTTATCGATTCATATTCTGTATCGCCCATTAAATTTCAGCGGACCCCCCAAATTGAGGCGCGAAAGGTGACCTACTTTCGGGGGTATTCCGCCCAACGGTCGTTAAGCCAGGGAAGTACCGACCCCCACGTCTCATCATACAAGTTAACCATACCTAAATTTTTTTTCTTTTACCTTCCCACCCCCACAACACGAAATTTACGTTCGCAAATCATAAAATTCAAAGAAAGAGGTTGCGAACATGGGGAAGCACAAGCTGTAGACATTATGGACCACGAACGTACGACGATGGTTCCACTTAACAGAACTCCATTTCGAAGTGTACCGAATAAAAAGTGATCGGACAAAATACTTGGAAGTCATGTCTGCGGTACCACAAGAGATCCCTAGTGGAAAAATTGAAATTTTTTATACTAAAAATAAACTTACGATTTCATAGAAATTTAATAATAATTTTTGTATATTTTTAGTAGGTTATGGCAATATAATTTTAGTATAGTTTTTAAATTTAAACAAAAATTATACTTGAGTAGAATTAGAATATAATGAAAATATTCCATTCATCGTGACTGCCGGGATTTATGCGTATTATAATTTTAAATCATTTTTCCATGAGGTTGTTTGTTTGTATTCGCAGACATGCCACGTCATCAGTTCCTCTCCATTGATTATTTCACGCCATTGTTAATTCTAGTATTTTCAGTCAATTTTCAAATCAGTGTAGTGAATACTTGATCCGATAACATCGTTGCCTAATTAGAATAATGATTGCTTAAATTTTGGACTCCGACTGGACTCGAACCGGCGACTTTTGCGATAATAACAATTAGCGGTGTACACCTTAACCACTGCACCACCAAAGCAATAACTATGTAGAGTTTAATTCCTAACAATATAAATCAATATATTTAAATACACAATTAAACTTAAAATATGCTTAGTTTACAAACATACAAAAGACCGTGAAATACGATTACTACTAAATATATTTTTTCAGCACGATAGTATTAATGCGCATCAGTGTTGCCAGTTCGTGGGAAATTTTCCTTTTTGCGGGAATTTCATCTCCCGTACGGGATGAAAAGTGATGATTAAAATTATTTTTTTAAAATGTGTAAGATACAATTTTCGATTCCAATAATTCGCTTAAAATAATTTTTTAAATTTATGTTTAATTTTGATTAAATTTAAATATTTGTTAAAAATGATGTTAAAATTAATATTTAAAATTGTATAAAATATTTAAACTGCCAAATTAAATTAAGTATTTATCTCAAATATACTTAATTTAGTTTAAAATATGAATTTAAGAGTTAATTTTAGGTTAAAATTAACACTTATATGTGTATAATATTTAAAATCATATTTTATGTATATTTATGTTTAATTTTGACTTAATTTAAATATTTGTATATACAAAATTCATACTTAAATTTGTATAATTTTTGAGATGTATAATTTAAGTAGTATTTTGGTTTAGAAATGTATTAAACTTTAACCAATTTAAAGTATATTTTGTATTTAAATTAACCATTTATACAAAAATAAATTGATTTTGGTATTCCTCAGTATAATTTTTTGGTATAAATATTTGATTTTTTCCACTAGGGATGTTTGACACGGCAGCATCGGACCTCTTAACAAACGTAGCGACCGAAAACCGTCCGAGGTACTTCGACGTATAAAACACCTGGCGGGAAACAATTTTTCAGAGAAAATTATTCGATCGCTGTGTACGAGAAAATGACGGATGTAATCCGCATAGCAATCGCGGCCCAACCGGAGGGAGTGGAAAACGACTGACTGGCAAAAATGGCGTACAAAATGTACGAGGCACAAAATTTGCCGAAAGCCTCCATCGCCGCATTTTAGTAGAGCCTAGCATACAGGCCACCGCACTAACGAATTCTAACCGACAACTGATACCGTCAACGGGTGACGGTCTCTTTATCGTAAACAATTTATCGTGTTTCAATTTAACGTGAACATTTAACCGTAGAACAGTTTATCGTAGACACAATTTACCGTGGACACAATTTATCGTGGGACAATTTATCGTAGAACAGGTTATCGTGGACAATTTATCGTAGAACAGAATAATGCGTGTTCTTAACCGATTATGATGGGATTGGGTATGTTTGATGGAAATGGAATTATTGAATGATTTTTGGAAGAAGTTCCGGAGTATGGCCATGTGGGACGGAACTCAGTAGTTTCTTAACCGATTATGATGGGATTGGGTATGTTGGGTGGAAATGGGATTATTGAATGATTTTTGGAATAAGTTCTGGAATATGACGATGTGGGACGGAACTCAGTAGTTTCTTAACCGATTATGATGGGATTGGGTATGTTGGGTGGAAATGGGATTATTGAATGATTTTTGGAATAAGTTCTGGAATATGACGATGTGGGAGGGAACTCAGTAGTTTCTTAACCGATTATGATGGGATTGGGTATGTTGGATGGAAATGGGATTATTGAAAGATTTTTGGAAGAAGTTCTGGAATATGGCCATATGGGACGAAACTCGGTAGTTTCTTAACCGATTATGATGGGATTGGGTATGTTGGATGGAAATGGAATTATTGAATGATTTTTGGAAGAAGTTCTGGAGTATGGCCATGTGGGACGGAACTCAGTAGTTTCTTAACCGATTATGATGGGATTGGGTATGTTTGGTGGAAATGGGATTATTGAATGATTTTTGGAATAAGTTCTGGAATATGACGATGTGGGAGGGAACTCAGTAGTTTCTTAACCGATGATGATGGGATTGGGTATGTTGGATGGAAGTGGGATTATTGAATGATTTTTGGAAGAAGTTCTGGAATATGGCCATGTGGGACGGAACTCGGTAGTTTCTTAACCGATTATGATGGGATTGGGTATGTTGGATGGAAATGGGATTATTGAATGATTTTTGGAAGAAGTTCTGGAATATGGCCATGTGGGACGGAACTCGGTAGTTTCTTAACCGATTTTGATGGGATTGGGTATGTTGGATGGAAATGGGATTATTGAGTGATTTTTGGAAGAAGTTCTGGAATATGGCCATGTGGGACGGAACTCGGTAGTTTCTTAACCGATTATGATGGGATTGGGTATGTTGGATGGAAATGGGATTATTGAATGATTTTGGGAGAGGTTCTGGAATATGGCCATGTGGGATGGAACTCGGCCGTTCCGTGGAAATGAGATTTTTTAATGATTTTTATAACAAGTTCTGGAAAAGTGACCACCTGGAACAGATGTCGGCCCATGTATAGCCGCATCTTGATTGGATGATGGTCAATGATAAATTTCTGTACTCGCTTTTGAACGAAAACGTTAACTTTTATTTTTAATTTTTTCTAATAACTTTTCTAGTAAAATGTGTAACCATCGGTGGAGTTACTTATCAAACTCCCAAACAATCTAAGCTCTTGTAGTATAACTATGTCCAGAGTGCGAATTTAAGCTTGCTTCGAAAGGTTCTGGAGATCTCAAGTCTTAAAAGGGTTTTTTCACAGAGCAGATAGTTGGCTTGCCGCTCAATCCACTTATTGGGTTGGAACGTGTGTGCATTACGGACTATAGTGATATACTTGTACATAGGAAGCTCCTTGCTATAAGTCCAACGCCCACTTCCGTAATCTCTAGCCTGGAGACAATACGCTTATGCGGTATTGGATTTGTGGCGGCCATAACTCGCCCTGACATGTAGTGTCAAAGACCATAAGCAATATTCCTCCTGCATCGCTTTCTCTCGACTTCCATATTAGTTTAGAGTTACCCAGCCAGCACCGCAAAGAGGTAAAAATCTAGATCTGTGCGCCCATATTTTATAGAAATTTATAATTTTACAAAAAATAATGAATTTGCACAATGCAATGCGATTGACGTCAAACATTCTCATTTTCAATAAAGTACGAAAACTTAATAACGAATAAAAAGTTTATTAGTTTATTGAATACTATGTATATACTGAAGAATAAGTGAAAAATGAATATGAATATCTTAAACTGAAACAAACGAAATGAAACCTACTACTACTCTCTCTACTCAACTTCAATCGCACAGAAAGCATCCACCAACTCTTTGAACAAGTGTTTTATTACAAATTAGATATTTAAACGATACAGGAAAAAATGTTAATTGAAAATAACATCGTATAATAGCATCACAATTAGTAATTATTGTCACGTCTATTAAACACAGTATTTGCATAGTATTTCTACTTCCAAAAACCATACAACAATCCCATTTCAATCCAACATACCCAATCACATCATACTCGGTTAAAAACTACCGAGTTCCGTCCCACATGGCCATATTCCAGAACTTCTTCCAAAAATCACTCAATAATGTCATTTCGATCCAACACACTCAATCCCATCATAATTGGTTAAGAAACCACCGACTTCCGTCCCACAAAGCCATATTCTAGAACTTCTTCCAAAAATCATTCAATAATCCCATTTCCATCCAACATACCTTATCCCATCATAATCGGTTAAGAAACTATCGAGTTCCGTCCCATATGGCCATATTCCAGAACTTCTTCCAAAAATCATTTAATAATCCCATTTCTATCCAACATACCCAATCCCATCATAATCGGTTAAGAAAATACCGAGTTCCGTCCCACATGGCCATATTCCATCTAATATACCTAATCCCATCATAATCGGTTAAGAAAATACCGAGTTCCGTCCCACATGGCCATATTCCAGAACTTCTTCCAAAAACCATTCAACAATCCCACTTCCATCCAACATACCCAATCCCATTATAATCGGTTAAGAAACTATTGAGTTCCGTTCCACATAGCCATATTCCAGAACTTCTTCCAAAAATCATTAAAGAATCCCATATTCATCCAATATAAAACTGTTCAACGATAAATTGTCCACGAAAAACTATTCTACGATAAATTGTCCCACGATAAATTGTGTCCACGGTAAATTGTGTCTACGATAAACTATTCTACGGTTAAATGTTCACGCTAAATTGAAACACGATAAATTGTTTACGATAAAGAGACCGTCACCCTTCAAAGACAAACGAAGGGCAAAATTAAAAAGTGTTCAATGCCACACGGACCTATTGATTTTAATCGAAGAAATTCAAATGCTTGACATTTAGCTACTTTATTTATATTATGGCTGTGTGCCAAACTTAAGGTAAAAGTCATTTTTAAGTAAATTTTTCGGTAAATTCAATTATTTTTCAAAAACTCTATGGCAAACTGATCGAAAAATCTGTCCTAAAACCGGTTTTTACTGTAGTAAATGATTTACCTTAAGTTTGGCACACAGCCTAAATAATGCAATAAAAGGTTAATAACACTCTTGTTGATAAACATTGAGTTTTATCAATGTTAAATGAAAAAATGTGTCTCGCAATTTTTTTTGAATTTGCATATCAGTAAATTCACAATGTCGCCCAGCTACATAATTTATAAATCGGAAAAACATTTTTATTTGGTAATTTATTTGATTGAAACAACAAAAAATAACGTAAAAAAATGAAATTTAATTAAAACGAAATTCAATAAATTAAAAATTTATTAATAAAAATTAAAATATTTTTCACTTTTTCTCACCGAACAAACAAAACAAAAAAATATTGCGTGGGCTGTATTATCATTTCGTGTCTTTTTTTTAACAAAAACAAATTAAAGAAATATTTAAATTTTTTTTTTGTTCAAGATATTATTTAAGAAACACTTTTATGTGTCTGCCCCAAAAACTATAAATTTGTTCGAAATATAAATAATTTTAGTTTATGATATATTAGAGTTTTATTTATTTATTTAATTTTTTTTTGTTTTTAACAGCAAAAAATAAAAATAATTTTTATATCTGTAATAAATTAATTATATAAAATTAAAATATATAAATTTTTTTGTTTTGTTTAACGAGAAATACTTGGCTGATGATCTCATTTGTTTGATTTATTTGATTGGAAATTTAAATTTATTAATAATTTTTAAAAAAAATTATTACAACAACAATTTATTATTTATAATTAAAATATAAATAAATCTTGAAATATTTTTATTTGTTTTATTAATTTAAATAAACTTAAAAAAGTTCGTATTAATTTATGAACATGATTCTGTGAATGTATCACATCTCTTGCCTGCGCTTCAACATCCCCGGTTTCTTAATTTATGTAAACTTTAAATTACGGTCGATTGTCAGCTGAATTACATAAATAGAAATGCATCCTAAATTGCAATGGTTGGGTTTCTGAAAATACGAGTGTCACGTTTATTTCAGACTTGGGTACTTGTAAATACTTTGCTTTTTTAAACTGGGTTCTAAATAGGTCCGAGTTTTCAAGCAAACATTCTGTTGTAGGGGGAGAAAATGGCCCCAAAAGACCTGGAAAATCGATTTTCCGTGAATATCTCCCGAAATATGGCAGTTAGTAATATTTTGTTCAGATAAGAATTGAAGATCATTTAATTTTCTACAAAAATTAGAATATTGAGCACTTAGAATATTGAGTTTCTGTGTTGTATGCCGAAGAGTACAGTCCGTGCATTTACACATGAGCGGGCGGACAAATTATTCAATAACTTTGTTAAAAATGCATATTTTCTCATGATTCAAAGTTCTTGTGAAAGAGAAAATCTTCCGCTATCATACCCTGTGACTTGAGTCACGTTTTGACTCTTTGGCCATATTGGAAAAACGCAAGGAATTTGTTCCTATTTTTTTTTGTATTGCACTTATTTGCTTTAAATTTTCTTGATTATGGACCCTCAGAAGGTCCTTTGTCATCTGTGGAATTTGTATAATTTAATTTTCTTCCATTTTGATTAAAACTTTGTTTGTTGAGAACGTCTGCTTTTCGGCTGTGCAATTATTTTTGTTTCAATTTGGAAAGCGCGTGCTCAAGGAAAAAGCGCACTTTTTATTTTCGTGGCTTTTTTTCCCGGCTCTTTATTTCTAACGTTTTGACACCTTGACTAGTGTAAAGGTGGAATTCTCACCTTTCCATCAATGTATATAAAGTCATCTCATTGATACGTGGGGAAAAAACCGAGTTCTAAACGTAATGCTATAATTTCATTATACTTTCATTTCTTCCGTCGTTCGAGGCCAAGCACCCCTTAATACGCGATATTGACAATGTCGATGAGCAAGTTATTGGTGAGAGTATAAAATAAGCTTGAGAACTTGGCACATTTCAAAACAGGATGTAATAAAACAAGACATCACAAAACAGTACATGGTACGGAACAGGACCGATAAAAACAGTACATCACAAAACAGTACATGGTACACTAAAGTACATTTTACTGAACGTTAAGCTGGAGGATTTTTTCAGTTTGATTTGTTAAATATTTTTTATTGAATACGTTTAGTAATTAATATATTATCAAGTGGATATTTGCCTTGACCTAGAGTAATTAGACGGTATACTATATAGAATTATAATTGCTTTAAGTTATAATAAAATATCCCTTCACCTAACAATATATAACATTATTTTTATTTAAATCGCTAATACTGGATCGTTGCAAAATAGATCAAAAATTTAAATAAATATATCCCTTTTTAACCAAAAAAAATGGCTCAATTTAAGTCCAAACCACACAAATGTGTGAGTAGAAACCCATAGTATGTAATGGCGTTTTTGATAAAAAATTTCGCTTGATTTGAAGTACAACCAAAACAATTGTGTGTATAGTTATAGTGTTTTTCGGGTGAAAATAAGTTTGAAAGGAATGCACAAATGTGTATGTTGGTTCAAAAAACATACAAAAATAAATTTTTGACATGGTACTTTTCCGTACCCACACAACTAGTTATTAAAACCGTAAAATTGACTATTAACATGGACGAATTATTTAATGACATACAAAGCCGAATACATTTCTCCTTTATGTTGTTTGTTGCTGTAAAAAATCATTAAAACCCTGGATGTGTAGTGGTACAAATTTAAAATAAACGTATAAGAAATAAAATATTGTTTATTCTATCAGTGCCTTCTATAGTACTGTAGTTTAGAAGGCATTGATTCTATAAATAGTGACATATACATCCACATATACATACACATTTTGTTTTTATTATTTTGCTTTCATACATTTTGTTTTTGAGTGTATTTATATTTTTGTCGTTTACTTTTTCCCCTGGAGCCTGTTCACGATATTTACATTGTTACAATATTGTTAACAATGACAGCTCAACACCGTTCATGAAACTACATTGTAACAATGAACACGTGCCTTTTTCGTTCACGAACTCTACATTGTTACAAACGTCATTCTCAACCCAACTCAAGACTGCCTCTACAAATGTCATTTTTAATGGTGTAGGTATCAGAAGCAACATGATGATTGTGTATGTTTGCAAAAGAAAATAAAGAACAACATTCAATTTTTGATATATTTATTTTAAATAAGTTTGTGTTTTATGGATACACTGATTATTTTGATGCTCCATAATACTACGCTTAGATCTTACTATTCGTATATTTTTTAGTTACGATCCGTACTTTATGGCAAAAATTGTCCTCTAGGCAAATCGAACTTTACAAAATCATAAAACGTTCATAATAGATCGTTAGGTATCTTAACAGGTCTAATAGTATCGTGAACGAATGCCGCATCTGTGATGTTTAAATTGAGACACGGGTTTTTTTAGCAGCTGCCTCAACTGCTTGATATTCTTCAATCTATAAATAAAAAATTTATTCTAGTCTTGTATTTTATAAAGGCCGCTCGGTCTTACCGGTTTGGCGAGTTTGCGGTCACGTCGTCTCTCAACACGGATTATACCATCTGTAATATGTGCTTTGCCGACATCGACATTAGTGGCAGGATCGGATAGCGTAGCGTAGGTCAAAGCAGCAATTTTATACTCAACATTTAAGTTTAAAATCTTGTTTAGAACAACTTGGGCAAAAGAACGACATGCCTAAGTCTTGTCGTCTGCATCGGGTGGGAGTACGGCTAATGCAAGAACATATTCCTGTGCATATGATTTGTCAGATTATAAGGCAGGTGGTAAATGAGCTAAACGACTGGCGGGTAATGTCTGAAAAACAATATTTTAAAGTTAGTCTCCAATTCCGATTCCCCCGAGATTAATCTAATTAAAAATTATTAATTTTTAAAAAATATTACAATTCAAAATAATCTGCCACACAATTGCTTCTCCGTTAGAAATTTATATTGAAAATTCACAACAAACTCCTTCGTATCACAATAAAACATTGCAGTCTCTTAAAATTCATAATTTATTTTGTCTACGCAAATCTAACGAATTTTACTGCAATCCTAGTTTTAACAATAAATTTCATTATCTTAATTCTGTGGTTATGTTTTTAACAATGTTTTGACACTTGGGACAATCTCATAGTTAACTATTACGTCATTTCTACAATGACAGTTGTTACGATATTGTAACAATGTAAATATCGTGAACACAACCCTGATATAATCGTGAGGGAATATAAAATTGAAATGCCGTATGATGACTACCAATGCCTCCTAAACTACAGGCCTCTTACTACTCTCATTTTTTGCACATGACGTCAATTTATGTCTAAACTGAGACTGCGCATTAATAATATTTAGATATTTACACTAACAAAACAACTAGAGAAAGCAACAACAATGTAGACATAGCGTGTCATCATCATTTGGTGTATGCGGCCTGTAGTTTAGGAGGCATTGTGACTACATAATATTTTCTATTTCGTAATTTACACGAGCTGTGTTTTGTAGGAATAGAAAAAACGCACACACATACCAAAGATCGCGCGTTGCATAATTTTTTTTATTTCGTTTTCCAAAATTGTGTTTATTTATAAAGCGCTATGTCAATCGAATTATTGAGTGCTTAAAGCTGGACCGACCAAATTGCCCGCCTCAATGAAATCTGTACGATAATTTGTTAGACATTAATTACAATTTATTACAACAAATCCCGATTGTATTACAGTTGCCATTTTACAGGAACGAGTGGTCGATCTACTATGTGTTGCATTAATATTTGTGCTCATGAAAAAATTATTTTAGTTAAGTTTCCTAGATTATAAAACTCATGTAATTTTTTTTTTTTTAAATTTTTTATCACAATGTAATTAATTATTAAATAACGTTTCATTTGGCATACGATTTATAAAAAAAATATCAGGATTTACGCATAAAAAAACGAATTTACTCTGTTGCAAAAGTAATTGTGTTAGCAAAATTAAAAAAAAAATCAACAAATGGTGCATTGAAATAACTGTTTCAGAATTTGTTTTTCAAAAATACACGTTTTCAAATAGTTTTGCAAGTTTCATTGTGTTGTGAGCATTAAAAATCGTGACAATATGCCAAAAACCCGCGAACTGAGTATTGAAACCCGATCTGCAATTGCGGCAGAATATAATTTGGGAATCTCAGCCGAAGAACTGGCGAAAAAGTACAAGTGCCATAAAAATACCATTTGGTATCAAGTTCGGAAGCAAAATATTTGCGGAACGGTGCAAAATATCGGAGTACGCCAACGACCAAGAATAACTAATGCCCGAGAAAATGCTTACATCACTCGATGTATGTTTACAAATGCATATTTAAGTCAACGAGGTCTCGCTAAAACTTTAAAGGATAACAAAAAACTCCAAATACACCATTCCACATTTTCTCGTCGTTTAAAAGAAGCTGGGGTAAAGGCCTATACATGCACCAAAAAGTTTTATATTTCTAAACAAAATAAAATAAAACGGCTGTTGTTCGCAAAGCAGCATATGAACAAGCCCCCGAATTTTGGAGAAACGTTTTGTTTACTGACGAATCTTCGGTATCGTTAGACGGATCTTGGGGCCTCAAATTTTATTATTCGGAGCCAGAAAAGGTAAACAAACGTCGTGTTTATGCTACACAACGTCAAGGCGGTGGAGGAAATCTTATGGTTTGGGGTTGTTTAACCAACCTCGGAGTAGGACCACTAGCAATGGTGTCTGGGAAAATGAACCAAATGACCTATTTGGAACTGCTTAATGATGTAGCATTGGTAGCTGGTTCAAAACTAATTGGGCTTGACTTTATTCTTCAGCACCGCAATGCCCCTGCCCATAAAGCATTTGTTATGACCACGTTTTTAAATGATTTGGACCAACAACGCATAAATTGGCCACCGCAAAGCCCGGATTTAAATATTATAGAAAATGTTTGGGCTTATGTAAAACGAAATATACCATATAGAGTTGGACGAAGCAAGCAGGAGTGATGGGATGAGATTGTTGAGGTGTGGAGTAAAATACCTTTAGAATTTATTTCCAAATTATTTGACAGCATACCCAGAAGACTAATTGAGGTCATAAAGGGTTATCCAATTCAAGCTTGATAAAGTAAACTTAAAAAAAACACACAAAATATTCGGAATGTATTGTAATTTTTATTTCATTTTACAGATTGATCCTTGCCATTTTTAGTTAAACAAGATATCATTCAAATGTCCTCCACGGGACTTCTTACAGGCCTTGATTCTTTTGAGGTAATTTTCAATGACTTTTCGGCACATTTCGGGCGGTATCTCGGCCATTACCTTACGAATATTAGTTTTCAATTCGTCAAGAGTTTGAGGATTGTTTGCGTAAACACGATCTTTCGCGTAGCCCCACAAAAAGAAATCCAAAGGCGTTAAATCACAGGATCTTGGAGGCCAATTGACATCAGCCAATCGCGAAGTCAAACGTCCAGGAAATTTCTCTTGCAAAAGATCTCGATTTGCTCGTGTTACGTGACTGGTTGCTCCATCCTGCTGGAACCACATATCGTCAAGATCATAATCTTCGATTTTCGTAAAAAAATAATCGGTTAACATGCGGCCATAGCGCTCAGAATTGACGGTAACGGTTCGTCCATGGTTGTTCTCAAAAAAATACGGCCCAATCACACCACCAGACCACAATGCGCACCAAACAGTGACTTTTTCCGGGTGTAATGGCTTCTCTACAATCAATTGTGGATTTTCTGAGCCCCAAATTCTACAGTTTTGCTTATTAACGTATCCACCAAGCGAAAAATGAGCTTCATCACTGAAGAAAATTTTGTTCGAAAAATCAGCATCAGCAGATTTAATAATTTTAACGCGTTGGTCGATTGTTAAATGCTCCATATTCTTAAATGGCAGAATGTCAACTAAATAAATGACAGCGTACTTGACGTTTATCTTTGACAGATGTCGGTATACAGATTTCTACTTTATCAACCTCGAATTGGATAACCCTGTATTAAATAACGGTGTGCAGACTAAATATTAAATTTAAATAAAATCAACAACATAATATAAATTAGTAACGTTTTTTATTAAAACTGTCCCAACACAAATACTTTTGCAACAGTAATTTGTAACACAATTACTTTTGCAACACAGTAAATTCGTTTTTTTATATGTAAATCCAGAATTTTTTTTTATAAATTGTATGCCAAATGAAACGTAATTTAATAATTAATTACATTGTGATAAAAAATTAAAAAAAAAAAATTACATGAGTTTTATAATCTAGGAAACACAACTAAAATAATTTTTTCATGAGCACAAATATTAATGCAACACATAGTAGCTTACAAATAAACTTGCATCGCCAAAACTGTAACTTTATATGTAGTTATGATATCGGGATGGCTCTTGGAGCAGAATTTATTACAAATTAATTACATTGAATAAGTTAGTTCAAGACCACCCCTTTAACATGCCTAAGCGTAAATTTCATCCCAAAACGATTGTTTATTTCATAAACGCCAATTTCACCAACTTTAATAAGGTTTTGCCACCAGATTTTGGACCAAATGTTGCTCCAAAGCCTTTTCAGTAGGTAGGTCGACCTTATCCACGTGTGTAATAAATTATTTTTGTATAATATTAGACGGAATATGCATAAGAAGATATAGGTTTCAAATTACGATATATAGGTTGGTTTTGCCACATTTATGAATTTATTACACCAGAGTCACTATTCTGGCTTTCCCTGGGAATAGGGAATTCGCAAAAATATTTTCATAGCATTTTTGTCTAAAATGAATTTTTGAAAGAACAAGTTTAGTGCAAAAATTTTTAAAACAAACTTAATTGGGAAACTTTTGTTCCACAAAATTTTTATAGGGAATAATAGTTTACCATTTAACTTTGTTTCTAAAATATTTACACCAAACTTATTCCCTCAGTAGGCCAGAAAACTACAATTTAAACAAAAATGTTGGGGTAGATACTCGATCGGCTAGCAAGCAAGCAATTTGCAAGCCGAAATCCTGGCTACTCAATCAATTTCACCGAGGATATTTGAATTTCAAAATATGTTTTTCAAAAAATTTTCTTTTTTTTTTGCGATTGCACAGTAAATTTTGCGGTTTAAAAAAATGAACAGCAAATTTTTGTGTTGTTTTACTGTGCAATTGCAAAAATAAACAAAAATTTTATAAAAAATATAATTTGAAACTCAAATTTTCTTGGTATAATTGATTGAGTAGTCAAATAGGCCTACACTGGTACTATTTTGGTGATTCCCCGGGAACAAGGGAGGAAGAATTTATATGTAATTTTTATTTAAACATTTTTTTCTGGCATACTGAGATAAAAAGTATGTATTAATTTTTTTGAAAACAAAATTAAATGGGTAATAATTTTCCCTACCAATTTAGGTATGGAACTATTATTCCCATTTTATAAATGTATACATCAAGCTTTACTCCTCAGTAGGCCGGAAAAATGTTTCAACAAAAATTACATATACATTCTTTCCTCAGCTCCCTATTCTCGGGAAATTACCACAATAGTGCCAAACCACCACCAGATATTGGATCAAATGATACTTCGTTAACCTAGTGAAGGGAAATCAACATGGTTCAGGGGGTAACAAATTATCTTTGTATCAGGTTAGACGGCATTAAAGGTAAAGGCTACATATATGTAATTTAAAGGACGACTTTACCATATTTAATAATTTATTACATCAGACAGCCACCAGATATTAGTTCTGTTGAAACTTGGTGGTAGTTGTGAAGGGCAGGTCGACTTTATCGAGGTGTGTAATAAATTATTTATTGGTCAGTTTACACGGAATTTGATTCAAAAGCTAAAGGCTACAAACGGGTTACCCACGAAATCCATTATGTCACGATCCTTTTTGCCACAATCCATTTTGACAAAATCCATTTTTGACATAATCATCTTTTGACAAAATCCATCCTTTTCAAAATCCATTTATGATAAAATTCATTTTTGACAAAATCCATTTCTGTCAAAATTCATTTTTGGAAAATCCCTTTTGTCAAAATCCATGAAAAAACCATCGAATCCATCGTTTTTGTTATTTTTTACAAGCCCGGGCTTGTAAAAAATAACAAAAACGATGGATTCGATGTTTTTTTCATGGATTTTGACAAAAATAACAAAAACGATGGATTCGATTTTTTTTTTCATGGATTCTTGGATTTTTTTTCATGGAAATACGAAATTTATTTTATTTGTACGATCATGAGTTTAGTGACATTATACTAGAGGATTTTGACAACAGTGGATTGTGTCATAAATGGATTTAGTCAAAATTGGAAAATAACAAAAAAGGGTTTCAACATCAATGGATTTTGTCAAATGAGGATTTTTATAAAAAACTACGGATTTTAGCAAAATGGATTTTGGAAACATGGATAACGGGGGGATCCCGCTACAAACTTGTAATTTAAAGGTCGATTTTACCACCATTAATAAATTATTACATCAGACCACTACCAGATATTGAGTCTTATGTTAATCCATGCCTTGTGAATGGTAGATCAACCTTATCCAGGTGCGTAATAAATTGTTGTGTCAGGTTACACGGAACTGTAAAGGCTTCAAATATGTGATTTAAAGTTTGATTTACCACATTTATTAAATTATTACACCAGACCGCCACCAGATATTGGGTCAAATGTTACTCCGTGGTCGTTGTGAAGGGCAGGTCAACTTTATTCAGGTTGAGATGTGAGCACACCCGGTTATTATTAAATTTATTTACGTTCCTCAAATTTTGGTCCGCAGATTCTGGTGGCATTTCAATTTAATTTCGGTTTTTTTTAGTTTGCGTCAACTTCCCCACCACTCAAAACCCCGAGATCTAGTCGGCAAAACCACCGTGAGATTGACCGCTGCGTGTTTAAATGAAATCTGCGGCTTGGCTTCGTGCCGCCCGTAACAACCTTTCAATTCAAGCTGAAATCTAATAAAGCCAGCCGGAACCATACTACAGCCAAACCAACCATAGCACAAAAAGCACAATGTATTCCTGCCGAAAAGTCATATAATGCTCAATGATGCACAATACATCATTATGATTCTTGTGCCATAGCTGGGTTTGCTGTAGTATGCTTCCGGCTGGTTTTATAAGGTGCTGGAAGCGTCCAGCTGAAAAATCGTATAGTGCACAATTATGCACAATCCATTGTCCTTCTTGTGTCATATAGTTGGTTTGGTTCCGGCTAGCGTGACGGACACGATTCCAGAAAATAATAATTTTTGTAAGCTTTTTAGTCCCTATGGCTATTTTTTTTTTATTCACTGAACAATTATAACGGGTGAGTTTTTTAAGCTGAAACTTCAAAATCATTCTGGAGGGGACATACATTAGTGCTAAAATTAGGACCCCCGCCCCTGTTTGTAAGGGGGTCGGGGGAAACTTCGAAACTAAGATAGGAACCCCTATTTTTTATTGCAGATTCGGATTCTACGGCTAAAAGTACGTAGGGTTTCCTTCAAACATTTTTTTCGATTCATGATAGGTGGCGCTGTAATAGGCGATATTAAATTTTTTTCGATTTCTCCTACTGAGAACATTATGCATACGATTCTGCAATATGTTTGCATTAAAATTAACATGTTTTCAATGTAAATACTTGAAATTAGTTTTAAACAAATTGTATTTTTTAAATTAAAAAAAACTACTTTTAGCGGAACATGCGACTAAATTTGCTTTCAAATAAATTATATTTTTTGTTTTTAAAATATCGATTCAGTTCAAAGGTTATTTCGAAAACAACAAGACCTGTTTGCGTAAGGCTATTACGATTCAAAATGGAGTATTTAACTGTACAAAAAAAATTGAAATGGTCCTGGTTTATGGAGAAGCTGGCCGTAGTCTTGATAATGCGGTCAATCTCTACGCTTCGCGTTTTCCAGATAGGATTCGGTCAAGTGCTTCATTTTACCGGACTATAAAACAATTCACTGCTGATGGAAGTGTTCGACCGAAGAAAAGGACCCATCGAACAACAGTCACTGAGGAAAATAACGAAATTGCTGTATTGGCTGCAGTAGCTTATAATCCTCATTTAAGTACACGAGAAATAGCTAGCGAATCCTGATTATCCCAGACCAGTGTTTGCAAAATTTTGAACCGAAATAAGTATCATCCGTTTCATATGAGTTTACACCAAGATCGTCATGGCGTTGATTTCGAAAATCGGGTATTATTTTGTCAGTGCGCAGTAGAACAAATACAGCAAAATCCCAATTTTTTTCGCTATATATTGTTCTCCGATGAGTCGTCTTTTACAAACCATGGAACGGTTAACCGACACAACATACATTACTGGAGTGTTGAAAATCCACACTGGCTTCGCCAAGTTGAACATCAGCGCCCTTGGACTTTCAACGTGTGGTGTGGAATAATTGGCAACCAACTCATCGGCCCCCATATTATTGAAGGCAACTTGAATGGTCAAATGTACCGAGACATTTTGGAAAATGAACTGCCAACTTTATTTGAAAACTTGAGCTTAGAATTGCGACAGAACATGTGGTTTCAACATGATGGATATCCAGCACACTATTCGTCGGTAGCACTGTAACGGTTCGCTTACGGTTTGTTTTGAAATTGTAAACTGTTTTGAAATACCGTGAATCGTTAACAGACCTCTCAATGATTATGTGGTGGAGCAGCAGATCGCCGGCTAGGTGGCAGTCGTTTGGGTGGGATCTTTCCACCAATCATTGAAAGCTGGAAAAATATACTGCTTTTTACTCGTTATGATGAACATACACACACATAATAAACAATTTATACGAGGAATGACCATTCACAAAACAAATATTAACTAAAGTATCACAGTTCGATTACTATTTTCCGGTGTCTTTTAGACAACGCGGTGTTATCACAGGTGTTCATGTCACTTTACAAACCAACTAAGCACTATGACCTTGGATCGTACGGTCATGATCGTCTTTACCCACACCTCCATTTATATGTGACCTCAATTAGCACATTGAAGTCCCCTGCGTGGTTGAAGTTTATTTCATCATAGCTTCAATTATGTTTTATTTAGCTACTCATTATTATTAGCACTTCACAAACAAACAAAAAAACCGATTTCGCACGTACGCATAACACTTCAGAAGAAAAACTTTAAAAGTAAACAATTTTCAACGGAAAAAAATCGAAAGCTACACAGCTGACCAAGACAATAAAATTAAGAACGTTCTTTTATATGATTTAACATTTAATATAAATATAATCAATAATTGAATAATATAGGCATGCAATAAATAATTGTAAATATGTATATAAGATATAATACATAAATATAAGAAAAAATAACTTAAATAATATAATAATATAGTATCTTTAATAAATAAATAAATAACCTAACATTAACAATATGTTTCGGAACATAAGTTTCCCAATAGTTTTTGCCTATACTGTAATTGAACCATGGCTCGCGAATAATTATTATTTTTTTATTAGAATCTTATATATTTTAAATTTAACTAAGTATAAATAACTGATAGCAATATTACAAACAAATAACGAATTTTAAATAAGTGTAAATAGATAATATATATATATATATATATATATATATATATATATATATATATATATATATATATATATATCGCTCATTGCGTGCAAGATAACGATAAGTACTACTTAATGCGTTATTGCATGATTTAGTTTTCTTGTAGTTCTGAGGAAGTAGTATATTCCTGTTTTACTCATTTTTTAAAATGGGTCCTCCTGCGGATACTGTATCACTTTACAATAATATGATAAGTCGATTTAAATTTTGTTTTCCAATCAATAATACTATAACTCGACTTATAGTTTTATTAACAGTAAAAATCATTTTCCAAAGCATTGTATTTCCAAATACAATTTTATAGAGTTAAAAAAATAAATAGACTGCTACTGTATGTATAACTTAAAGTTATTTATGACGCAAGAAATTTTGTATTTCGATAACATCAAGTAGTATTTACAATATTTTCAATTAGGGAAATAATTAAAAGTAGACATCGTAAGTTTTGTTGTAGTTTTCTTGCTTGACCAAAAACAAAAAGTTTGTTTTTTCAAAATAATCTATAAATTGAAAATTTGAAAAAGCCCACAAAATAAATTTAAAATAAAAAAAATTAGTAATGTGTTAAATACTAAATTCGTTAAAAAAATGTCTATTGATAACATAGATCAAAGTTTGGAGGAATACGGTTCAGGTAAAAGCTATTTCAAATTTATGCATCTTATGCGCGCTCACAGTCTATCTTGTTTTTATAAAGATCATAATATTAAAATTTATTTCGGATTATTACCAGATTCAGTCTCGTGCAATGGTCTGAATTCTGTGCGTGAACAAGAAGTAAATTCTTCTGATTCATGTCGCTCCGCGTTTTCACAAAATGTCAAAAATACTAAGACCACAAAGCGGAAACGTAATATAGATAACTGGCAAAGAGTAGCTTCTAAACGCCAAAGAAATTCTGGAAAACAATATAAAAATGCAGCAGGGCGTACAATTCCGAAAAAAATTATGAAAAATGGATGCACAGTAAAATGCCGTCTAAAATGCCGTGAAAGAATTCCACATGCTATCCGGTTGAATGTTTTCAACAACTATTATAAACTCGGAACGAAAGAGCGACAGTGGGATTTCGTTGCACAAGGGGTTAAAGTTATTGACAAAAAAATTACTAGAATTTCTTCCGGCGATAGTAGGAGAAAATCATCGCGAATATATTTTTTAAATTATTGCCTCAACGAGAAACTTCATAGTACAAAAGTGTGTTTGAAAATGTTCCTCGACACTCTTGCCATTTCGAACCAAGTAGTGGAAACCGCAATTTCGAAGTATGATGGTGGTGGATTTGATAATCGAGGTATAATATTTTCCATTGTAATAGACCTAAACTAATTCCATTAATAAATATTTTCAATATTATATAGGTAAACATATACGACCAGTAAATGAAGTAACGAAATTTGTAAAAAAACACGTTTTTGAGCACATAAATGCTTTTCCTATAGTTGAATCGCATTATACTCGAGCTCGTACTACAAGGCAATTTTTAGACAGTGACTTTCCGTCGCAAAAATGTACCGCCTATATGTTAAATGGGTTGAAGAAAAAGGACTCAATGTACCGACAGTTACAGAGAGGCAATATCGGGATATTTTTAATTACAATTTTAATTTAAGTTTTTTCAAGCTCAAGAAGGATCAGTGCAACAGTTGCACTCGTTACGAAAATATGATTGCTGTGGAAAAGCAAAAATTCAAAAATGAAATCGAACACCATGAAATGATGAAAAATGAAGCCAGACGACTTAAAAATATCGATAACGCAGCAGCTGTGGTAAATCCGAACATCGTAACAGCTTGTTTTGATTTTCAAAAAACAGTACAATGTCCTTTCGGTACAACTAGTATATTTTTTTATAAAAGGAAATTAAATTTAAATAATTTTACGGTTTATAATTTGGCCAACCGTCACGGCTACTGTTATTTATGGGATGAAACAATTGCTAGGCAAGGTGCCTCGGAAGTATCTAGCTGTCTATATCTTTTTATTTTAGAAGGAATGAAAAAAAAACAAAAACTTAAAGAAGTTGATATTTTGGTCGGACAATTGTCCCGGACAAAACAAAAATAAAATATTGTTCAGCTTTTACTCTTGGATATCTAAGAAATTGAAGATCGATATTTCCCATAAATTCTTGGAAATGGGGCACACACAGAATGAGGGAGACTCTATGCACTCCATCATAGAGAAATGCCGCAAGAGTAAAACCATTTATGTCCCGTCACAATATTACTGCTTTGTCAGAAATGCGAAAGTTAATGGAACTTCATACACTGTACATGAAGTAGAACAAAAAGAAATTTTCGATTTTAAAAAACTATCAGCATGCAACTTTTTCACAAAAAATTCAAAAAATGAGCCGTTTTTGTTGAGCAAGTTTATGGAAGTATTCATATCGAAGGATGAACCTAATAAATTATTGTACAAATATAATTTTAATGATAGCTTTCATGAAATAATATTATATTTTGATGAAACGTCTACAGCAAAACGTCGTGGGAGGAAAAAAAAAGAAATAAACCGTGACATTGTTGATAACCTTGTAACGACACCGATAGCTACTACCGGGTGTTGACAGAATTTGTTACCCACTTAGAGGCTTCGAGGCGGTCATCTTGGCTCCAGCTAGGGCTCAGGGTAATGGGCGTGGGGTTTCTCGAAGCATAGGTGGATCTTGTTAGACCGCTAGGAACAGATAGAAAATTTATGAAGTTAGGAAAGGAAATAGGATAGGAAAAGACACCAGGCAATAATATACCCACCAGCATCTACTTACGTGCTTCCGTCAAATCCTCCAGGCGAAACCCCCGATTTATTCTATTTTAGATTCCATAATCACACTTTTCACTGAATAATCACTTTAAACGAGAGAGAAAGAACAAACAAAACCAACAACGGCATGAAAAAAAAGTAGAAAACTAACAGTTTGAATTTTGAACCATAAAATAAACTAATTTTTTATTTAACATTGAGCGAAAAAGAAATATAATAAAAATATATAGAAATATAGTAAGGGGTTAGTAATACTAAGCTAGATGATATATAAGATAATAGCAAATTTATCTAAGACTAGAATTATTATATGTACTTGGATAATTCATATTTAACAACCACCCAACGGGAGAAAAAAAATAATAATTCGCTTAAATGAGTTTACTGTTACCTAAAACTAACAATAAGAAATTTATAAATTTTTAAATTTTTATATAGAGAAGAAAAAATATTAACTTAATTAAATAAAATTTAATCTAATTTTATCAGGCGTATCATTTTAAATTATAATTACGTCGATTTAATTATTGGATCCATTTAGTTTCGATAAAAAAAAACTTTGGTGTACTTAAAGTAATTTTAATCAAAAAAATAATGCGCTTACCAAGCAAACCGGGACTAAGAGTACTTGCCACAGAATTTTGAGTTGGCCCGTAAACTGAATTTTATAAATAAAACAAAACCATTCTATGAATAACAATTTTTCACAAAACACTAGCAATTTAATATCATTTACCTTGGTAAGCGACTTGGATGAAATAAAAATTATTTGTAATCTCCACAGCTTTACACGCACTTGCAAACAATACTTCTCGTTTTGGTTTACGATTGTCGGAGTAATATTTAAGTTGATTTGTTTACGTAAACTAGGTTTATATTAATATTTGTTTGAACAAACTTGAACGGTGACACGGTACTAATGATCAACAATTTCTTTTTTATTTCATCCAATTCTTATAGGGAGGAGAATACATAACAACATTAAACTTGTTTTCCCCACTTATGCTCGACTTTAAATTATTGCAAATCAGCTGTGTATTAATTATGGCACATTTATATTTGTACAGTATGGAAAATTATTGAAACACGCGCGACTGAGTTATCATGCGCAGTCATACAATTTCAAAGCAAATTATTTATATGTAACAGTGCAACGGCTACAGCACGTGAAGTACTTGATCGTGATTTCAATGGTCGCTGGATTGGTAGAGCTGGTCCGGTAAAATGGCCTGCCAGATCACCAGATCTTACTTCGCCAGATTT
This sequence comes from Nephrotoma appendiculata, assembly GCA_947310385.1. NCBI lineage: Eukaryota > Metazoa > Arthropoda > Insecta > Diptera > Tipulidae > Nephrotoma > Nephrotoma appendiculata. The sequence goes on from OX371223.1 coordinate 276,741,258, forward strand.
CTTTTCATGAAGCTATCTCAAAGACAAAGTATACCAACAAGTAGAAATACGTGAGAATATGATTAAGCGAATAAGAAATGCTTGTACCGAAATTCCAGCACACACGCTTCTAAGTTGTGTGCATTCATTTGAAATGCGGATTAATACGTGCATTGAAGTTAAAGGCCATCATTTTGAGCACTTAATTTAATTAAAAGATGATGTCCACGTCGTTGTTCCTGGGTTACGCTAAAAGTAGTTTTTTTTTAATTTAAGAAATACAATTTGTTTAAAACTAATTTCAAGTATTTACATTGAAAACGTGTTAATTTTAATGCAAACATATTGCAGAATCGTATGCATAATGTTTTCAGTAGGAGAAATCGAAAAAAATTTAATATCGCCTATTACAGCGCCACCTATAATGAATCGAAAAAAATGTTTGAAGGAAATCCTACGTACTTTAAGCCGTAGAATCCGAATCTGCAATAAAAAATAGGGGTTCCTATCTTAGTTTCCAAGTTTCCCCTCACCCCCTTTACAAACAGGGGCGGGGAGTCCTAATTTTAGCACTAATGTATGTCCCCTCCAGAATGATTTAATTTTGATAATGGTCATTTTTATCGTAGAGGGCTTATTTTCAGAGATATTTGAAAGTTTCAGCATAAAAAACTCACCCGGTATAACGCCTATTTCAAAGCAACCTCCCATTTTGATATTTGAACAAGTTAGTTAAGCAACATTTTCGATGAAGTTTTGTAATGTGCCTTTTGTTGGTTTTGTGTTTTATCAGATCGAAACCGAATATAACTTTTGTTACAAAACTTTATCGAAAGCAGCTTCAAATTTTATAACGGATTCCGGAAAAATTATACTTATCTCCCAACCTCCCTCCAGTCCGCATTTTAAATATGTCGAACTCTAGTCGGTTCATCTTAATCGCTTTTCGGGCCATTCATCGCAAATACAATCATCTGATGAACAATTAACGGTCGATGGCTCAAGATAGAAGCAGCTGAATTTTATCAAAAGTGTCCTGCTTAGTATTATAAAATGGCATTCTTCAAGTTTTATAGCAGAGAAGACTCTTAATTAAACAACAAAATATTAAAACCACCGACAATGATATTAAATAACATGTTACATGCTAATTTATTATGTAAAATACAAATCAAGTGAACAAGAATCTTGGTACTAAAATCAATTTATAAAAGATCCCCGCCAGCACATAACCATATATAGCAGCCCCATACAGATGTATGTTTCATGTAACATACCGCGCGCGCATAAACACAACCGAACCACGCCGCACGGCAGTAAATCGCCACCATCGCATCGCCGTGCACAATAAAAATGTTTTCAACACTTCATCGAAGGTATTCTTGTTCGAATTCATTATTCAGCAGAATTGAAATTATAATTATAATTATTATTTAATAATAAAATTAGATTTTGATTTAATTTTTCGATTTATGTATAACGAAAAAAAAAATCGAATTTGTATATTATGAAGTACACGTAATCCCCATTCGAGTACAATTAAATAACAAAAATTGACTTTAATTACTTTTTGTTGTTGTTGTTGTTGTTAAATTTTGAATTGTTGGTGGTGTTGAATTGTGGATGGGAGAAAGAAATTCCGGTATCAGTACCCGCGGATCTTTTTCATTGATCTTCAAACGAAAAAAATCCAATGTATCATTCCTCTCGTCTTATAAATATACGATTCAGATAAAAATAAATTAAGTAGTGATATTTCGATCTATTATTCGACTCGATTTGAATACAATAAGCACTTTTGATTGAATTTGATACAACAACAACAACAACAAAAATAGAACAAAACGAATAAAGCTTTGTAACAATTATTAAGTTTTGATAAATTAAAATAAGAAGAAGGAAACAGCGCGAAGACGGTTGTGATGTATTATTTCCTAAAAACACCCATGGCGATGAAATTGTAGAAGTTTACAGAATACAATTTTTTTTTATTAAGAGGAAGTTAATTTATGACACTCTTCAACTGAAGATTAATGTTAAGTCGTTACATTTTGGTGTGAAGTTTTATGTTTGTTTAAAAAACCCTTTGGCGTTGTACTTGAAGCAAATTTACTTAAAGATATACGGTTTTATTATAAATTTTTGCAGCCTGCCAACTTTGTCAACAGTCTTGCATTATTTGTGAACTTTGCTACTCATTCATAACGGATGGCCCATCTAGCATTTGCAATTTCAACTACTGGTTATTTCGCGTGTGGTAACACTTGCATCATTCGTGTTACGAAAGAAAATTTACTTAATGTTTGACATTTACGAAATGGGTCGCTTTACGCTTGAACAAAACTGGGTAAGATTGAGAACTTACTTTCAAAGTGGTGAGTCTTATACCCAAACTGTACGAAATTTAGGTGGACGTAGAAATGAAATGCCTACATGGCAATAAGCCAACCCTACAAGGGATAAGTCGACCAGTGCACGTGCATTTACAACGCGTACAACCGAGTCCGCGTCTTGTATTCAAATTTGCCAGTGGCAAATCAAGAACTCCATGACTTTTAAATACCATAAGGAAGATAAACGGAGTCGACACAAATACGTGACATGACACATGTTTGGAGTAACTTAAGTTACTCGTACCGTACGAGTCGTACTTCTGTCGCAGCTATGAATGAGATCGGTACCAACAGTGACATGCACGGTTGCTGAAGAACCTCTCTTCATGAGGTAAAATATCACATACGACTTGACAACTTGAACGCCGATATAGTTTAACCCTTATGGCTTATCATAGGACCCAGCATAGTAAAATTATTAAAGAGCTGCTTGAAATTTGGCTACTTTTTTAAGGTGTGGAAATCAGGTGAATGATTGTTAGCAGAAAAATTGACCACTTTCTTCGAAATCGCGATCAACATTTGATAACCCTACATGCCCTAGCGTTATCGCAAGTTTATCGGTCTATAATCTCCCTAAAAACATTATGAATGTTTTCAAGAGCTACTTCAGGAATCGATCCGCAGTAGTAATATCATCAAGCAGTAGTAATATCTGCAGAAAAAATAGCAATGCTGCAACTAAAAGGCAAATTTGGCACTTGTCGACCTCCAATAATATCTTTAAACGGCCAAAACGTGAAAATGGTCAAAACTGTGAGATACCTAGGACTAGTAGGAGTAACTTCTCACGTTCTAAGAGTCTGTAAAAATGCTAAGAAACTATTCCACACCCTGGCGAGGGTGAAAAGGGAGGGATGTGGACTTAATCACAAAAACACTAGTAATAATTTATAAAAGTGTGGCGGAGGCGCTATTCACGTATGCCTCAGCTGAATGGTCTGATAGACTAAACTGTGACACGTGACACATCAGATTAGAAAGTGCTCAGAGGAGTATCCAAGTTTCTAAAAAGTCTGTTGTGGTTCTAGTCGGCGCACTCCCAGTGAATATTTTAATCAGAAAGCGACCGCACTTAAAAAAAGCTTTGATGACACGTGGGTCCACATTAAATTCTATACCACAATACCTGGAGATAAAGCCACCAAGCGGCTTATACGGCCAGACAGATCAGGATACTAGCTAAGATATAGAATTGGCCCCAAGTCCATATCAGGTGGAAATAACCTTTTTTTAAATTGCCGCTTGGTGGCTTTATCTCCAGGTATTGCGGTATAGAATTTAATGTGGACCCATAGTAACTACACAAATTATCGCTATTCGGGCTAAACAAATAAATTTGAAAAAGGTTATTTCCACCTGATATGGACTTGGGGCCAATTCTGTATCTTAGCTAGTAACCTGATCTGTCTGGCCGTATATGCCGCTTGGTGGCTTTATCTCCAGGTATTGCGGTATAGAATTTAATGTGGATCCATAGTAACTACACAAATTATCGCTATTCGGGTTAAATATATTAAAAAAAAAGTTTTACCAGTAGTTTTTTTACATTAAATTTATTTTTGAATTTTATTATTTTTTCTCATGTATAAATTGTTTTTCGGGGGCTTAGCAATGGCACAGAATATATATATAACAATTTCGTTTATATGTATTTTGATACCGTTTTTTGAATGCATCATTCGCATTGTATGTATAATATTCTAAAGTGTATAGAAATTTTTTGATGCCAAAGGACGCTCAAGATAAGTGTTTTTTTCATTTTTTTTCATTTTTTTCATTGTTCTAAATTTTTAATACATATTTTGTCATTACATATTTAACCGTTGGCTTAGTTTTAATTTTTGTGTGATTAATATTTACTGTTTTGTGTTAGTTTTGTTTGACCATGCAAAAGTTGGTGCATTTTTCACGATCGCGTGTTCTTTTGCTATATGAAAATAATTACGGTTGAGGTTAAATTTTGGAACGCATTAACATGTTCGTATTGAAATATTTTGTATTTCTTGTTTTCTTTGCGTTGTTTTGTTACACTCGTTAACAATTTTTGTTGTTGTTTTTGCGAGTAAACAAGTTTGATGTCTGATGATTTTCGTTTTTTTCTGGGTATCGTATAATTTTGTAACCTACGTTGTCTTTTATTTACATATTTACTTGCAAATTTAATGTAAAAATGTGTTTCAATGTATATGTGGGTTTGTAATGAACGTGCATGAATGAAGAGTACACAACAAATCAGATAACTGTTTCATCAGTGTCTATGCATGTGTATGTGGCCGTCTCGAAATGTAGGGACTTTATTTGTACGTATGTAGAACGTAAACACGGAGAGAAGCTTTCGTGCAAATGCTCTGGATTTTTTTGGAGAGTTTTTTGGCTTTATTGGTTTGTATCTTGTATCAGGTGCGGCGGATAAATGAATTTTCATTCTACTGGGCATTGACTTTGTTTGTATATCATATATTTGGTGAATTGGTTTTTGTTTTTGGGGTGGTTTTCGTTTGGAGACTTGCCATTTTCTGTGGTGGTGTCTTTTAGTCTGGTTGGAGTGTATCGTATGAAGAGTGGTAATTTCGTTTGTTTTTCTTCTCTATTGTACGATAGTCATCGGATTAGGGACGTCGTAGCGGAGAATGGTGAAGTTCTGAGTGAAAATTTGCTTGAGGGTAGGGGGTACTTTATCAGAATGCAGGACGGATGGACGGAGTTTGTGTTCGGGTGACTGAGGGGTTTGTTTCTCCGTCACATGTGCGAGATGTGAATGAGTGGGGTCTGCATTCGTGCAATTTGGGCCTGCATACGTACAAGCCGTGTATTTTGTCCGGCTTCTACTTGGTCGTATTTTGACTTCATACTAATAATAATACATTTTAAAGTGTCAAAATTTCTAAATATTTTAAGATTCTTAAGCCGTCTAAGATAATGAACATTAATACTATATTTTATTTATTTATAGTTTCCAGATTGGACAGCTATCAATACTGAGTTTTATTATTAGAAATTAATAAATTATAATTTGTACATAAACGTTTTAATCCCGGGTTGAGTTGGTTTAGATATATATTCTGTAATTAAGAATTTCCTTCTTTATAAGCTCTTTCAATAGGTTTTACTGGGTATAATGCTTCCAAATTGATCGTATTTGTTAACCGTCATTTATGGTTTCAGATCGAAGTTAGAGTTTTGCTTCAAAAACTGCATTGAAGTGACAATTGCCGTCGCTAGGAATATAATAGATTTCCACTATTAACCAGATAACAAATTTTTAATTATAGGTCGAATTGTAGTTACAATTTAATTGTAATTTTTCTTATTTTAACTTAATTTAATTATATATTTAAGATTTAATTTGTCCCACGACAATTGGGTTACAAATATTATTTTAATAGATTAAATGACTATGGTTATATGTAACATTGAAGTGTCGGTGGAGGGAAACTTTATGGGTTGATTTATTTTTTGGCTTGGAGGTTACACAATAAAATTTATAATCAGACAAATATTGATACATAGATGTTTTTTTATATTTTTGGGATCATGGCACTTCTTTAATTAGATTATTTGCTAATAGCTACTTATTACTAATTCTGTCATCTTACACATTCCTGATTAGCTTAATAGTTTTATTTAATTCTGATTGGGAATAAATTGTAGTGTGTTAATTTGTTTAGGTATTGGAGATTCTTAACCTGTGACACATTCATTATTTATATATTACCTTATAGATTCCAGATTAGCTATTTTTGAAACCAGATGTCTTTGTTTCATTTTTATTTTTATTAATAAACATATTGGTTTATTAGGGATGGTAAGGTTATCGGTTGAAGAGGGGATCCATCCGTTTGATACTACAATATTTGGATTCGATTTGTTTTATTTTATTTGTTGATAATAATTTATGATAATAAATTATAATTAATTTAATTATATTAATCATTACATTACATTTATTCTATTGAAGAATAATTTAATTATATTGTACAAAATAAGGAATCTCTAACGCATAATAATGACATTTTATTACATAAAATTGACCATTAAGATGCCAACATTATTAATTATCAATTTTTTAAGATGCTATAATAAAGAGGTGTGGCGGGCCCGGCGTCGCAACATTGACTGCTTCATTTTTTTTTTTTTTTTGGGAGGGGATGGCGGAGGAAATGGTATTAAATAAAATTTAATCCCTCATAATAATGAAATTTTATTTCAGGACATTTACTAATTAATCAATAACTTTTTAGGATGTTGATTGCTGATTATTTATATCCCGAAAAACAAAAATAATTGTGCCGTCTTGTGCTTTACTAACTATTGACTACTTAGGTGTCTGTAACCGGGTCAAGTCTATCATACCTAACAACCTTTCCTATCCCTCCATCTTGTTATATGTAAAAGGGGTGTACGGTAGGCCCGGCGTATCCGGGATCCTTGCTTAGTCTTGGCCGTACATTCTAATCAATCAATCAATCAATCAATCAATGTATAAATTATTTTTCGGGATGGTGCTACATTTTTTAATGTATTTACACTTTTTCGGGATGGTAAGACTTATCCAAGAAATCTACCAAAAAATTCGGGCTCGGGCTAACTTCATCGACTTCTACCGCACGACTCACATCCTGCGCCGTCACTGTATGCAACAAGTTCCCACACCGCTTCCTCGTGGCGGCTACCGGTAACTACCCTTTAACTGAGGAAGGCAAAGTGTGTGAGGGCTGTGGTTATCGACAGAGTATTTGCTTTGGGCTACAACTCAACCAGGAAAGAAACTATTGTTACGAAACTTCAACAAAAACCTCGGATTTACAACAACGACAACAAAATTTAGAGCATGGAATGTAATCAACTTAAACGACCTGGAGAGCCTCCACAAATTTTTTGATCAGACATCTCAGTACAAGCTCATTCTAATTGCACTACAAGAAACAAGACTAATCGGCAACAACAAACATCGATCACAGTCGCAGCGGATTTACTCTCTGTCAAAGCAACAACTTTGAATCCGCATAAAGGCGCGTGGAAATGAAACGACGAGATTGGCTGCAATCTCGTGCTTAAAAGGAATTTGTCTAGCATCAAAGATACTAAGACCAAACGTGGCATCAACATCAATTCTGAACACTTTCTCACGTTGCAAAATACCAAAGCATTAAACGATCAAGTTCGAAGCTAACACATCAGAAAACCTGACCAGCAAGCCACTCTCCCATTCCATATAACAAATGCTTCAAGAACAAATCTAGCTAAAAATACATCCAGACATAGAAACATATGGCTTGTTTTCTAATAAATGATCGCGCATGAGAATAAGACCGAACTTCTCTCAATTAACGTGACACTCACATACAGACTAAATGACCGTGAGAAAATACCACAGGAGGCTGTGTAAAAATGTGAAACGTGAATGGCACAAGCAACAACTGCTTAAAATCGATACGACCAATTCAAGAGCAAATTAAGTTTTATAAAAGAAAACGATACCGAATCCAGCGAGATACGAATGGACACAAGAGGCGAAATTATTTCTCGTCACTTTCAAGCAGACAGACATTATCTTCCAGCAAACAGCCAACATCATTGCATGAAGCAATGTAGAATCACATATCAATGTAGAAATGAAACCTCCACTCGCGCCATCTTACGTTGTAGTGCGAGACGTGATATCAAAAAATGAAAAATGATAATGCACCTGGTGAAGATGGAATTTCTAACGAAATGCTCAAGAACGGCGGCGATTACCTCTTCTACCGCATGTTTTACCACTAGTTTCAACTATTTGTTTCGCAGAAAAAATCCCAGACGAGTGAAAAATAGCCACAAGATTCTGGCCAACGGAGAAGTTGTCTAATTACAGCGAGTGCATTTTAGAACAACTAGCAATGCGGTTTTCGTCCAGGCAGGTCGATAATCAATCAAACTTTTTCTCTGATGGTTGTGTTAGAAAAGTGCTATGAAGAGGACACCCCTGTTCATTTTCTATTTATGATTTTCAATAGGCGTATTGTTAAGGAGTGTCTTGTCACATTTTGGCATTTCTTTAAAATTTATAAGTATGTGTCCAATAATGGATTGCTTAAAAGCAAGATGACAGTCGAAACCCAGCTCGCGAAGACTTTCGCAATTACATGAGATGTGCGGCAAAGAGAGATTTAATAGCCCGAAATCTATTCAACCTTTCATTAAAATCTGACCTTCGCCAGCTTAACATAGCCCAGTGGTCCAATCCTTGGTAGCACAGATTCGATATTTGTCAGAACAAATCGGTACACTGGCTGTTCAACAACAACTAAATTTGAGTTGGAACCACCAAAAATTATACCATCTACTAGTGAGCCAATAATTTTGAAACCTCTTAAAACTCAATCGATTATTCCAACTAATTTTAATTCGAGTGACCATTTTCAACAAGGAGATATGGATAAGCCTAATCAAGTAAATAATACCAAGTTTTCCACTAATATTCCAGCGATTGAAATATACCAACCATCACCGAATTTTATGAACGTTCCTTTTGCTAACGCCTTTGCTAATCCTCCTGAATTTCAAATTCCGAACGCTCAAAACTACACTGGGAGTCAAGCCCAGTCATACACTAAATCTTCCTCCGATAAACCACGTAGCCTTGATAGTTCGCCAAATGGATTACCTGCCGATTTGTTCATACTTCAGGTTGAAACAATCGGAAGCAAGATGAATATACCCCAACAATCCTTACTAAACGAAGTTAGTTTCGTATTGAGTGGCACAGCATTACACTGGTATTGGACCTATCGTCGCCATAATTCAAACCTTAGCTGGAATCAACTGCAAACCACATTTTTAGAAAAGTTTGAAGATCGAAGGGCGGATGTCGAAATTCGACAAGAGATTGAATCCAGATGGCTATCACCAAAATAAAGTTTCTTACAGTTCTATCAGTATATCTGGGGTTTGACCCTTCAATGCCATACACCATATCCAGAAGACCGTCTTATTGAAGTTTTAATGCGTAACATGAATCCACAGCTTCAGTACCATCTTACGGATCGTTACTTTTTCAATGTCAATGATTTGATTAACAGCTGTGCTGCCTGGGAAAGTACCTGGCTTCGCCTAAAAATGAATTCGCATTATACATCATTTTCAAGGCCTTCCATTAACGAATTAAACAATTATGGTCAGAGCAACAATTGTCCTGGTTTAGCTGCTACTAAACATTCGAATGAGAGAGCACCAAAAAATACAACTATGCAGCAATACCAAGTGTTAAGTCATCAGTTTAAACCTACTGATCATGAACCTGTCTGTTTTAATTGTTGCGATATAGGACATACTTTCCGAGAGTGCTCTCTATCCCCAATGTCCGAGGTACTTGGGAAATGTATCTAGAGGCCAGTGGAGATCTGGGGTCCCTGCACCTCAAAATTCGTCTGCCATCAGTAAACAACTTTCACCCCCACTAGGTATCCAACCGATACCAGCAACGAAATAACACCAAAAGAGGATAGAATTCAGCTCCTCGAACCCAAATCAAACATCCGGTTAACATTGTATGAGTCATAAATTCCGTCACAAAAATCGAGTAATTTGATATCTGAAACAAATCCGTTCCTCTTTTTCCTCAACCAAAGAATTCTTAAACCTAGGAACCGTCACTATAATCAAAATCAAATAGAACGTTCGCGTAAATACTGGCACAATAAAAAACAACTCCAATCCGCTATATCCGCTTCCATGTTAAAAACTGAAGTTAATGACTCTCGACCGTATGCCGATGTACTAATCAATGAAGTAAAGAATACCGGGTTGCTAGATAGTGGAGCAACCGTGAGTATTTTAGGAGCAGATTCAGGAAAGTATCTTAAAAATCCGTTTGTCACATTTCATGATTCATTTTCTTACGTAAACACTGCTAGTGGAGAAAAGAAAAGAGTTTTCGGTTATATAGTATTTTGGTAAATGTCACTTTTAACAATCAAACGCATAAGACACAACCCCTATACTTAGGCATTGATTTTTGGAACCGTTTAAGATCATTCCCACAGTGCCAACTGTCATTGACTTAGCTTGTAATATGGAATAATCCAAACACATCTGAGCAAGACTTTAGAATCCAACAAATCATTCAGAAATTCCCATCTTGTGACTCGAGACTTTTTAAAACCACTCTAATATCACATGTGATAAAGATTCGTGAAGGAGTTGAGCCCGTCAAACAGCGGTTCTATGCTATTTTACCCGTTAAACGAAAAATAATGTTCACAGAATTAGATAGAATGTTGTCTCCTGGCGTTATAGAGGTCAGTCATAGTTCATGGTCTTCGCCTGCTACCCTTGTGCATAAAGCGAACGGTATAAAGTGTGGTTGTGCCTGGATGCCCGTGAGCTTAACAAGGTGACTGTGAAGGATGCTTATCCGCTTCCCTTTGTCGAGGGATTACTGGGTCGAATGGAGCAAACTAAGTACATCAGTTCAATTGACTTAAAGGACGCCTTTTGGCAAATCCCTCTTGACCCAGAGTCCCGCGAGAAGACGGCTTTTACGGTGCCTGGACGGCCCTTGTACCAGTTCACGGTCATGCCATTCGGATTGTGTAACGCCCCCGCAGACCATGTGTCGCCTTATGCACAAGGTAATACCATCCGAACTACAGTGGGTCACAGCCAAAATCATGCAAGCAATTTTTTTTTTTTTTTTAAATTTAATATCCAAAAAAACAATTACAACTATCTATTTTTAGTTTACATTTATTATAAGCTTCAGTATTAAATGATAATTTCAAAAAATAAAACAAATAAAAAATTTCAATTTATAACAAAATAGTAACAAAAATCAAAATTTTCACGTAAAAACATGTCACATCTAACATCACCTCTTTGTTTTGAAAATAGCGGTACTTTTCTACACAAAACAAAATTTTCTATGAAAACAAGTTTGAGTATCAATTTTAAACAACCTTTTATGCGATTATAGTCAATACAGTGCGTCAATATAGGCAAATAAGTGAAATTTTGTAATAATTGAAAAAATGGGTCGCCTCACAAGTATTGAAATGAATGAATTAGTTATAGGGCACATTAAATATGTCAAAGCTCAAAGAAAAATTGCAGAAATGGTGAAAACAAGTTCTTCTACGGTTCAGCATACTATTGAACGAATCATTTATCAACACCGTGTTGAAAATAAGCCTAGAACAGCGGACAATAAAATAATTTCCGATAAAGATTGTCGATGGATTGTTCAAAAAATAAAAGAAAACCCCAAATTAAGTGCGCCAAGTAGGCCGAGGTAGCTGAATTCCAGAAACAATATGCAGAATATTAAGAGAACCAAATTTTCATGGTAGAACAATGTGGAAAAAGCAATACATCAGTGAAGATAATCGTAAGGCCAGAATAAGATTTACTCAAGACCATAAAAACAAAGATACATTCTGGAATACAGTTTAATTTGCTGATTAAAGCAAATTTAACCTTTTTTGATCAGACGGAAGATACTACGTATGGAGAAAGACTAATAGGGAGCTAGCAGCTAATAATTTACGAAGCACTGTATGGCATCTTCCGGAGTTGGAAATTTATAGTTTATCGAAGGCAATTTGAACAAAAATGTATATTTAAACATACTAAAATGAAATTTGGGGGAAAGTGCTGAAAAGTTAAATATTAATGATCATTTTCGGTTCTACCAGGACAGTGATCCAAAACACAAATCTCGAATTGTTCAAAGTTGGCTCATTTGGAATACTCATCATGTCATGAAAACACCTGCCAAATCATCGGACATCAATGTTACTGAAGACTTATGGTCTAAAGCCTCAACTAGTGAGGAATAAGAAAATAAAAAATACGAATTTTAACGAATTTTAACCAATTGTTTTTCTTTTTTTTTGACATTCGAACCAGCCAAAAATAATAATTTTAAGTAACAGCTGTTGGTTTACAAACAGCTGTTTTATATTGTGAAATGTCTTTTAGAGAAATTTCATATTTGTTCATGTTGTATATATTTTTATATATAAATTTCATATTTGAAAATGTACACATACACGAGATGCTTTTACATCACAATGAAAAAAGGAAATAAACTAAACAAAATTAAAATATTATAGTAGTAATATAGCGTTTACACTACGACTATAATATCATACCATTAACAAATTAATTTTTAACAAAATTCACTAAAACACCATTTTTACTTTATCGCACATTATTAAAATTAATCACATAATATGAAAAAATATTAAATTAATTTTATTTAATAAATAAAATAGTAAACAAACAAATGTACACAAAATAAATATGGCTTCCACTCCCCGCATCACAAATTTATCTTCTTTTCCTGTGTATAAAACACAACAACAAATCGTATTTTTAATACCCCTATTATGGTTTTCGCCTCGCCGAACGATTCACGGTGAATCTTAAATCCGTGTGAGTTGGGTTTTCGTATTATGGTTTTCGCCTTTATTTTGGCGAGTGTACATCTAGTAACACTAGCCGAATAATAATTTTTATAACAATTTTTTTTGACGTTTGCGGTTTTTGTCACTAATTGTGTTGTTGTAATCATATATGATTCAGATTTTGTGTTTATAAATTACGTTTCTTTTTCAATTAATCTAAAATCAGTTTAAAATTATGTTATCTAGTGTCGTTCTATCTTTTTCTGATAAACCATATGAAAATATTAACATGGCACAGATGCGAAAATCGTTAAGGGAGCAATGTCATCCGTTTACTCTGCCTGGTACATTATTTTATAGGAGGCCCCAAGTTATTCAACATTACTGTCAAATCCTTCCAAAACAGGATTACGAATTGTCTATTTTCCCAAAGCTGGGAATTCCCCTTGCAATATCGGTATTTTTCTTCATCTCCCGTTAATTTCGAAAATTGGCTGGGATTTGTTGTTATAAAAATATAATTACTTACACGTGAACCTCCATTGTTTGATTTTGACTGTGAAATGAAAACAGAAAACCAATTTTATAAATTTGCCTACAAAAAGATGGCGAATCATTTTGACAGTTCAGCTCGTTTAGGTGAATATCATAATCCAAAAATGTGAGTTGGATTCGCCGGGAATGTCAAATGCGAAAACCATAATACCAAATTGTATATTTGACGAGTTGGATTCGCCGGGAATGTAAAATGCGAAAACCATAATAGGGGTATAAGTATTTCTTATTTTCGAGCGAGAAATAGCGCGCGCTATTATTCTAATAAGTGACAGCTAAAATTTTACGAAGGGGAAATTCGGCTTCTTACATGAACATTAAGTTTGACTGGGTAATAACATTGAAATGCCATTTATCGCATTGTTATTCTATTATTTTTTTATTTTCTTATTCCTGACTGGTTCCGCTTTAAACTTGAAAGTGAATTCAGAAAACATGAGATTAATAATGTAACGGACTTAAAAAATGCATTGTTAGAACAGTGGAGTAAAATAACTCCAGAGTACACAAAAAAACTCGTATATTCGATCATTCGATGCCAAAAAGATTCAAAGCGGTTCTAAAACAAAATGGAATTTCATTATTTATTTAACTTTCATACTTCATAATTTCGTGTTACGGTTAGCATAATTGCGTTTATTTCTTCTGTACTTATAAAGTTGGCTGTAGGTAGAAATAAGAAATAAACAAAAAAAAATACCTGGGGGTCGATTTTTTCCAAAATTCGACAAGTTGACGAAATAACCGCATGTATATTAGTAGTGGTACGTGTATTTGGATTAGTACGAATGTGTGCCAAATAATTTTTTGGATATGACATTTCTAGATATCATTTCCTATTATCATTTAAAATTTGTAAATGCAAATAAATATGCTTTAAATAAAACTAAATTTATTTAATTTTAGTTTTAAAATAATTTCTAATTCTGTGTTTCTGTGAAAACAAAACATTTATTCGACATCACATTGAAAAAAAAATTGAAATGTGTAGCTAAAATATTTTTTCCTTAACACATTGAGGCACACTTTCTAAATGTGTGTGCTACTCAGGAACACATTTAATAACTTTTGTAATTGCAATGATATTTCGTCGCGGAAAGGAATGTATTGTGAAAACTGCAAAATATGTCGAGTTAATCCTTAAAATGTGTTAAAAACGTGTTAAAAAACGAAAAAGTTGTATGACCGCTATAGCAGTCAGTTCCGCGGACATGTTAACTCACCACTCAAATACTTGGTGAGATGTCAAAAAAGTAAAACGACGAAAGGACATAAGCACCAAAAAAACTGAACCGATTCATAATTTTTGATGCTTACATTCGCAGAAAACAAACAAATATAACCACAAAAAAATTACACACACTGTTATAAAATTGTATACTATACTCCCCTTTCGAGTCCTGATATCACAAATGTGAGGTACTTAATGAAAGAAAACAAAAAAAAAAATTTTGATGTAACTAAAGACCAGACCGTACAATTGTGATAATAAATATATACCTAAGCACAAGCAGATAATTTTTTGTATAAATGTATGACGTACCGCCCAACTATCACAAACGTTACACTCAATTTTTGAGTTACTTGAAGTCATCGATAATTAAACCGTCGCATTAATTTGTGAAATTTTGGTTAGTTGACTTTTAAAACACCATGTACCAGATTCCGCAGTTTTATCCTAAAAAACATTTGGATTTTCTGAGAAAAACCACCCTCACATTAGTGTGGTGTGGGCTTTCCCATATACTTTGTCCTGGTTGTTCTTTGTTGAATAAATTCGTACTATTTAATCATATTCAAATGCCGTCTCATGTGAGCCCAGATGAACCGACAAACTGATATCATTATGTTTCGTCTGTCGGATTTTGAACAAAATCGACCCCCTCGCAACAACATCCAATTCATAAGCATATAAGTTTCATACAATAACGTATGTTTTTTACGTCTTTAAAAAGGTCGAGTTTTGTGCCTACATATTACGATTTGCGGACATCATTGACCTTTTAATATCATTTGAAGAAAACTGCTGCAGAATCACATCGAATGCTTGCCAAAGCTTACGGTGAGCATGCTCTTAGTAAATCACAATGCTATGAGTGGTTTAATAAATTAAAAAGTGATACGTGGAAGACCACCAAAAAGTTTGTAGACAACTCGCGGATCAAATGAATCGGTCATGAGAAGCCGTCTCTATATGTATAAAACCTATTAGAAAAACCACTTGCGTAATGTCCAAATCGCAAAATGTCTTGGGTTAATCCAAGACAACCATCGACATCGACTGTAAGGCCAAACCGCTTCGGACGGAGGACAATGCTCTGTATTTGGTGGGATCTAAAAGAGTGTGATTTATTTTGAGCTGCTAAAAACCTGGGGCCCTATTCCTGAATACGATACGAAACTGTATTCGATACGAAAATTCAATACGATACGAAAATACTTTGGTATTCCTGAATACGAACGTACGTAATTGTTTGGTGTGTGTCCTAGCTATAAGGGAAATTTATTTTAAATGGATTTACCTGCAATAGAATTATACAACTTGGACTCTATTTTGAGTTTTGACGTTTTGGTTACTTGAAATGGATACAATAATATTATTGTTGCATCCATTAAATAGAAGATTTTGTATTTTTGTGTGGCCGACAAAATTGTTAGGATCGATAATAAAATTCAATCACCGAATCATTTCTTTTGGTGTGATAGTGCCCCAGTAATTAAATTAAATTAATTAAATTAAATTAATTAAATTAATTAAATTAATTAAATTAATTAAATTAATTAAATTAATTAAATTAATTAAATTAATTAAATTAATTAAATTAATTAAATTAATTAAATTAATTAAATTAATTAAATTAATTAAATTAATTAAATTAATTAAATTAATTAAATTAATTAAATTAATTAAATTAATTAAATTAATTAAATTAATTAAATTAATTAAATTAATTAAATTAATTAAATTAATTAAATTAATTAAATTAATTAAATTAATTATATTAATTGAATTAATTAAATTAAGTCGAATCCCTGAATCGACCCCAATGTCTTTTATATTTTCGATTTTTCTATGGAGTTGTTAACTAAATATTCATCGTACAAAAATTCGTTCATGAACGTACAAAAACTGTTCGAATTCGTATTGCGGAATAGGGGAAATTTTTGAACGTATCGTACATTTTCGTATACGTATTAGAATTATACGTATTCGTATTCAGGAATACCGATTATACGAATTCGTACATTTTCGATTCGTATTCGTATTCAGGAATAGGGGGGCTGGTGAAACCGTAAATACGGAACGCTACCAACAACAAATGATCAATTTGAATCGAGCTTTGCGTGAAAAACGACCAGAATATGATAAAATTTAACACAAAATGATTTTGTTTCATGATAATGCACCATCACACTAAGCAATTACTTTCACATACGGCTTACTCGCCAGACTTGGCTCCGTCCGATTATCACTTATTTGCATCGATGGGCACGGATCTTTCTTATTCCACTTTTCAATACGATATTCGGTTATACATCAATTTTATTTTTATTATATTCTGAAGGAAATTTTGTAATTTTTGGCGGCCCCTCGGGGGCCCCCTGTTAAGAAACACTGTTAGAGTATCATGTACTGTTTTGTGTTGTACTGTTTTAATCGGTCCTGTTTCGTACCATGTACTGTAGTGTACCATGAACTGTTTTGTGATATCCTGTTTTCTGACATCCTGTTTTAGCACATCCTGTTGTGAAAAGTGTCGTTTCGTATGGGAACCAACGAGAACACGTCAAACAGAAGGGTTAAAACACCTTTAGAGGCCGCTAAAGCGATACATAAATCTGCTAGTGATAGGACAGCTCGAAAAGCGCTGAAAAGAATTGGGTTTGTAAGCAGTGTAAAGCAAAGAAACCCGCTTTGTCGGATACAAATATAAAAGCTCGTCTACTGTTTGCGAAAGAAAATAGATCATGGTTCGTTGAAGATTGGAAAAGGGTTATATAGTCAGACGAAACCAAAATTAATCGTTTTCAGTCAGATGGTAAAGAGTATTACCGGCATAGGCCTGGCGAGAAATAGCAAAAACATCAAGTTAAGCAAACAATGAAACAAGGGGAGGAAATTTAATGGTGTGAGGCTGTTTCACTTGGGCGAACACATGGCTATTAAATAAAATAAATGGTATAATGAAGAAGGAAGATTATTTAACCATTTTGAAAGACAATTTGCCAAGTTGTATTGACCAATGTGCCTACCCCGTTGATAAAATTGTGTTTCAACAATATGGTGACCCCAAAACACTGCCAAAATAGTTTAAAAATGGTTAACTGAACCACAGTTTACTACTTTAAAATGACCAGCGCAAAGCCCGGATTTAAATCCGATAGAGAATTTAGAGGAAATTCTCAAACGACAATTGCGAGATTATGATCAACACCCAAAAACAGTTAGTGAGCTTTGGGCTCGAGTAAACGTGGAATGGAGTAAAATTCCAGTGTGGACGACACTAGAGAAATTGGTAGAAAGCATGCCAAAAAGGGTAACAAGTGTCATTGCGAATTATATTGGAATAATGTAGTCAATTGGATTTCTTATTACTTATTTAAGTTTTTATTTAAGAATTACCGTAATTTGTTTTATTTAGTTTCTAAAATAAACTATAAACAATAAAACTTGCATTACTTTATTTCTTTAACTGGTTGTATCAACTTATTAAATGCGAAAATCAAGAATTCCATTTTTTGCTCGCCACTGTATATCCCAGAAGCTAAACGCCGCACAGAAAAGTTACACCGTCACAGGGTTGGAGTGCTTAGCGGCCGTAATTATTGTGAAGATGGTTTGGTTGATGTCACAAAGATTCATTGTGCGTTATATTCAGTTTGGGGTTTTTTTTGTACATAATTATCGTACAAACAAATAATCGTATTACAGTAGTGAATAAATCAAGAAAAGTCCAAGTCGAAATACTAATACATTTTTTACGACAAATTCTTAATTCTGAACTGTTAGTTAATCGTGCGGGATAAAACACAAGTGAAACTAAATTAACAACCAAATTAAAAGTGAACATATTACTAACTAGTGCCATTGATAAAATAATATATACAAACAAAACGAAATCATAAAACAATTTGTAAATGAACGAATAATACAATTTATGAACGCATTCCAATCAAACGAGTATTATATAGTTACAGTGCAGCGAATAGTTGTTGCTTAGCGACGAAACCTTCGGTGGCACGCCTATTTACCACCAATGCAATTTAGTAACTAATAAAAAAAAACAGATCTCGATAAAACATATCGAAACAGTGTGATACATAAATTTATAAATCTGGGGTGCACGTGCGAAGCCGTTATCAGTGGAGAATCAAGGTGAAGCAGTTTCAAACGGGGAATATTTGGATCTTTTCTACCAATGTCAATTACTGGTCGATTAATACTGTTACGACTGTGTGGTCGCAACCACAATTTTCTGTTTTATATTCACCTCGTTTGTTGTTTTCGCTTTCCTTTGTTAATTGTGTTAAAAATGTTTTCCTTACATGTTTCTCTTTTATATCAATGCAAATTGATATAAACGAAAAACAGAGAAGAAAGATTATTTTTCTAGAACGTTTTGCGCGTTGTTGTGTGGCGCAAGAATTTTTTTTTCTTGCATCATTAGAGTTTTGGGTTTTGTGAAAAACAGAGTAGAGTGTTTTTGTTAAAAGTTGAAAAAAAAAAATATAAAATAATAAGTAATCAATCGAATGTGGATTGAATTTTTTTTTTATGAAAGAAAAATACAGAAAGTTCCGTATTTTGGATTCATTTTGATTTTACTTAATCAAAAATGAATAAATGTATTAAAATAATAAAATAAAATATTTTGATTCCAAACGAAGGAAAAGAAAAGCAAAGTTTTATTTGTTTGTATTTTTTGGTAAAAACATTTTTTTTAGTTACGCCTCTAAATAATTTAGAGTCAAAATTGGTATAAAAGTGAATTTTGTGAAAAAAAACAATAAAAATTAAGTGAAACGATCATTAAAAATAATCATAAGTTGTTGCGGTTTATATTGCCGTGGTCTGTCGGATTATTTTATTTACGGGTGACGTTGTTGAAGGTCATTTGCGAGACAACGCCACGCAAAATTTTGGTATTCACCATATTGAAAGCTCATGGTGAAACCGGGAGATATTACTGGATGATATTTAAAAGTGCGATACATCAATATTGGGGTTCATTTTACAGATAGCAACGTTTTTATTAAAGGATTTGCAGAAGAATTTATAATTGGTGAATTAATTCAAATCCAAGAAGACGAGTTACAGTAACGGGGTGACGAAACATAAGATATTTACGGTTGCCTAACGGCTCGCTAATTTTGTTTACGGGTGGCCAGTTGAGGCCACTTTATTACGGTTGGCGAGACAACGCCCAATCTATTTCGGTGAACCAATTTTAGTGGTATCGGGGAAAGGCCGCGCAACGTAACGGGTGGCTAACCGGCTATTCGTTATTGGTTTTATTTGTATCGGGAAGAGGCCCCGCAACGACGACGGGTAGCCAACCGGCTATTTGTTTTATTTGTATCGGGGAGAGGCCCCGCAACGACGACGGGTAGCCAGCCGGCTATTCGCGATTTTTCTCGGTGAGACACCGCAACCCATTTTGGCGGGCAAGGACGCATCAACACCTTACGGGGTGACCTTGGTGAAGGTCAGGTACAATTTTTTATTTTTAATTTTTTTTTTATTTTATTTTTATATATACGAGTATTTTAAATTTTTTGATTTTATTTTTATATATATTTAAAAAAATTTTGTAGTTATAATTTTGAAAATTTTTGTAATCGAGCGCCGCACAGCGGGTGCACGCTCGTTGCATATTGTTCTCGCTTCTCGCGTCTCGCTTCTCCTCCCTTCGTTTTCCAATAAAATGAATTATTAATTTTTTCGGTTAGGTATGGTGGGAGCGGAGACTCTGAGTCGGCGTAGTGTTTGCGGTCCCTTGGTGCCCGCATTCAATTTCGTAACCAGGGCTTGGCAACGTTTGAACTCGGATGGATGCGCGCACCAAGGCACTTCTTCTGTTATTATTTTTTTTTTATTATTTATTTGATTATCTGCTGTTCGTTCCTCAAGTTCCGGCCGACGAATTTCGGCGGAACATCCGGTTTTTATTATTATTTGCGTTTATCTATTTTATAATTTTCTGTATGATCACGGTGTAAGTCAGAAGCACATGCAAGCCTCAAACCCCACGACCTCAGCACTTCTCCCTGAGAACGTAGCCTGCAAAAATCACCGTGGAGGCCTCTGCATGCGCTTAGTGATATCTGCAGGATGGCAGTAGCCATCCTGTAACAATACTTTTTGCTTCTTCCTTTAATTTTTGTTTCTGTTTATAATTCTAATTTCACATTTTTGTTTTTATTTGCTTAACATTTGTAGTGCTTAGGTTTCCATTAACATTTTACCCTACACGGGATCGCCGGATATTTTTTACCGCAAATTAGTTTGTATGATGCTTCTACGTTAAAAAAATCGCAAAACAATTCTGTGCCTGGAGGCTCCCGACCAGCCCGAGAGATAGACAAAGTTGGATATCGTGTAAGGCACCTTATTATTGCGCATCGATATATCTGGAAGAGCATATGTGCTATAGTAGAGGCAGCCATATCGCTTGATGGGATGTAGCGCCAGCGAAGTAGAAGAATAATTTTCGACAATATCTCCCAAACGATTGAGCCCATTTCAAGGCCAAGATCACCGCTAAACGTCCCTGACACAGGTAAAACCATGAATGAAGTATTTGCGTTGACTTTAGAATATGAGGCAGCCCGAACAAGTTTAACCCCTGACACAGTAAAGTTGAGTAAACTGAAATAAAAGAATATCACGCAAATAAAGGCATTAATAAAAGAGTAGATAAAGAAATCACGGCTAGCTTTTCAAGCTAGGGAAAGAAACGATCGCGTTCCCCGGCTCAAAGATTCCGATGCCAAAAACTCGCGCATTACACAAGGGATTGTAGGCAACCAAGTACAAAGCCTCAAGAGTATGTGTAAGACAGGAGGAAAAGAACTGTTTGACATTTATTTAACGAACCCAGTTTGAATTAGAACATGATTGGAATGAACAATATTTGAAAGACGACCAAGAGGCTGATGAGACAATTGAGACAATAAGGAAATGGCTGGTAGAAAGTATACACGATGGTGGCCTGAAATTGCATCTCAAAATGCCACTGTTAATAATTATTAGGCGCAGTGGCACACACTCAGAATCAATTACGGAATACTAGTAAGAATTTGGGAATCGCTTAACCTCGACAATAATAAAAAGTAAATTGTAATACCGTCTAACCGAATACGAAAATTTCTCTTCGGATTTATTCGGTCAATTCCCGCAAGGACATTGGAGATTGGTGTACACATGGTGAAGTGTGTGCTGCGAATAAGAGACCGTAAACTCGGGAAAAAGGAAGAATGCAGCAATACAATGTTGGAGCACCATTTGAACGAATATGTAACCAATAAGTGGAAGCCGATTAAATTGTGAATCAAGAAACCCGGACAGTAGCCGACACATTCGTGAACAATAAGATTTGCAGATTTAGAGTACCGCAAGAACTACACTCGCATCGTAGTAGAAATTTCGAGTCGTCCGGGTTTCAAGAAGTGAGCAAAATTCTTAACAAAAACAAGACTCGTACTACACCATTACATCCACAGTCAGACCAAATGGTAGAGAGGTTTAACCGGACACAAGAAGAACATCTGTGGAAACAAGTCAATGGCAACCGAGATAACTGTGATCGATGTATACCCTGTTCATGTTGGGGTATCGCAGGGTAGAACTTATGATATGGTGTTGTTTGGCAGAGAGCCCCGTCGTCCCTAAGAACGGATAGTGAGGGATTCGCAAAGGAAGATTTGGTTTTGCTATGCAATCCCAAGAGAAGAAAAGGAATATCATTGAAAATACAACAAAGTTCGGAAGGGCCTTATAAAATCATCAAACGGATTAACGTTTTTGTGTAGCAGAATCAACTAGGCCTCAGAATTAAGATGAAAGACTTCCACATCGGTAGATTATGACGATACAATATGAGGAAAGTGGACGAGTCTGTTCGTTAGGAATATATTTATGATGGGGGTAGTGTTACGCATCCTACTCTACACACGTGTAACTCTTGGTGGTCGAATGGTTAAGGTTACACAACCAAGTGTTATCAACCCAAAAATCGCGAGCACGAAATCAAAGTCTATAATTTTAAAATTAAAATGTTAAAATTAAAATTTCGTGATCGGAATAACAATTTTTTCCGTCGGACACGGACTACTACAATTTAACAAGTCTTTAATTTTTTTACTGCGAAGGACAAATTTTTGGCCTTTGGATTCATAACCCGTGGATTAAAACAGTTAGATGATAGGCAAGATGATACGGTTTGGCAAACCAAGCATATTTTCTATTTAGTTGTTCATTCTTGAGCTGATTTATCTGAAATTTTAGTATGAATGTAGAACGTCTAAATCAATTAAAATTTAGCAATTTCTTACTTTGAATGTGAATATCCAAATATCGATCCAGATCATTTACGTTGTTTTACCTCAGCAAACACACTAATTACAGTAAATTTGTGTATAAATTGTA